>JAGSMR010000005.1:6225000-6765000 GCA_029286605.1 Sericinus montela
AATATTTTTTTTATAATATCACCCCTTATCTTTGCACGCGCTTCATAACAGGCGACTAAGGAAAAAGCAGGCAGCATCGTTATAGAAAACAAGATGTCTGATACTGCGATCGCAAAAACCGTTTGTCAAGCATCGATAATTGGCAATTAAGGATAATATTCTCGTAACAGAGAGGAGCGTCATCCTACAGTTTGTAAAAGTCCACACCTGAGGCCTTTACAAGCTGTATGTTGGTCATGATAAAAACATTGACTATGTACATAAAATAATAAAAATAATTAATAGTTGTCTTTAGCTTTTAGCTATAATTTGTTTCAAATATATTTGAAAGTTCTTCAAGAAAAGAGATTTTACTTCTTTCTCCTATGTCGACAATGTAATTTCATTCCGTGTTAACTAATATCAAATGTTCGTTGTAACAAATATATCATGTTGAAAAAAGATTGTGGAATGGATACGGTCTTCATAATTGATATATATAATATATGCTACTAATTTCAGAATATGTATTTATATGTATACTAATTTACAAAACGTAGAACTCCATTGCAATACTAAAATCTCCCCCCGTTTCAGGAGGATTTATCATAATCACCACGCTTGCTATAATTTCGTAGAGAGCGCGTAACTTGAGTTAATGCCGGCACAATTGAAATAGTTAATAGTAATTTCAGTGTGCAAAATTTTCTATTATTGGTAAAAGAAAATGTGCATGTCTGAGAAGAAATAATATGAATATGTATCAAGAATGCGTAAAAGTTGGGTAACTGCAAGAAGAACCTTTTTCTGCACGAATTCCCTTAAAAAATTGAAAAAAGTTC
This sequence comes from Sericinus montela, assembly GCA_029286605.1. NCBI lineage: Eukaryota > Metazoa > Arthropoda > Insecta > Lepidoptera > Papilionidae > Sericinus > Sericinus montela. The sequence continues at coordinate 6,225,822 of JAGSMR010000005.1, forward strand.
TCGACCAAACAGAAGTCACATTCATTTTAAATGTTTGTTATCGTTTAATTTTAAAAAATAAATAAATAAATATCTTCACGCTATTCCCAATACAGGGGTAGACAGAGGTCAAGTCTAGACAATTATGTCCCTTTGACCCACCTTCCACCGAAGATATTTTCGGGACAACGTGACAAGTGGTGAGCCTGTCGCCACCTTTTGTCCAAGCCAACGATGAAATTCGTACATAAGTTTTTGAAAAACTCATTGGTACTGCCACCTGGGGATCGAACTCGGGTCTCTCGACTCGAAATTTCGACCACCCAACAACTCGGCTATCGTGACTTGCCTTGAGTTTAATTTTACACTTCTAAAATATTTCTTACAGTTTTTTGCTTAAAAATTCTCTTTCTTAGTGTCATATTAAAGACGATTATTAGGAATTATTTATCTTTTCTGTAGCAAAAAATGCTAAATGAGTTGTCTGCTTAGTTTACGTAAGCTCCAATGTCCACTGTTCGGCGAAGGGTGAAAACTCATTACCAGTGTTTAATGAAGGGGTCCCCGGGGCGTGTATGATTACTGGTTAATTGAAAGGCGTAAAATCAAAGGGCGACGAGACAAAGCTACCTCGTAAATTGGAAAGTGAAATTGCATGTTGCTGGATACGTTTAGTATACGGTACCTCCGTACCTGTCAGTTATAATCGTTTACTCACTAAACTTTAATTTGGAAATATATGTAGAAAGGTTAGAACGATTTAATTATTTCTAAAGTAGAGTGTGTTCAGGAAATTCTATTGGAATTATAAATACATTTTTATGGTACCATAACTTGTTACCACTTAGTACTTGCCATTTGTTGCCACTAAAATTAATGGCATGCCACTAAAATTAATGGCAAATTAAAAGCCGAAGATTTTAAAGTAAATATTAAACTAAATAGACCTGGTTTAAGTAAATGTGTCGGTAACTTGCTTGACGACTCGACATTTGTAGTTGGTAGTGATCCTGCCGTCGAAGCTTAAGGGTTGTGGATTCCAATTCGAATCGAGGCAAATATTTAAGTGATGAATCTGAATCTTTGTACTCGAGTCATGTAATTTTATTTGTATATATCAATATGTATCTTTGTAAATATATGTGTATATGTAAGTATATAGTAACGTTAGCTTTGCTATTAAGACAGCAATGGGCGCACCATATGACACGTTGCCTCGAATAAGCTTCGATGGAAAGTTTGTCGTAAAGACTTCACCATCTAAACCTCTGCTACCCCAGTTTGGAAATGGCGTGAAAATATGCAAATGTTTATTATACTTTTCTATCTCAAAAACACCTTAAAAGGGTTTTTAATATTTTGAGACACGTACGAATGCAAAATTACGTTTTGTGCTAGACCGAGATCGAGCCTCCTGAAATGACTCCCCATTACCCCGCCACTCGAAATGAGGACGTTTTTTAGGTCACAGAAACGAAGCCAACGGCGAAAGCTAGGATATAATAATTGAAATTTAATTATCGTTAAGTGTATCATTTGAGTTTTTGTTTCCTTACGGGAAATTGTTTTTTAACATTCAACATTAAAGCTACTTGTTTTATAATACGAGTACGTGTGGATATTGTATCTGTAGCTCAGTCAATCAGTATTTACTAATTTTATAATAAACTATAATAAACAGCAAAACGTGGCTAGGTTATATTAGAATAAAAAATCTTGTTTAAAGATATATATTCAATACATAACAATCGACTAAATTAATCAATAGCTCCGCAGATAGTAGGTACGTAATATTCCTAAGTGCTTATCCCCATATATTTGATTTGGACTACAATTTATGTCGCTTGTATCGCGTATTCCTGTTAAATCCTTTCATAATGTTTTGCATGAGATTTAGAATTAATTCAGTAGGTAAGTCAATTTGCATTAACAGAAACAAAATTATGTTAATATTTACAAAACTTATTAATTAAAAACTACAATAATTATAGAGCCCTTCTCCTCGCTGCGTGGTACCAAGAATGCTGGCAATAAACGGTTAAGTCTAACCATTCAACGTAGAAATACAGCCTGAGTAGATTTACAGATTGGTATAACTTATGAGAATTCTTATTAATGCTCATAAATTTTAATTTAATATTTTTTAGTAAGTTAGCCGTACTATTTTCCTTCTTGCCACGTTTTGCCTGTTGGATTGGAGATTACATTACTAGACACTGCATTTTAGCAGTCATTGCCTATCATATAATCACTGGTTGTATTTTTGATGTAGTATTTTTCGACATTATTATAATATCATTTTTGAAAGGCTTTTATAACTTTACGCACTGTCATAAGAAATAGAAAATTGAATGTGAGGAAAATATGGAATAAACTATTCATACAATATTGGATATGTTTCATCATAACCTGCAAACATTTCCCTTTCAGTAGGAAAGACTGGTTTAATGATACTTTGTAAGTATCGTTCACGAAGCTAAAAGAATTTACAGTAATGTAAACACGAAAAGTTTGTTTTCGAAGTGCAGGAACTGAAGCCGGAAACACATTTCAGAGTCAACTGCGTGGAAAAATTAATTCGAAGCTGCGACAGCGACAGGGTCGGCCTCTCGGAATTGAGGAAACATCAACCTTCTATTTTTAGTAACGAGTACGAATTTAGGTACCGATGTAAGTATAGATTTTAGGAAATTTAATAAAACAATTTTGTTTTTAATGACTGGCTAGAATTGTATTCACAAATATGGAAATTAAGAAAAAGTTTACAGAAATGCGATATTATAATATAGTATTAAAAAAATTATTTTATGCAGTTTTAGAAAGTTCAGTGTAGAACATATATGAATATATAAGCCAATAGCTTCTCTCATGTAGGAGGGTTTGACATAATCGCTACGCATGGCAAGCGATTTGGCGATTGCAGTACTCGACAACTAATACTTTCGACATTATTGCCCGTCATCGATCTGTTGAATTTTGGTGTAGTATTTTCCGAGATGGCTATCTCGCCATATGTCTTTGTTACGCGACGAAATAGCTAGCTTGAACCCGCACTCGCAAGGGCGTCTGAAACTGTTGTCGCTTGAAACACCCGATGTTCCGGCATCGCGCATGTTGGCAGGGCCACGTGAACGCTTTTGGACACATCCACGACAATTAATACCCTTGCCGCCCACTCCGGGCAACCCCTCCCCGAAAGGGAACTTTTCAGCTCCCTGTCTCTCCTAGCTAAATCCGCATATCTACACATACGTCTCTATTTGCTTGACCTCTAAACGCATGCATGGTCACCGAGTGTAGTACTACGAGGTCAAACATGGGCTCAGGAAGGACGGAAATGAAGCTGGACTTTGGGTTGCCCGTCGTAAGTATTAAATTTAAAGAAACCTATTTGATATTATAATATATATTTTTATTAGATTTCCTAACAATACCTTTAGTTTCTACCAAATACAAGTATAATGTTACGGTATTTAATTAAACGTAGTGCCATTACTGAAATTGAAACTAAATTCCTATAGCAATTCGAATATTTTGGCTGGCTGCTTTTGAAAGCTGTTCATTAGAATTATATTAGATGAATTACATCTCAGTGTAGTTAGATGAATTACATCTCGTACAATACTGTGTATTTAATTAGATAAATATCAACTTTTTTTTTATTTAACTATTAATAAAGAAAACCTGCTGTGAGTTCATTTTACATTTGAGGTTATAATTTAAGGTGAAAGAAGTACTTGCGAGTTTCAGAACTAGAAATGAAAGAAAGCCACATTCTATTGAATAGCCGGAAATACCATAAAGTAAGTACACGGGTGGAAAGATACTTAACTTATTTTCTCAATAAGAAAAACCGTTCTACTATTTCACAGCTATTTACTGGATTAGTTTTGCAAAAAAGTTCGGCTCGTGAATGTATTGTGGTTGATATCAAATTGCTTGAATAGAGCTTTCAAATAAAATGAATTCTACAGTGCTTTCGAAATGTGACATGCGGATATGTTGCCTTTGTGCATAAAAAAATGTACCTATGTTTTTTGATAACTATCAAAACGCAAACTACTCTCATACAATAAAATATATGCTACTAGCTGACCCAACAACTGGTACTCTAAGGCGGGCAACGCATCTGCTATGCCTCTGGTATTGCGGGTGTTCATGGGCGGCGGTAATCACTTTCCATCACGTGAGCCACCTGCTCGTTTACCTCCCTTTTCTATATAAAAAAAATGTATAAATAAATTAATAAAATAAATATCTTCACGCAATTCCCAATACAGGGGTAGACAGAGGTCTAGTCTAGACGATTAAGTCTCTTCGACCCACCTTCCACCACAAGATATTTTCGGGACAACGTGACAGGTGGTGAGCCCGTCGCCGCCTTTATGTCCAAGCCAACGATATTTGTACATAAGTTTTTGAAAAACCCATTGGTACGTTGGTACCACCAGGTGGTACCATTGGTACCACCAGGGGATCGAACTCGGGTCTCTCGACTCGAAATTCCAACCACCCAACCACTCGGCTATCGTTATATTTACGTATAAATAAATGTTCGTTCAAACTGTGAATGTGAGTTCGAAATCGAAAGTACCCGTAATATTTTATGATTCCAAAAATATCTTATAGGCCTCATTTAAATACACCATGATTTACTTAAAACATGTTTCTTGACATGAAACAAAATTATGTTAATATTTACAATGCTTATTACTAAAAACTACTATAATCGGAGAGCCATACTTCTCGTGGCATGGTACCAAGAACGCTGGCTGCATTTCCACGTTGAATGGCTAGACTTAACCGTTGGGCGAGAAAAGAACCAGCCCTCTTGTCACCAGCGGCAACGATAAGTCGCGGATACAATTCCTTCAGAAACTGCATTGCGCGGGGACCCCATGGACCGATTGTCTCTACGGCAAATGGAACAAATCTATAGTCTTCTTTTAAAGACTCATATTTACGCAAGATTTATTATTAATGAATATTATAATGTTTATAAAAGCCAAGTAATAAAGAAACAACACATTGCAGATATTATAGTACATACAAAAACTCCAGTTTAGGTATTTTGTCCCAATTCACCGTGGGGTATCGGCATAACTATAACACCACCTCCTACGACAACCCTGGGAAGACTGGGCTTCCCAGGGATGTCGTAGGAGGCGACTGAGGGAACACCTTTGATGGTGGCAATGTCTACCACTTGGGTGTAGAGATCCATACATCACGAAAAATACCAAACCACAATTAAGTAGACCGGTGAAGAGCAGCAGTGTCTAAAGTGCCAGTTGTCTGTTACTTACATTTAACTAATTTAAATACGCTTTAAATTTTATGTATATTAGTTTACAAAAGCTTTAAAATGTGATATGCTAGCGAAAGATGGCGGGATAACCATCTCGAAAAATACTAGAGAAATGTCCCGTAACCGTAAACCGTGGTGATTATGCCAAACCCTGCTTTACGGGAGAGGCCTAAGTCCTGCAGCGGACTTTTTCAGGCCGTTAAGTGCGTTATGTACATATACTTGTTTTGTGTATATCAATTTTCGTAAAAAATTTACTATTTCAGTCCCTGCTTCGTTGAAACAAAGTTAGAAAAGTCATAGTTACTACACAAGCAGTATGCAAATACGTAAATAAGGTTTTCCCAAGCGTCGGACATACGCGAGAGCATTTCCAAAGTGCCCGCAGCGTATTTGCATTCGTTGTGTCATTGTCACCTACATAATTGCATCAAGGTGTACACTTTTATACCGGTGTATAACGCTGCTTTTGCATCGCATTAATTTGTATACGATTTGATTAATACGAGATAATATAGTCACCATAGCCGAGTGCTTGACTGATCGGGATTAGAGTCAAGAGACCTGAGTTCGATCCCCAGGTGGCAGACTCGTACCAATGGGTTTTTCAAAAACTTATGTATCGTTGGTTTGGACATAAAGACAGCGATGGGCTCACCACCTGTCACAGTGCCCCAAAAATATCTTCGGTAAGTAGCTAAAGCACTTGTGTTATGGAATCAAATGTGGAAAATATTAACACGTAACAAACACGTTATCATTCTTCATCAAAAAATGATGACTAAATTTTTAAAATTTATTTTAAGTTTTGAATACATAATAATGTGTGGTATTCCGTGTGGTACGGCGTAAGAATGTTACCCCTCCCTTTCTTCCTAAGGAAATCGTGGCAACCGTCCATCCGTCCTTCTAGCGGGATAACCATCTCTAAAAATATCATATCAAAGTAATCGACCAAAGATGGCCGGCAGCGTCTGAGGTGCGAGTGGTCCGCTTGCCAAGCGTGGCGATTATGCCATATCCTCCCTATTAGAGAGACCTACGTTCTACCGTGAACTTTAATAGACCGTTATGTATGTATGTATATAATAATGAATACTATTAAAAAACCTACCACATGATTTTTTGGTTGTTGTAAATACAGCTTAAAAAAATATTAGCTTTCGTAATATTCGACATGTGTCAGATAAGCTATGTCAAAAAGCTCCCAGAATTAACACTCTACAAGATTATAATAGTACATTTGATGGTAAATAACCAACGTCATTGTACATCTGTAACAAGGGTACAAAGGCTGCGCAGGCTTTCAATGACGGGCATTGGGTTATAAATAGCTTGGAAGCTATGCTTCAGCATGTTCAGCAAGTTCTATGTTAACTTTAGTACCTATAATATTAATTGTCTTTAATAAGACTTAGTGTACAACTACTGGTATAATTATGTTTCGATCCTCACGGTTTTGGGTAAGAGAGACTTACGGAAAAAAAGTGACAAAGTGAAGCCAGTAACGTCAATCTGCCAATGAACAATAAAATTATAATTCAAGACCAGACATACCAATACTACAAGCACTTAGATTTAATTGTTATTTAAACCTTTTCTAATGGTGTATATTATTATTTGCGACATTTTAATGACGAAGTCGTTTAATAAAGGTTATTCAAACGACGCGCTCGTTAAAAAGTTACGCTCAGCTACATAATCAGGCAACAAATTAAACTGTAAGCCTTCAAATCGTTTATGTTACTTGTGATATACCAGAAAGTTAATAGAAGTGAATATGAAATACACATAAAAGTATACATAATTATATGACTGTGACAGATTTATTTTAGATACAATCATTTATTTTCTTGTATATAATGCTTTTAATATTCTTATAGTGGTGTAAATATTTACTGAAATCTACAACGGCTTACCAATATATTATTGGTAAGCCGTTGTAGATTTGTAAACATTACACTCTTTAAATTTCATAATATGCTTATGCAACTGAACATAGCACAATTCTTAAGTATGATTTTATACTTACTGAATACGAATAGAAGTTAAACTGTGTACGATTATAATTAAAGTACATTTTGAAAGTGGCTAAATTTATTTCGACGTAATACGTTTAAGTTAATGTGTATTTTTTTTCTTACAATTAATAATTAACGATATCATATACATTGCTAAGATCTTAAAGTAAGTAGCTAATTTACCAGTATTATTGAATCAGACACAACAAAGGAGAAAAATAAAAAAGTGGTTTTCTACATTGACTGGTCCGGGAAAGACCCAGTGACTCCGGTGATTTTTTCCTTTCGACGTCAATTTGTCCTTTTAAAGATATGTTAAGATTCTTTTTACTGTGTAATGATCATGCGAGTATTATATGCCAAATAATCAAAATAATCATCATGTTACAAACAAACGCAATTAAAACAATGTTACAAACAATTTAGATATATTTTCAGCTCGGACTTCTTTTGCTTCTAAATATAACATTGAAATTTATTATTAATATTAAATGTACCGGGCATTGTCAGGTTAATTATTGGAGCACTAAAATAAACAACATTTTCACCGAAGGCTAAAGGGGAAATGAGGAAAATATTTGTTTCACAAAATTTACAAACCCTAAACTTCGTCAACAAAACTGATTTTCTGTCTGTCACGCCATTTTACATGGAAGTTTATATAACCATAATAAGCTAGCATAACATCACACACAAAAATTAAGTAAAAAAAAATAAAAAAATATCTTCACGCAATTCCCAATACAGGGGTAGACAGAGGTCAAGTCTAGACAATTAAGTCCCTTTGACCCACCTTCCACCGAAGATATTTTCGGAACAACGTGACAGGTGGTGAGCCCGCCGCCACCTTTATGTCCAAGCCAACGATGAAATTCGTACATAAGTTTTTGAAAAACTCATTGGTACTGCCACCTGGGGATCGAACTCGGATCTCTCGACGCGAAATTCCGACCACCCAACAACTCGGCTATCGTGACTTAAATTAAGTACAACACATATTTGATTTTTAATAATAATTCTACTGGAAATTCTTATAGCCTACTTTTTATTCTTATGGTCTATCTTTTAGCAAATATGTGCACAAGTAATTTCGTGCATTAGTAAATTTATTACATTTAGTAGGTCGAGTAAAGTTGTCAGGTCGGGAGTCTTAACCATTGGCTCAAATTTACGTTACTATTTAAATAAATGTTCTTTCAAAAGAATCCTTAATTTATAAAATTTTTCAAATTAAAGTACAAATGACAATTTAAACAACTTGAAGTAGCTACTAACAGTATATAACTATACATACACATAGCATATCATAGTATATAACACATGTAATCAGCTTCAATCGGATAGTATTTCAGATACGTAAACGACCCTGAGCTGTTCACCAACATCGGATTCAGTAACAAACATATAACCTTATAAATATGTACAAACTTGTTGCTTTGAAAGCCGATGGCTTTAAAATTCTCGAGACCAAAGCTTGATCATCATCATCATCGGTCTTCTTAATTTTAATCAAGTACTAGTCAAGTTTTGTGCCCAGGGCTCACCAGAGCATTTGTAAATGAGGTAATCAAAAGCCAAATTCCACCGTGTTCGTGTAAAATTATAAAAAATACACTTTGCTTATGCGGTTGTTGACCTCTCCGGTTGTTATGCATGTATGTATGTATGTATGTTTCTCATACTTCTTTGTCCAGAAAAGACATAATATCAGAAAAATAATACACCATAATCTAACCCGGAAACCGTGCCAAACTTCATCTTCATAGGACAAGTAGCTTCTGTTTTGTATTTCATTATCATGGATTTATTCACGTAAACATGGGTCACCATTCGTTTTAATATAAATGGATTTTCAAAATTAGGACATACGTTTTTAGCCAACCTCTATCATTTTAAAGACATTTTCTTAGACACCTCTAACTATACCCACGGAAAAAAGAAGTGTTAAACTCCTACTAAAAAAAATATATATATAACAACAACTAAAAAATAAAAACTCTTACTACTTTAGATAAAATATCTTACATCAGCTGTACACTTTGATCTCATGTACGAGAATATTAATATATATTTAAAGCCAACAATATATTCGTAAGTAATAACGTAATATACACTACAGCCCCACAGGCAGTCTGACATTGCTAGTGTTCAAGACGGTTACCCTTAAAATAAAATAAAATATATGAAACTTGTAGTATTCATAAAAGTTTTAGAATAAGAGCGATTGCATCAGAAGGTGTATTTCAAGATACAAAAAATAAAAATAAAATATCTTCACGCAATTCCCAATACAGGGGTAGACAGAGGTCGAGTCTAGACAATCAAGTCCCTTCGACCCACCTTCCACCGAAGATATTTTCGGGACAACGTGACAGGTGGTGAGCCCGTCGCCGTCTTTATGTCCAAGCCAACGATATTCGTACATAAGTTTTTGAAAAACCCATTGGTACGAGCCTACCAACTGGGGATCGAACTCGGGTCTATTGACTCGAAATTCCGACCACCCAACCACTCGGCTATCGTGGCTATTTCAAGATATTTTTTATTTAAATATTTTGTCATTATAAATATTAAATTGCACCTCATATCTTAAAAACATTAATATCATCCATGACTTGATTAAATTTATTCAAATAGGAAACTAAATTTACTGTTTCCCATTAACCCAGCCAATCGAATTATCGAAACGTATCTCAATCGACCTCCATTGCGCACTTATGAATATTCGCTTCCTTTGACAAGATATTATACATTAAAATTACCCGATATAAATTTTAATACTGTTTAAACTTGTATTATAAATGTTGAATGATCTATTGATGATTGACTTTGACAATAAGACACGTTACCACCTGTCACTTTAGGTTATGGATTGAAGTTTCTAGCTTCTGATTAGTTCACTTTTTGGAAATTCGTGAAGCTAAAAAGAAATTTTATGTAGAAATAATCTAGTACTTGATATAAATATTCAATTAATTCAAAAAACTTTAAAAGTAATTTGCTTTTCTACTACACCTTTTGCATTTTTATTTTCGTTGAACTTAAATACCCTTTAAATTTGCATTACTGATACATGGTACATTTGCCGTAAATAGTTCCCAACCTATTCATATATTATATTCTCTTTACCTCATTGTACGGTTAACTTTTATACTTATGCATATTTATGCGTCTCATTTAACATGCAAAAGGCACGCCGAATCCGTAACTCACTAAACCTAGTAGTGTTTGTAAAAGCTGTATCGAATGTTTTCTATTGAATGGAAAAGATTTCAAATAAATCATTACCATACATTAACAAAATAAATAAATGCAAGTTTTACACAGAATGATTTATTTTGATTTACCGGAAAACCATAATACTCTGAAATTCATATTTATTGTTTCATATATTTTCGCCGCTCTAAATAAAGGATAACTTTCAAAATCTATATTCAACACATTGTCTCGAACCAGTTTTACTAAACATATGAAAGTTTCATATTCCGCAGCACAGTACGGGCTTCTTCAGTTCCTCTTTCATAGTTAGGGCAATACTCCTCTCCTCCTTGAAACGCTCTCCCTGATGACGTCAAGGCAGTTTCCAATAAACTTTCGCTTGAAAGGTTGCACGGAAAACATAAAATTAACTCAACCTCCAACAAAGTTGTGCTCTTACTATTAACAAAGCGCAAGGGTAAACATTGCGGCAAATACATCCCATATTTTGAAAATCTATGCTTTTCCCATGGCCAATTGTATGCTGCCTATTCGCGTATGTCGAACGCTTGAAAACATTACATATTTGCACCTGATGGAATATATAGTATAGCATCTAAGCATCCAAGAAGTTTTAAAGAAGAATTATTTTATTTTCTATTAACTGTTAAAATTATTAGTTTTTTTGTTGTGAATTATTAGAATAAAGTTTGTTTCCAGTTTCTTAATCTAATTTTTAGAATTTTGTTAGTCCCAGTAAAGCAATAAAACATATATTATTTTATTGATTTTTTTTTATAGAAAAGGGAGGCAAACGAGCAGGTGGCTCACGTGATGTTAAGTGATTACCACCGCCCATGAACACCCGCAATACCAGAGGCATAGCAGATGCGTTGCCACCCTTAGTGTGCCCCAACATTGGGGGAGGGGGTTGTGTGGGCCTCCGGTAAACCTGCACTCACCAGATGAAACGCAGAAGTTTGTTAGACTGTTACTTCACGCCGGTATTCTGTGAGGTCGTGGTACTTCCCCTGTCGAGCCGGCCCATTCATGCAACTACAAAAGCTGATACGTGGCTCTACCACTGTACAAATTACAGATTTTGTAATGATAGTGATTATGTTAAAACCTATCAGAAGTCCTTCCTCAGGGTGAGTGGGGCGAGTTCGCGGTCGCGCCCCGTCTAGAAATGTGTTGGTTCCTACGCCGATTGTTTAGATGAGAGTTAGCCGTTTTTAGTTATTTAATTAATTTTTTAAAGTATCAAAGAGCGAAAGCATTTTTTTTTTGCATATAAGCACATACATACAGTGTATTATTTATTTATCTAAGTATAAATGTGATAATAAAAATAAAAAATAATAAAGATGATCTTATGTAGTAAATTCTTTGTATAATTTTAATGCTATTCTAATTTCTTTGTAGGTTTTACACATGTGTGATTTAAAGCTAAAGAAATTACACAAACATTCCAGATGACGCTTTAGTTGAAACATTTGCTCGCGACATGCGAACTCAAACAGTCGGGAAAAATAACTCTAACTTTAACGTCGGCGGAAATTAAAATCTAGCTCTTTGGGTGAAATTTTCATTTCACCAAAATTAACTAAAGCATAAAATAATATTACATACATAAAAATATTTAAGTATTGATGGCTAAATTTATCCAACTTATTTTTTAAATCATTTTGTTTTATTTCAATGTATTTACCTCTTTTACGTTCTGTAACTATTTTTATTATATTACATTACAAATTCGACATAAACTTTTGTACACGGGGCGTGAGTAAAGTTAGACAGAACAAAGGCTTCTGAGAACAAGTTAACAAGTTGCGCTAAGTTCTACGTAGCTCACTCGCTCGCAAATGGCAAAAATTTATTTGTCGCTTAAAATACATTAAACAATTACAAATAAAAATACTAAGCTTTACGTAAAAATGGAAGTGTTGATTAAAATAAGGTATAACCAAATTGACAAGCAACGTCTCATAATAATTAAAAAAAATTAGTATTTAATATTATTAAGAAAAACATATCACGACCCGATAGTCGAGTTGGTAGTGACCTTATTTTCAAAAAGGTTGCGGGTTCGAGTACCACTAAACACACACACTTAAGTGATGAATAGGAATGTTTGTACTCGAGGCATGGATATATAAATATGTATATACATAAATATAATATATGTACATCGTATCATTAGCTTGGACACTAAGTTCAATACGGCCCACCACCTGTCACGTAATCCGAAACGCGACTAAAAGTATTCAACGAAAGTTTTTTTTAATTTACCTTTTTAAGATACACAGTTACATAACTTTTGCTTCATCAATATAGCTTCTCTTGTCCAAAAACCCCAGCTTTAGCGACATTTATAACTTGAAATGGTTCCTTATTCTTGTAAATTTGGACTTGAGGACAGATCCTGATTCGCACTTGATAGTAATGATGCTACTCATCACTAATCAGCAGTATCCTAGTTCAGCAAGTGAAGAGGAATATTCCGACAATCTACGGCTACTAGCGCCTAGTTTATGTCTTAATAAGGTGCATCACGTGAAAGTAAGGTTATTAGGATACAACATTTGTTAAATGTTTTCTTCAATGTAATATCGTCATGTTTTAATCAGTTTATTTGATGTTCAAGTGCAATAGAGTAAGTAGAAGAGTATAATTTTCTACTTTTATGTCCTTCAGTTTGTAAGGTCTTCTTCACAAAGCAGTGGCTGCTAGTAGCAGAAGTAAAAAAAAATCTTTTCCTACTTTAAGTATCATAATATGAAAATTAGTTAAAGAAAGCTTGCTTTAGACTTGAGACTTGTGTAGAGTTATCATATATTCTAAATTATTCTATCCCGTATTAAGCTAAATACTAGCGAAATAGAGACCGAGACGCTATGACGCCTCGACGCGCGTTACAAGCACAAATATTCCTCTCCTATATCCAGACATATTTTCATTAAAACGGATTCTATAGAGATAAAATATTTCTAAAGTCAAAGTTCTGTGAACTTAATGAACTACTATAGAAAATGCCATTCATTTAATTTATTATGTCTATTAGACGAAGAGAATAAAAAATAATCTGAAGTAATTGTTGCGTGTTCCAATCTCATTAGAGGCAAATATTTGTGTGCTGTATATGAATATTTTAAACATATATTTTTTATTATTAGTATATCTTCACGCATGGTCATTGAAAGGGTAACTTATATTTTCTTCATTAACTCCCGTCTAGGTATCCGAGTACTCTTGACCTTCACCGCTTTGAAGCACGCCCTTATTTAGTATAGTGATTAGATCATCTTTCATTTTAATATGCGATATTGTGAATCTCTCCATTTCGTTTTCGGTCGCCCAAGGCAACGTCGCACAATGTCGAAGAGATGGCATGTCTACGGCTTTTAGTTTGCTTTTATGCTTCTTCTGACAGACCCAGGTTTTGGGCACCATTGACTTTGCCATTTGCCTGTAATCTAAATTACATGTTCCATCCCGGGTAAAATTGTTCCCTAAGTATACAATTTCATTCACTTATTCTAGACATTTCTTATTTACACATATTTCATCCAGCGTGTTTTTTCTAATTTTATATTAACCTTTAAGTACTCAATCGGAGACCTTTATTTTCACATTCGTCTGTATGAAACACGGGACTAATGCCTGCAGTTCGGTTCAGTAAATATTTTTATATTTGAGTAAATATATTACTTAATATGCTTAGGCACTAAGACGCCAATAGGTTCTCTTATGAAAGATGATTTGAAAGGTTTCAACAAGACATGAAAAGATACATAAAAAGACATACATAAAAACTTTAATAACTTTAAAAAGAATAGTGACATGTTGTTAATTCAAGGACCAAACACAAGCTTATTACGCCAGTTACTAGACTCCATAGAGTAAGTAACTCCTTCATGGGGTGGTGTGTACGCTTCTACAACAAAATCCTGGCAAAAGTACAAAGTTAGCCTATTAACAGGTTTAAAGCATTGAAATGTACTAAACTGTACAAATAAATAAATATCTTCACGCAATTCCCAATATAAGCGGTAGACAGAGGTCTAGCCTAGACATAAGTCCCTTCGACCCACCTTCCACTGAAGATATTTTCGGGACGTGACAGGTGGTGAGCCCGTCGTCGTCTTTATGTCCAAACCAACGATATAATTCGTACATAAGTTTTTGAAAAACTAATTGGTACGAGCCTGCCACCTGGGGATCGAACTCGGGTCCCTCGGCTCGAAATTCCGACCACCCAACCACTCGGCTATCGTGACTTTAACAAACACAATATTAACAAATAGGGTTTTTATAATATAAATGAATATATTAATGATAGTAACTCATTCCCAGGGGGGGAATGAGTTAATCGATCCCATGCTATTTCCCTATGTCAATCGAAACATATATTAATGTTACTTATATCGATAAATAAAGCATCAATAAAATTAAGTTTACTCATACATTGTTGAATCCATTCCAACTAACAGATAACAAATATTTAAAAAGCAAATTACATTTGAAACATTTACGCTATTTATTCAACTAAAGTGCGATTTAAAAGGTTTTATTTTGATGACAGACATTTAAACAACTTTCACTTTGAAAAGCTTAAAATAACGGAAAAAACAGTTTATTAATTTACCGGATGTTATTGTAGTATTTTACATCGTTAAGTTGTGGTTTAATGTTTAAATTATTTGCTATAAGTTATCTGGCAGCTGCGTTATCGTATAACGTTTTACGAGTATATAATATGCTGTATTAGTTTTAAATAGTAGTCAGTAGTAGCATAGCTTTATATAGAAAATTAAGTTCGGAATTTCATAACAAAAGATTATTTTTTAATTATTATTTTTTTAATTTTTATCATTTTTAGTTATCAAACGTATTTTAGATTAACGTAACGTATTTATATTATTAATATTAATTAAGTCACGATAGCCGAGTGGTTGGGTGATCGGAATTCGAGTCAAAAGAACCGATGTCGATCCCAGGGCTCGTACTAATGGTTTTTTTAAACTTATGTACGATTTATATCGTTGGAGCCTTGGCGCATTGTGTCTGTCTTCGGTAGAAGGTGGGTCGAAAGGACTTAATTGTCTAGACCTCTGCCAATCCGAGTATTGGGAATGGCGTAAATATTAATTTCTAAAGCAAAAACAACGTTTGACTTTAAATAAAAGATAAAAACATACTTCTTACATTTTATAAGTAAAAATAAAAAATAAATAAATATGAGGAATATTAATGCCAAGCAATTTGCAAGTAAAAACAGTACTTCGCACCCTCCAAATGAATGAATATTAATTAAAGATTTTCCTCTTCTCGCCACAAGAAGTATAATAAAATTACAAAATCTCATTATGTTAATAAATTATTTTGGAGAGTTTTTCTACTTTCGGACTTTCAAGATTTTTTTATTCCTTACATTACCCAATAAAAATAACTAGCATCATTGCAAAATCTTACAATAACAGTATTAATCCTGAACTATATTAAACTATATGCTTATTACTTAATAAAGCTTACTTTATAGGTTAGAAATAGTAAAAGTTGTATGTCAATTGTCAAAAAGCACACATTGTTGTAGCCACGCTCGGCTTTGCTAAATACCATAGGTGACGAGTTGTGACATTTTGTGATTTTTCAAGTTTCAAGTTTCAATTCAATTCAGGTGAATGAAATTGTATACTTGGGGAGTGCGTTTAGCAGGGATGGAAGATGTGATTAAGATGTGGACAGGCGTGTCGCTGCCGGGAACAAAGTCAATGGTGCTCTGACTGCGTTAGTCCAAAGGCAAGGCGTAGTGAACAGTGCACGCCTTGCAATACATAACGTAGTGTTGGTACCGACTTTGTTATATGACAGCGAAACCTGGGTATGCCAGAAGAAGCATAAAAGCAGTGTAGATGCGATCTCTTCGTAAAATGTGCGGCCTTACCATGGCCGACCGAAAGCGAAACGAAGAGATGCGCAATATGGCAGGTTTGAAAGATGAACTTGTCACAAAAATTGATAAGGGCGTGCTTCGATGGTTTAGGCACGTTGAGAGAATGAGTGAAGACCGAATGGTGAAGAAAATATATAACTCGAAAATTAAGATTAAAAGGTGTCGAGGTGGACCGAGGCTAACTTTCGAAGACCATGTGAGCAAATTGCTCGAAGAGGGGAGTTTCAAGATTACTCGGATACCTATATGAAGATGATGAATCTGAAAGAAGCGAAAGAGGTGTGTAGGGATCGTGACACTTGGCGATCTGTTCTCTCTGGCTACCCCGTCAGGGATTGTGTAGTAATTTTTTAAAGGTCGTTCCAATCATATATTTTTATGTATATGAAGGATATTTTCCCGTTTAACATGTTATATATAAAAGAACTTAAAGTATATTTAGTATTTATATTATATTTTGATGTAATATTTTATTTAGTAAATGGGCGTTCATGCTTACGTGTCTTATTTCTAAAAGTGAATTGTTGAGCTATTAGTTTCGCAGAAATTTAAACGTAAGATATATGTTGGTATATTTATTATGACGGCCTACTCTACTCCTTTAAGTACACTGCCCTGCATCCAACAGATGCATGCACAACATCTACACAATCTATCGCCATCCCATAGGTATTATTCCCACTAACACCTCCGCCATCGATATACACGTAAATACTTATAAATATGCGACACATGCTCTCCTAGAAACGAATTGTTATAAAGAGAATAGTATGACATTCGAACATATTTCCGTAAAGTAACACGCACAGGAGACTGTTAAACTGTAGGACTTGCCATGCTTGACAAGCGTTTTGCCTATGGTTGCGGTTTAGCGGTCTACACTTGAATTAATTTAAAGAATTAATTCGTCACAGTAGCCGAGTGGTTGGGTGGTCGGAATTTCGAGTAGAGAGACCCGAGTTCGATCCCCAGATGGCAGGCTCGTGCCAATGGGTTTTTAAAAAACCTATGTACGAATGATATCGTTAGCTTGGACATAAAGACGGCGACGGGCTCACCATCCATCACGTTGTCCCGAAAATATCTTCGGTGTATGGTGGGTCGAAGGGATTTAATTATCCAGACTAGACCTCTGTCTACCCCTGTATTGGGAATTGCGTGAAGATATTTTTTTGTATCGTTGACTTGGACACTAAGACTGCGACAGACTTATCTGGTCCTAAATAAGTTTCGATGGAATGAGGACCGAAGGACTAAATTATCTAGTTTTCAAACTACCCCAGCATTGAGAATTATGCAAAGATAAACTTGGAAAACACGACAATGTTAATGTAAGAACTGTCGTTGAAACCTTTAGAGCCATTTATATAAAAATATTATTTATTTATAAATTAGAAATAAATATATGCTGCTTTAAAAATATTAGATTACTACTACAAACCATGTTCGGATAAATGCTCTCTAGCACTTGCTCTCACAATGTTATTTATTGATTTCATAGCATTTTTATGTTTCAGAGGACGGGCGGAGTTGAGTACTAAATTTTGTATGAGCAAGCACAGCAGAAATTACTTATCTGCATGTGAAAAACATTACATTTATTCAGCACAAGATACATCAACATTTTATGAAATATCATATATGTAGTACAAGCTACTTACGAGATATTTTATGTAAATGAATTCAATAACAGTAAAGTAACAATCAAATAAAGTGTAGTAAAAATAAGAGCATAAATTTTATGATGGATTTAAAAAGTTAAAGAAAATACCGTAACATACATGTTTATCAACGATGTAATCACAATAGATACAAAACAAAGCTAAAAAAGAATAAATCACACAGAACATAAAATAATATTGTGGCAAGTAAGGTGAGTAGAAAAATTTAAATACTAAAGAATATATTCGTTCAATCAACATTATTTTTATTATTTTTAACAGCTTTCTTTGGTAAATTAAAGGCGCTAAAGTTAAAATTACCTGAAATATGAATTCGCTCAAATTATTATAATCTTATGATATAATAAAAGTAGTAAAAGCGATTTCGTTTATATGCAACGAAATTGCTTTGAAGAAACGTAATAACCAACGAATTGAACCGGTGATATTGGGAAAGTTGGAGACAATATTTGCATTAGGTACGTTCGTTTGCGGTTAGCAAAGTGACTACAGAGACTTTCTATATACCAGCCAACGTCTTATTACAAAATATACTTGCTAATATACCTATAATTAAATTTTAAATATTCTGATAAAAACATAAACACAGAATACTTTATTTTAAAGTTTTGTATTGAAATACTATTATTATTACACCGTACAATTATTTATTTAATATCACAGTCACTCGCATAGACCGCATTGTTGCGACGAGCTGGTACATAGCTAATACATGAGTATGTAGTAAACTTATCTACTCCTGCTACTACTACAATTAATATTTAAATAGCTTTTGAAAGAAATCTTATCAAAAATGCCTTTTTTCGTAGAGGGAAAAGGTTTTCTAAAAGGGTATCTCTGTTGTTTGTGTGTAGTGTGTAAAACAAAGGACGCGATCACGATTAAATTTCATCAATCTCGATTCAATTAAAGTATCATCATTCCTTAAAATATTGTTAATTTTAGAAAGTTACGTTTGTTATTCATATCTTGATATTACTATTTTACATGTTAAATCTAAATTGAAGCAAATTAAATTTAGCGTGAATCAAATAATATTTTTTTACTTATTTCAAACACATATTCCTAATTCATTAGTATGTTCTTTTTTAATGTTTTTGAAGTAGGTAATGTGTTGATCGATTTCGGAAATTCCTTTTTATTCAAAGGACTAAACTGGAAGTATATGCTTATTTACAGTTTGAAGTACATATTTAGTCACGATAGCCGAGTGGTTGGGTGGTCGGGATTTCGAGTCGAGAGACCCGAGTTAGATCCCCAGGCGGCAGGCTCGTATCAATGGGTTTTTCAAAAATTATATACGAATTATATCGTAGGCTTGGACATAACCACGGCGACGGGCTCTCCACCTGTCACGTTGTCCCGGAAATATCTTTGGTGGAAGGTGGGTCGAAGGGACTTATTTGTCAAGACTAGACCTCTGTCTATTATATATTCTTTATTATATATTGTTTATTTTTTTTATCACAATGTTTAAAATTCAATTATAGGTAACAAATATTAGCAAGTATATTTTGCACTGAAAATGATAAATAAAACTTCTTTCAAAATTAAACGTTGTACAAAAATTTTACTAATTATTACAAAAATCATGATTGAATTATAATTCACCCCTCTTCAAAATCTCGTCTCATTCACCCTACTTTGTCGTTAAGTTTATCTTTCAGTGCAGTGTTCTCTTTGAAGATTTGTGTGAGTATGTGCTTATAGAAGACTTCATCATTTTTATTTTCATCTTACTATCAACATATGAGTTACATACATAACTTTATTGCTGATATTGTAAAATTTTCAGTATAACAGCTTTTAAAATATCTACGATAACATGTTATTTATATAAAATTTTCTTAAAACAGGGACGGTGGTCTTTTAATTTTTGAATATAAAATAAAATGTTACATAAAGCATATGCCAGAAGTCACTTGATGTTACGTTGTAGGTTTACGATCTCAACAGAGAGGAAAAATTAATTCAGAAGTTTGCGGCGGTTTGCGGCAAAGTTGTATCTTTCTGTAACTAGTTAAAAGAAAATACTTTTTTAGTTATTTATTTTAAGTTAAGAAATTCTGAAAAGAATGAATAAGAGGTAATTTCTTTAATTTAAATCTTTAATATTTTAATTAATAAATATTACATACATAGAGACAACATCACATTCCATTCCCTGATCCCAAAATAAATAGATAAAACACTTGTATTACAAAATCGGAAACGTACCATTAAAACCAAGACCTGAGAAAATGTAGAAGAAGTAATTTTCGACATTGTCCATTTATATGCATGAAGGAGTTGGGGAGCGTGGGTATTTGTTGACGCCTCCTCTGGGCTGCAAACCTTGCAGGTTGTGGTAAAAAGACGTATGTATATGTTGGTAACGTCGATTACTTCGTATCTTAGAGATTTTAGAATATTCATGTTGTGAGTGAAATAAGGTATACACATATAAATAAGGCACTGAAGTACTATGCTTTGTTACAACGCCATTAGACTAGTTGTAAAAGAAGTGTCCAATAGCGGAAGCGTAAACTTGCCATTTCAAAATTTCATAATATATTTTTAATGATTAGTCTTAAAAATTGCCAACACCCTCGGGGAAACGAACCCGGGTCCGGGGGAACCGGGTCACCATGTGAACCAGTGTGATGGATGTTATGTGTGTTACTAATATTCTTGAATAAATGATTTGATTTATTTCGATTGGACATTTACATACGTTAAGTACGAGTAATTATACATGCATGTAACCGAAGCGAAAATTTGTGCAGTACTCTTCAGATATAAATTTATATGATCATTTATTAATGTAGTTGACACTGCATTCCTTTAACGAAAAACAGAATGTAGTAGAGTACGGTTCCAAGCAAGCATCTGTAAAATAATATAAAGTCGATTTCTACACTTCTGATTATCCCAGAATTGGAAAGTACGAAGTCTGTTCGAATCTTATGTTTGAATCATTATGCTAAAAAGAAATAAGAGGTAGGAAACGATCGCAAATTACAGTCGAGGCTGCCTTTGGTTTAGGTACGTGTTTTCTATAACCAAAGTTTGAATAATACAAATACAAGAGGTCATTCGGCATTCAATCTTGTTAACTCGCTTTCTCAAGAGTTTCTTAAGTATTGCGATTGTTATAGACATTAAAATGATGTCAGCAATCGTATCGTACAAATCGTACCGTAAAAATTACAAATATTTTATATTTACTTCATATATAAATACCTTCATAGATAAATAATACATAGTTAGGAAAAATATCACATACAATTTAGAGAGAACACTTTGATAATTAAGATTTTGAAGAACCCATTGGTACGTGTCTGTCTATCTGGGGATCGATCTCGGGTCTCTCGATTTTGAATTCCGATCACCCAACCACTCAGTTATCCTGACTATATGTAATATGTAAATTAATATTGAATATAAATAATATATAAATTAATATAAATAAAAAAAATATCTTCACGCAATTCCAGGGATAGACAGAGGTCTAGTCTAGACAGTTTAGTCCCTTTGACCACATTTTCCACCGAAGATATTTTCAGGACAACGTGACAGGTGATGAGCCCGTCACCGTCTTTATGTCCAACCCATCGATATAATTCGTACATAAGTTTTGAACAACCCTACGAGCTTGCCACTTGGGGATCGAATTCGGGTCTCTTGACTCAAAATTCCGACCACCCACTTGGCTATCGTGACTTTTAATATAGATTAATTAATTTCAAGAAAAACCAGTGTTTTGTCTGTCTTTCTACATTGTTTAACATGATCTCATTAAAACAAACGCTAACGTCTACTTACTACAGAAAAATTGTGAATGACGTCAATAAACAACGTCTACAAAGAGGTCACAAACGGTTAAGAGTCTCCTTTTTAAACAATTTTTGATTAACCTTTTTATACAGATGTGTATACAAAGATAAGACTTTATAAATTAAAACGCGTCTTTTTACTTTAACTGTAAAAACAGAACATTTAACAGTAAAGCATTAAGATGGAACATAATCACAGACCTCTCTATCTCTGCCCATCGCCATTGGACTTTATATTTGATCGAAGACCGTGTCAATAGCCAAGTGATTTGGGCAGGAGATATTATAGTGCACTATAAGTTAAAAATGTCAGTGTCAATTTGTTCTGTATTCATCCCTCAAACTAGCGGCACTCGAACCCGCAACATTTAACTTCGAAGGCTGAGTCACTGCCAACTTGGCAATCGGATCATCTAGTTTGTATTATCGTCTAGTACGAGTATTACAAAAGTAAAAATGCCTAAAGCTTTAAATTTTAGAAGTCGCGGTAACCGAATAGTTTGGTGATTGGCATTTGAGTTCTTAACTCGAGACTCGAGTTCGAATCCCAGGGAATTAGACTCTAGTACGATTTATAGCGTTAGCTTGAACTTATTGGAAAATGCGTGAAGATTTAAATAGGATATTGTAAAGGTTTATTAAAATTTGGCGTAAAATGTTATTTTATAAAATGTTGTTTTTCCATTTTTAGATTAAGCCTATAAGCTCACGTATATTCAATATTTACGGGTAAACAAAATTGGATAAGCGTGCTTTTAATCCTCTTACTACGGAGCAAAGTAGATAAAATGTCGTTTCTTAACAGATATATCGACAGGATTTTATATTTGTTATGAATTGAATAAAACAGAATACGAACAGAATACAGTAGTACTTCCAGTTCCAGTCAAATTATTTTTATTTTTGCCGTCACGTGATAAATAAGTCACGATAGCTTAGTGGCTGGGTGGTCGGAATTTCGAGTCAAAAGATCCGAGTTCGAACCCCAGGTACCAATGGAGTTTTCAAAAACTTACGTACGAATTATATCGTTGGCTTGGACAGAAAGACCGCGACGGCCTCACCACCTGTCACGTTTATCCAGAAAATATCTTCGGTGGAAGGTGTGTCGACGGGACTAATTTGTCTAGACTAGACTTTTATTGGGAATTGCGTGAAGATATTTATTTATTTATTTATTTATTAAGTGAAAAATTCTCCGATTACTGAATTAATGTAATCTTTGTTTAGTCGGTACGTTCAATTTTAAAAAAATAATCTGAATTATCGTATATATCACAAATCACATTCATTCATGAAATATTTTTAAATCAAATCCTTGAGAAAACAAGTTTTGAAGTAATATAAAATAAAAACAGCTGTTTCATAGTTTGCGAATTTGCCGATTGACGTTCAACAAAACTTTGCAATTGAAAGTTATAGTTGAATTTACTTACAAAGAGCTTTTCACTTTTGAAAGGATTTTGTCAAACAAGTTTCTATTTTGTTCGTTTTGTAGTGTTGTACACAGTATTTACCTAACATAGAGTTTGGCTAAAAGTAAATGGCTGGTAAAATCCATTGCAGGACATAGATCTCCCATAAGCCAGGCTTGGTATGCGAATTGTAGAATACCAGTACCAGAATCCTCGAAACTTAGACCCTGATGCCCGTCGCCAGTTTTTAACTTTCGTCTCATATTGACCAGATTATGTGGAAATCTGTCTGTTGCTATTATCATTTAGGCAGGTTTTACCCCAGCGCCTTTTCCGAAACCTTCGGATGGAATGTGATGGTATATTGTATACAACGCAGAAGGAACAATTTTATCAAATATCAAAAACAAAGACGTTTAAGAGCTGTATACACAAAACTGCCAAGCAGGAGTGATAATAGTGAAGGTGACACAAAAATATTGCTATCGTAATATCTTGTAATTAATTTAGCACTAATAATTAATAAATATGAGTAACTATTTTATATAAATAGATAATAGTTGTTTCTGAAAGCAAATAGCAGACGATTTTGAGCCAACGATTTTATTATTGCCAATAAAAGCCCTCATTCAATTACGAAACGCAGACAGAGTTTAATTAAGAATCAATAAAGCCGTTTTCAAATGTCTTTTTGCCCTACTTTTTAAGTGACTCCGTGTTCATTGAATATTAAAAATGGGAAGTATTCTTGATTATTAGCATAGGTTTATATAATATTTACTTACCTATAAGAAGTTCTATTTGTCATCCCAATTGTTTGTTTCAATCTCATCAAAATATTTTCTTCTACTTTACAGCCTATCAAGAGTCCACTCTGAAAATAGGCCTCCCTAAGAATTCGCCACAAAAAACGGTCCTGAACCACCTGTATCCATCGACTCCTCGCAACATTTTGCAGGTCGTCACTCCTTCTTTTGGGGAGTCGTCGTACATTACGTCTACCTAACGAGGTTGCCACTCGAGAACCCTTTTCCCCCAACGTTTAAAAGTTCGTCGTGCTGTGTGCCCGACCCATTGCCACTTCAACGCGCTAATCCCTAATGCTATGTCGGTTACCTTAGTTCTGCTGCAGATATGTTTATTGCGTACTCAATCACGCAGAGAAACACCGAGCATAGCACGCTGAGCAACTTTGAGCCAGCAGTGAAATACCACGTCTCGGTGCCATAGGTCATCACTAGAAACACGCACTGGTTTGCACTTTGGACTTTGACTTTAGACTTTGAGGTATATTCGACGAAAAGCCCAGCCGAGTTGGATCCGTCGATTGACCGCTGGGTCGAAGTTGGACTTTTCCTTTAACTTTGAGTGTAGTTTTCCCAACAACTGGCATTATTCTGATATGGAGGTTAGACATGATGATAGTCTTTACCAACCTGTCGAGATACACTATTGAGGTTATTATTGAACATGAGGTTATTGAACACAGTGCTAAGCTCCTCAAGCAATTCTGCCATCAAGACAATGTCCATATGTATGTGTGACATAAACCTTTTAACTTTAGCTACGTTAATAGATCTTCCAACGCAGCGGTGGAGAATTTCGGGGATATAACGTCACCTTTTGTTACACCACCTTGCAATTGAACAGGTTCTGTCCTCGTGCTCTGGGTCTGTACTCGGATACTCATCGTAGCCTCTTCATATATTCATCTCAACAATTCAACATACTGAGAGTGTTTCTGGCTCCGTTGAAGAGTCATTAGCACCGCCCGAATTTCGAACGAATCGAAGACTTTCCCATAGTCCACATACGCCAGATACAATGGTAAATTGTAGTCTTCCAGTTTCTGTACAATCAGGCATAGAGTACCTATGTGGTCTATAGTATTATAGCCTTTTCAGAAACCGGCTTGTATGGGAGGCTGAAAGCCGTCAAGTCCGCTTGCTAGACGATTCGTGAATAATCACGTAAACAGTACGTTAACGCGGCATAGAAGTGCTAAGAATCTATAGTTTTTCAATAGTTGCAATAGGCATTTTACAATGTAAATAACATATAAAATGTATAATAATATAATATAATAGTATAGAGAATGTTACGGTTAATTTACATTAGTTTCACAGGTGGTCGAAATTCATTTATACCACTTCAATGAAAAAAATTATGATAATAAAAATAGTAAAAAATAAATAAATTACGATATAATTCCAATAATAAAGGTATGTTGAAAGTCTGAACGCTACGATAAAAATAATAAATCATCTTTAACTGGCAACACCGGTAGTAAGGTCACACTTCGGCATAGGCCCGTAAATTTAAATTTTAAATAATTACTTACTTTTATTATATTCATTTAATTAAATTAATCTAGACGGATACTTGTGCCTCACCCTCTCATAATCTTCAGCAAAAGTGTACACTTTAACGCTATAAAGGGTAGTCAGCAAAATTGTAAGTGCATAACGAGTGTCCATCAAGAACAGTAATTCCCTTTTTTCTGGAGAAATTTTTCAGTAAAAAAGGAAGCGTATTACGCTACCTTTTTTACTGATAAATATAAATAAATAACTGATAAATATAGCTATAATATTAACTAAAATAAATTTATAATGAAACTTTGAAAACTAAATAGCAAAAAAAAAACACTGGAATAATATCTATACTATGTCATACTTGCATTTTTGATACTTATGTTTATCGTATTCTGTTGTATAGCATATTGTTTCAATTGTATACTTAAGTTAGGTTTGTAAAAACCACTTTAGCGAAAGTAATTCTGTATAAGTTCATGGCGAAAATTTAGCCTTCACGGCTGAACATATGATAGTAATAGTGATACGTAATAAAATAGCATTAATATTAAATAATAAATAATAGTATAGAATAGGATACTTAGGTAGGTAATCATGAAAAATAGACAAAAATGCTACGCAGTCGAGATCAAGGGGAAGCTTGTCTGATGCGCATCTTATTTCTCAATTTCTCTCCATAATTTAATTCTTTCTTCTCCATAATTTATAAAATATGAAATATTATAGACCCTAATTGGTCCGGCAATATAATGTATGCAGTGTTTAAATTGATTTTATACTAACCACAATACTGAGATAGGATCATTTCGTTTAGTAGGTGCACACCTTACCTTCGTCTTTCTGTAATTTGTGCTATTAGCAGTTTCGACTTCATTTAAACTATGCGTCTTTTATTTTTATAGGTAGTGGCAGACTTCTACTCTGTGTGTGAGTCGTCTCAATCAGTAGCACACTATGACCTATATGCCACCGGATAGAATTATAACAATTGTTGTGTTCTTTTACGATATGAAGCATTTTATTGTTGTCCTGGGCGTTGACAACAACTTGTATGGCGATCACAGGCTTGATGTTGTTTGCAAGAGTACATAAGCTGCAGTAGTTTACCATGAGCCGGAATGTTGGCATTTAATACCAATCCTAAAAAAACAACAGAAGAAATCACATCGACCACATTCATAAATTCTCTTCATACTATCCCTAATTGAGGTGGATACAGAGTTCCAGACAATTAAACCCTTTCAACCCACCGTCCACCGGAAGACATTATTGTGACAAGGTGATAGGCGGTAAGGTGAACCTGTCACTGTTTTCATCTCCAAGCTAATGATTTAAATGGTGTATCAGTTTGGAAAAACTCTTTGGTTCGAGTCACGATAGCCGAGTGGTCGGAATTTCGAGTCGAGAGGCCCGAGTTCGGTCCCCTGGTGGCACGTACCACCAATTGGTTTTTCAAAAACTTATGTACGAATTATATCGTTGGCTTGGATATAAGGATGGCGACGGGCTCACCACCTGTCACGTTGTCCCGAAATATCTTCGGTAGAAGGTGGGTCAAAGGGAATTAATTGTCTAGACTTCCCTGTATTGGGAGTTGCGTAAAGATATTTATTTATTTATTTATTTATTTGGTTCGAGCCTACCACCTGGGGATTAAACTCTGGTCTCGAATTCCGATCACTCAGCCACTCGGCTATCGTGGGCTTATTATTCGACGACTTTTTCTTGTAAATTAATATGAAGCAATGAATACACGAATGATGATTTAAAAACAAATTTCGTAATTTTTATAACCATAAATAAAACGACGACTGACGACGATGTAACCAATACTGGTTACCTATACATTCGGTAAAAATAAATGAAGATTGTTTGTACACGGTAAGCTTACGTATACATAAGTAAAGCTTTAAAATGCTAAGATAGGAAAAACATTGATGACTATGGTAAGATCTGATCAACGTCGTGTCTTCCTTATAGTAAAGCAGCTTATAAATGTCCACTGCTGGGCAAATGCCTTCTCTCAACGATCAAGATTAACCTACGCGGCGCCTGCGTGGTACGCGTTCATCTCAACACCTCAACGTCGGCGACTACAAGTCCAACAGAATATAGCACTACGTGTTATAGTGGGAGCGGGTCGCTATTTACGTAACGACGTCATCGCCAGGGACCTCAAGATCGAGTCACTGGAGGAATTCGTGGTCCGTGTGTCGCGCAGAATGTCCGACCGCGCCGACAACGGGCCACACGAACATCTACATCGCCTGGCGATCACCCAGGACACGCTACCTCTACACGCTCAACTACCGGAGCGGCGACCCCTCCTGAGAAATATTCTCTCATTGCCACCCGGCCCGGGGGGCACCGGGGAAGTGCAACAAGACCCTACATAACGCCGCTGAAAGACGGCACCCAAGACCGGGGGAGCAGCAGCCCCTGAGAAGACGCCCGAATTATTAGGCTATGCCTCGACCCATAAGGTGGAGCCTTTTGCACCACCCTGATATGGACGACCCGGATGCTGCCTTCTCTCAAACATATGTTGGTTATCGGACTTTACACGTCCATCATTGTATATTGCCACAGATTAAATAAAAATCAAGAAGTAGATACCAATATACTTTTCTATATTTGCAAAGTTGTTCAAAATATACGTACTCGTAAAAGCTGTACACATGAATAAAGATACGATATTACTAATAAATATCAAAAAAATGTTTTTATAATAATAATACACTTTTGCAAAAATGTGAAATGTTTTTTTCAGATTATACACAAAAGCCTTCATTACGACACTAAACTGTTACCTTTTTAGTATGGGCTGTTTATGTCGAGACAGTTACAAAAGCTCAGAAAAAGAATTTTTTAAAGAGGACCCTTGAGTTTTACTCTCTGAGTAAACAAGGTTTGTATTGTTCTCGTCTTCCATTGTTAGTTGTTGCTGTTCTTTGTTTTCTTTATAAATATAAGTTTAAAGAACTGTAATAATCATTCTCTTTAGGTAAATTAATTACATCTTAAAATAAATTAGAAACATAAAGATAATAACTTATTAATAACATCCGTTTCACAACAAAAATTACGTAACCAAATAATCAAACAATAAATCAGGTTACATTTCTTTTTACTTAAATTCCGGGAATTTGTAGACCATTTATACACACTCATTATTAACTGATGTTAAAATTTTTCAAATTAGTTATTAGTATTATTATTACACACCTTTGAGACTCTAGAGAGACAAAGGTGTCTTTGAGGCATACTAGACAATGTTTCCTAGTTCTGAAAATGTATAATTGTTGTTATGATGTGTTAACATAATGATTCTACTTGTTAAATTAATTTTTTAAATAAACTATATTAATGAATTTCCACATTTAATCCAACTATAATAATAATGAATAAAATTAGTATAAAAACAATTAAAACCTATTATTAGTAATTTTTCTTTGAAAAATATTCTTAATATAAATTAAGAAAAATTTCATTTTGTGAATTTACTACGGCTCAATCGTAACAAAGCTTAGACAAAAACTAAGACAATGCGACACTAAAGTTATTCACTCTGGATCTCTACGCAGTAAGCTCTACGAAGTAAAACTATTTTCAGAATAGTATCATTAGTTGAGATGAAAAACGAGGATATTAGCAGTCTTAACACAACTACCTAATATTGAGAATGTTTTGAAATACAAATTTACAATATACAAGTCTTAAAATGAAACTAAAATATGTGTGCAAAAATTTATATATTTTTCAAATACAAACTGTAATAATGTTTGCAAATCTTCTATCGCGTCGGAGTTTATCAGCTTAGGGTAAAAGTATGGAAGGAATGGGTTTATTTAATATTGTACTGATACGAAAGTGGTATTCAAAATTATTTTTGTAAAATTTTTATTTAAAATAATATTTTGATCAAATAATTATTTATATTGTATTTTTTTTCTTTTACATATACTCATAGAGCAACATATTTCTTTCATAATCCAAATTAGTAATGTGTAAGTTATTTTGTTATCCTTTATTCTGTGAGCATACCACATAGAGAACGCCGCTTGAATAACGTATCTGTATATGTAAATCTGCATCCTTTCATTTACTTAGCCATTCACGATGATGTTGGTAGCCTTCTTTTAACTGCAATTCCATTAAAAAGACATAATATGTCATAAACTGACAGCATAACATCCACTGCAGTGCTAAAAATCACTTCGGTAAGATATGAAGTACAATTTAAAGAACATCAAGTAAAAGGAATATTTCGTTGGCGCATCACCCACAGTGGTTCAATATTATCAAAAATATGAAGAGCTTTGATAAAATTCCGACTAGTAAGAGCGGCTGAAATTGAAATGTACTTCAAAATTCTAATATTCCTTCAAAGCAACTTATTTCATCATTGCACTTAGTTGTGCCTACTTTTTCTAAATATAGTGGATATGTTTGAAAAAAAAAAAACTAAACGTAACATTGCTATAAATAAAATTCATATAAGTAAAATTGAAATATCTGTTTGTAATTCCAAATAAACAGTTTTTCAATAATGCATATGCAAGTACATACATAAAATTGGCAGCTTGATCTATTTTAAGGGGACTTTCACTGGCCTGCTTTTAGCCGCGGGCAGCAAATAACTTATATTTACATTGAGTTAATAAATACGTGTATATATATATATATATATATATATATATATATATATGTATATATATATATATATATATATATATATATATATATATATATATATATATATATATATATATATATATATATATATATATATATATGTATATATATATATATATATATATATATATATATATATATATATATATATATATATATATATATATATATATATATATATATATATATATATATATATATATATATATATATATAATTCAGAGTTTTTAATTTCCTAAATTGAGGGAAAATTTACATAGCTGTCAAATTTACATTGTATACATGCTTGTCCTGAATGGTTTCTATATATTTCTCTTGTTATTCGTTATTGACCGTGCTTATGAGATTAACAAGTCTAATGATCCGATAGACAGAAGGATGCCCCCGAACGGGTTCCCGCCTAGTCGTGGCGGTGGGGCTTAGTAACCGTGGCTTGGACACCCAGGGTGAAATAAGAGGAACCCACATGGCCGGACTGAATACGGGGAATGGCCCGAGGTGGTCGGTCTAAGTGGGCTTGGTCAGTTCACTTCGGATGCGTGTTGGTGGCCTGTAGAAGGAGTTTTTGCGTCGATGCCTTCGCACCACTTACCGTGCCCTTCACAGCCGAGGTGGAGACGCGGTAAAGGGGTTTTGGTATTGCGTTTTGCCATTCTCCCTATCCACCGCATCTCTAGCGCCGCTGATGCGTCTGTGGTGGGGTCGCTGGGGGAGAGGTGTGGCGGTATTGCGATTTGCCGCTCTACCAGCTCCCCGCGGCTGGAATATGGTCTGCGGCGGAGTCAAAACCCAGACCAGCCGCGACCGCCCGCGCAAGCACTCGCCTTCTTTAACTTATTTAACTTAAACCTATAATTTTTAAAATTTCTCATTTACAAAAACAATGCGCGTTCATAATATTTCATCATAATATATAAATGGTTTGTATTGTGATAAGTATATCTATACAAAAGCAAAATCGAATGTTAACATAGATATAAATGACTTGCCGAAGGCGGTGAATCAAATATGGCAATATTATAATTGATTGCGTACTGTTATTGTTCGAAGGCTAGCAGTGTTGTTCCTCAAATAAACGTTTTAATTAAACTCACGAATTATTTGTGAAACTTACGTAGAATTAATGTCGAAACAATAATAGTAATAACATAAAATGAATAAACAAGTAGATAATATCAGCCTTTGCGACCCTTATGTTATCGTGGAATGCAGATAATTTATGAAGTCTGTCTATGGTTTTTACATATACTGATTTAATTTGTAGTTTTTTGCATCTCATCATGCAAGTAAAAATTTACCAATACCAGTCACTAAAAGCATTTATGCTGGAACTATCGGAAGAAATATGTTGGTTTCTCAGAAATCTCATTTTATATAAAGAAATTCGGCTGCTTTCCGTGAATTTTTTTCGTTTTTACAGGACGTTAAATTTTATTGAGAGTAGCGCAAAGTAGGGTACACAGTAAAAGTGAAATTTTGAAACTAATTTAATAATTTTTCAAATCCTCGTGATGCATTCTATTGCCCAACACTTCGACTTACAATAATGACTCTTAAAGGTTGTGAAGTTAGACCTAGCGATCTGATTACTAATAGCCTAATATGAGCCTTAATGCATTTTAATATTTTAAGATAATAGAAGACTTAAAGTATATGTAATGGCAATGAATAACGGAATTCTCTCTTCACTGCGAAACAATAATATTTATATTCCTTTGATGTTGCTACAGCCGCCAGTTGTATGTTATTGGCTGCGAAATCCATAATTCATGATTCACTGTTACCTTTTAAATATAGAATTGTTAAATATTAGCAACCTCTTGTAGGTTTACCGGTGTACAGTTTGTTTCCTTTGTAAATAGGTATGTATCTAGTAAGTTATTTATATACCCATCTACTGTGGTATGATTTATTTATCCATATATTCCAAATGTGTATATTTTATTTATCCATATATCGTCAATATATGGATAAATAAATCTAAATCTCCGTGGATGATTAGCGTACACACGAGTTTATATATTATCGCCAGCTCTGAAATCTCGAGTCTGTGTGAATGTGGTACCCCCGTTGTTTCTGATAACATAATACAAATGCTTAAGCAGCTTACTTGGAATAAAAGTAATGTATGTGATGTCCCTAACCATGTGTGTATCTATTATTATTGGGAATATTTTTGTATGCCCTCACCTGGTTGGGTTTATACATACATACATAGATTCAAACTTCTTTCCCGTAGGGGTAGGCAGAGACCACTTCTTTCCACTTGCTACGGTCCTCACATACTTGTTTCGCTTCGTCCACTTTCATTATTCCCTTCATACATTCTCTTCGATTTAGGGTACTCTTGACCTGGCCTTTTTTTCAGGACGTCCCTAATATGGTCTCGAAACGTCCGCCTAGGCCTTCCCCTTCCTACACTTCCATTCACACTCGCCTTATACACTTTTTTCGTCAATCGTTCTTCATTCATTCTCTCGACATGGCTAAACCATCTTAGCATACCTTTCTCAATTTTAGTCACTACATCTTCTTTCTGATTATGGGTTTATATACAAATAAAATAACATAAAATACGTTATAATAAATAAAATATCAAAAACACTCACGAAATACAAATCATGAAATAAATACAATTAATAAATATTAAAGCCCAATCAGACGGAACAGCCGAGAGTAAGGACGACAAGGAGAGAAACCATCGGACGATGCGGGCGGTACCGAGGAGCACCGCTTTCCGCATTTGAGGTCGGAGCGGTCCGTCACGGAGTCCCAGTTGTCTCAGATGGTTGTAGAGGCTGACTGGGCTTAACCCATTCGCAGACACAACTATAGATATAATTTCAGTGGGCATACCACGCCACATGTCGTTCACCTCGTCAGCCAGGTCCAGATATTTAGTCTTTTTACCTGTTTCGGCTTTCAGTAACAATGTAATATAGTTACATAGTTGCCTATAACACATAGCCAACTATGTAACTGTTGGTTTAAAATTCATTGCAGGTGAAGTGCTTTTACCCGAAAAGGAAAATAAATTAAAAACGTTCCCTAAACATACGGTAACGACCTTCGAAGCCATGTGTCTTTTTTTTAGGAATATGTGGACTGTAGAGGAGCGAAGAGATTGTATATAAATACATATCTTATAAATAATATTTATTTATTTATAAGATAGTGATAAACTAACTAATAATCTGCAAAAATACTATCTTAGCAAGCGTAGGAAGAAGAAGGTGGAAAATTCTTACGTCGACACCACACCTCAATGATAACGCCCGAATACTGACGGCTTATGATGGAATACACAATTTAATTTATATATAAAGGCATTAATTTATTATTCTAAACTTATACTTTTCGATTTGTGTCAATGACAACACAATCAAAATCTTATTTGTGACATTTGCATGCAAAACTTCCTAGGTAAATACACACAACATACATACTTAACCGTCTGTTAAAGTCTACTGCTGAACCTAGGCGTTTTCGGTTAGCAAGATTTGACACAATCGCCAAACTTGTAAAGCAAATTTTAAACGTTTTGCATTACTACTTTAGTAATTTTATAATTTTTTTATAAAAGCTTCAGGGCAAATAAGAAATATGAAACTGAGTAACTTGCCAGTGATAATTGAATAACGAGTATTTTATTCACGTACAATACGTGTTAAGCAATAAAAGTGTTATTTTTAGCAAAAGTAAACATTTTCGTATTGAGATTTTTTAACATTTAATGACCTTGATTGCACCATCGTTTTTCTATAACTAGTATTAGCTACTTTATTTAAAAAGAGGAAGGGGCTTGGCAACTTAAGGATCCTACTACGGAAGAAAGAATTACGAGGGCACCAGTCTGAAAAGAAAACAATGGCTATGGTGGTAATAACAATGGTATTTAAAAATGACCACGGCGACGAATAATTTTCATGCAGGTTGTGAAAGTAATCTTTCGGTTACGATTTACGTAAATTCGGGATGTATGGATGCGTCAGTGACATGCAATCCAACGTACTCATAAGAACAGTTTAGCGCCAGTCGTTGTTGCAATTTGGATACTAAGACCACCACCACCTAACACAATGTTCCAAATAAAATCCAGGAAAATCTGGATTGAAAAGACTAAATTATCTAAACCTCTAATTATCTGTGAATACCATTGATAAAAAATTTAACTTCATTTCTTAAAAAGAATCGCTTTCATTATATATACAGATATATGTATATCTTCACGCCATTCCCAGTACAGGGGTAGACAGACGTCTAGAACATTAAGTCCTTACGACCCACCTTCCACCGAAGACATTTTTCAGGACCACGTGGGGGGTTGTGAGCCCCTCGCCGTCTTCATGTCCAAGCGAACGATATTAATGTTACGTGTTTTTTTTTAACCATTGGAGCCTTGGCGACCGAACTCGGGTCTCTTGACTCGAATTCTTATCATCCAACCACTCAGCTATCTTGACTTACATAACTAACATGACTTATATATTTGTAGGCGGGGGTCCTTAATCGTCACGCTCGGCAAACATATTCAGTAAATGCAACACAACGTGACAGGTGCAAACATGACGGCTCACCCGTCGTTATGTCCATGCCGACGATATAAATCGTACAAATATTTTGAAAAAACCCATTCGTACAAGCCTGCCACCTGGAGATCGAACTTGGGTCCTTTGACATATACTCCAACCACTAACTTCCGTTTAAAGTCGCATTTATGATCCCAATACCATACATATTGCATTGTGACGGACAGCCTGTAAAGGTACAGACTGGCTGTCACCGGTCCAAATAAGTTCTGTTATTTTTCGAGGTGATTAAGTCGTCAATTGTCGGGAGGCAAATAAGTTTTCAAGGCTTTTACGTTAGTTGCCTCCTACGACTCCCAGACGGAAAAGGAGCGTAATTTGAACGTAATTGTAGGTAATAGTAAAGTTAAGGATTATTACGATTTTCCATTTAAGCTCTCTTTTTAATACATGCACATCATGGTATCCGAGTACTCTTAACTCTTCCTTCGTCAAGCAATTTGATTAAATCAAATTATTCATTGATGTGCATAAAATAACAATTACATACTTCCAAAACCTTTATTTTCATTTAACAACAATGATTTAATAATGGAACAAAACAAATTAAAGCAATGACGATATTTATAAATCTTTTATCAACTAAGCAATATACCATATAAAAATTTATTGCCATACAATTGCTAACTAAAATACTATACAACACAACCTAATGTTCACAACAAACATATATATTGATAACGGAATTTATTTACACAACGTATCCGAAAATTTTAAAACACATAGGCTTATGCAAACTTTGTAACCTCGAAAACCTATTACAAACCTATTACGATACGAAAAACCGAGGAGTAAAGGCTAAACCTTGTTGCTAATAATGTGTCTGTAACATAATCCCTTAAAATTTACACGTGAACTTCGTAAGTGTTATTGGCTTCTGGCATAATACAAACTCGAGAAGGATTCGTTTGAACGACTTGCTTTAATACGAATATTGCCTGCCATTATAGTCTGAAAATATATCCAAAAAGAAATACATAAAAATTATACATTAATTTAAAGTCTGATAACAAAATCGAAATAATATCATAGTACGCAAGATAGTAATATATATATAAAACTACCCACTGACTAACCCACACTCACTACTATAACTTTTTAATATATAAATAACTGCTTTCCAAATATAGCTACTGATCATTTAGATATCTTTTAATTACCAATCATAAATTTTTGAACATTGAGATGTTTTAAAAAGTGAGTTTAAAAATTATTTAACCCTCTGTAACAATATTATTTAGCGATAGGAATATAAATTTGCCAAATATTATTTGGTAATTCTCGACCATATACATCTAAACAAGTCTTCATTAATGGAGTACATATCTGTAATATTAATATCAATAAATAGTTAGTTTTCACAAAATTTTAATATACTTAACAATTTTGTAAATTGATTTACCTTTCCGTGGAATCCGGTAGCCCATTTATCAACATTTAAACCTAAATTAACATTTGTCGAACAGTGGTTAATCACAATATCAGTATTAACCTACAACAGAAAATCAAGATATCAAAAATGTAGATATTATTGATAACAATGAACCCTCCAATACCATATGAATGTCAAGATGAGAATCTGTGGACACAAATTTTTATGTATTTATATCTAAAATTTGATAAGTAACATTGTATATAAAGGGGCTTTAAAATCTTGGTAAAATAAAGAGATGTCTTAACTGCTAAAACAAGATGCCAAGAGTCTCAATGACAAGTTTTTGAGGAGAATGTTAAAATAACTATAGAGTACTATATAAAATGTAATGGGTCTACAAAATCTTAATAAGCCTAACAAAGATAAGTACTATACGGTGTCCAGTGATAAAGTTACGAATGCACTCTCTTAATCACTTTATTTTATTGAGAGCTTCTGGTCTGTTGTTTTCACAAAGAAATTTGTATTATTTATTTACAATTACAGTTTAAGAGTCACGACAGTCGAGTGGTTGGCCACGCCATTCCCAATACAGGGGTAGACAGAGGTTTAGTCTAGACAATTAAGTCCCAACCCACCTTCCACCGAAGATATTTTCTGGACCACGTGACAGGTGGTGAGCACGTCGCCGTCTTTGTGACCAAGCCATCGATGTAGTTCGTACCTAAGTTTTTGAAAAATCCATTGGTACGAGCCTGCCATTGGGGATCGCACTCCGCTATCGTGACTTATTTATATATATGTTGGTATGTCGAATATTTCGAGAGTGGCAACTGTAATATGTCACATCCACTCTAACGCAACACCGGGTTCTGGTGCGATAAAAGAGGGCGGAACGCAAGCATTGCAAGGATTACACGACAACTCGAGCCACCTGTGTGGTGGAGTGTCTTAGCTTAATTTGTGTTATTAAGTGTTCTAAATCTGATAGCGGTTATATTTCAGTAATTTGTTACATTATATTCAAGTGATTAAGTACGCCTACTTAGTCCATATCTGATCGTGGAACTTCCTGACCAACAACATCTCCAAAAGATTTCATATTAATTACAGTATTATTTATTTACGACTTACTTGGACTGGTTGACCTTCCTGTTCGAATCTTGTTATATTTGGGCGTTGTATGGGTAAAATTCGCCAGCGTGTGTTAGATACGGGATGTTCACTTAAGTATAGAGGATACAATCCACATAAGCCCGGAATTGGATTAGGATCATATCTAACATATAAGGGCTATAATTTTAAAAAAAAACATCGTTGGTTATTTGGTATACAGTAAAAATTTATTACAGTAAATATTAAAGTCAATATTTTTTCCGTAAAAATGAACCATACACTGAAAATATTTATATCATCTAAGACTGCATTTTGTAATTATTATTTACTTACTCCCCTTAAAAGCATCGTCTCAATTCAATTTCTTAATATACTCATACAATCATTCTTCAATACTATCATATAGCACCAGCTAGTGCAAATTTAAAATAAGATACTGAACACAATAATAAATTGTACATAATACAGTCTAAGTCGACAACGTTCTCTTAATTGCCAGATATTACAGAAATTGGAATTACCTTCTTATTTACTGATGAAGCTAGGACAAGAAGGAACTCTTGATTGTATTTTAGAATTTCACCTTCACGGTCACAATAGTCTGAGCTAGTTATAATGAAAGTACTTCTGTGTGCTGGTTCTAACTGAAGGAGGCCTACTACAGAGCAGCCATCAACAAGATCTTGAAAATATTCAATTTCATTTGCAGAAATTCTTCCACCCAACATTAAACCCTTCCTATCGTCAGTAGGGGGATTTGTAGCTGTGAAAATTTTATCGATATAGATGTATATAGTAAAATGTTTTTGACAAATGGAATTGCTGTCCGTCAGCATAGTAGGACGCGACTTGGGAAATAACTTAAAAATATTTTAGATATTTTAAAGAAAAAGACTGTTTGCCAATTGTCATGTTTTAGACGTTTGCCTACTTATTACCTAGTATAGTAAATGCGTGAACATAAAATAATATTAAAATTATCTATTTATTAAACTGCTTTAATAATCATATTGTTATAATAAATATAACAAAATTAACACGCGCAGTGTACTTACATTACACAGATTTACTACATACACACATTTGCACAGAAATAATCAAGTATTTCAAACTTTAGTTATATCTATAATCTATAATAAGAGACGAATTTAGAGACTTGTTTACTGTTACGATTATAAATTTAAAATGTTTGTAAATTAAAACCTATGCTAATGTAAAATAAAAACCTGAGACATGAGGTGCAAGAAGTGATATTCGTGCCCCAAAGCTGATACTTCCTGTTGACTGAGTTAAAACTGTGGGTTCGTTAAGATTCTTCGTCATTGTACGATACCTAGCCAGTAACAAATCTCCGTTTTTCATTTGTTCTAGAAATTTATTTAATTTGTGCTAAAAGCATACCAAGAAATTCATTAGTATTTGTAAGTTCATTGTGTTGTTAAAAGTTTTTTGTCAAAGAACACTTTTAAATTTTAAAAATATTAAAAACTAGGTATTATTCACACTTTACAGCCAAATATTTGTACACAACTCTATTCGAGTTACTTTTCTTAGTCATTAATCGATTGAAACTATCCCTATAGTTCAAATATCTCTCAAGTTAGATCAAGTTTCGATACAATAGTCGAGGAGCTGTTCTAATCATGCCGTTTGTAAAAGTCTAATAATTATTATATTATGCCTTATTGGTGCTTATTGAGTTAGTAATTTTAATCACTTTTCTTGCGAAACACATTAAGTCCTTGTAAAGCTAATACTTAATTACAATTTATCGATTGTTTCATAAATTATTTACCAACCTCTTCTAGTTTAGTGGCTTCATACCAATTACCGAGAAGTACTCGATTGGAAAAAACGATTCCCTTATCCATTTCAGATTTTAAAATTATGTTAAAATATCAAAACACATGCCATAGGACACTAAAAAACAATGTAAAAATTGTACTAATAACCTAATAATCTGAGTTAATGACACTAGTACATAGATCACTTAAGAGAGAGATTATGTATGATTACCTAGATTTGACGAAAAGGAAATGGAGGAATATAAGTTTTTGGGGTTTCTCAGGGCGCTGAGAAAAAATTTGCGTCATTTTGCGAATTTAATGGCAAATCTCAAATTTAATATAATGGACAATTTTGAAAATATCAACATGGGTATCAAAACTAATGTCAATTTTCAAATTCAAAATGGCGGACATAGAGTTTTTGGAACATTGATATGACTTCTCAGAAACCATGGGCAAGTAATGAGATGGGCAGGTAATGAAATTGATGTACTTTTTAATCTACCTTTTAAATGCAAGTTCTCACCCGCAAAACAACATACTCCAAAAATGACACATGTTGACTTTTTAAGAAATCCTACGTACGGATTTGATAATTAGCACTAATATCGTAATTTCACACCCACGAAACCGTGGCTACAACACCCATGTCGATACTTTCAAAAAATCTATTTCCGCCCTAGTGTATTTGAGAATTTTACATCCTAAAAATTTTCATTCTTTGAGTATATTGTCATCTTGCACATATTTAAAATGAATTAATAACCTAGATAATTAAGTGACATGTTCTTTGTCAACTCATTTTTTATTATGAAATACTTTTATTTATTTGTCACTATCAAAGATTTAAGATAGCAGTCGATTTTCGTAAGAAATTTAGTGAAAATAATTTAGGTGTTTTTCCACAATCCTGAGTTGTATATTTTGACATTAATATAAATGGTAATTATAACAAATACTAAGTATATACGCTTGTGTCTTTTGCCTTGTCGCAAATATCACTAATTGCATTATTTTTAACTTATCAAACTGATAGGTGTGTGTTTTTCGAAGTGTTTGCGTGCCGAATGCTCTATATCTAGAACATTTATATAATCTAAGTTTAATGACTACTAAATAAAAAAAACTGTTTAAAAACAAGATAAAACGGTAGACAAAAAAAAATGTGAGCCGTCATGGGACGCCTGGCAGATGTGAAATATCGTGTGTGTACAAGTAATATGCATAAAAGATAATATAATTACAGGAATGAAAAAATAATGAGAAGAAAATAATAATGAAAAAATGAAGTATTACGAATTTCTTACAGAAAATGGTAACTTTATTTAATAAGCATTTATTTACATTTGATATAAAAATTCGATATTAATATCAAGTGGCCAAAATTTAAATATTTTCTCTCTCTCTCTCTGTGACTTCAGTTATAGTTACATTCGATGTTTCCTCTGCCGGTATTACTGTGACGATTGGTCGATGATAACTAAACTACGTTACAAAAGTCCCGTAGTAGTAAAGTCCCGTTGTCCCGAAAATATCTTCGGTGGAAGGTGGGTCATAGGGACTTTATTGTCTAGACTTGACCTCTGTCTACCCCTGTATTGGGAATTGCGTGAAGATATTTATATATTTATTTATTACGTTACAAAAGTATTGGATGAAACATTATCAAGATAACTCACAATTACAGCATCTATAGTTGTTCCATATTTGGTAGTAGATTCTTTTGGATTGTTGTTGATTTGCAATTGAAATTCTTTTTGAAGAAATGTCATTAATGGCATTGATTCAGCTCTTGCAAATTTACATTAAAATCTCCAGCTAATTTTAATGGTAGTTTATATTTATTCGTTTTAAAAATTATGTAATTATATACCTTTCATGTAAAAATGAAATCTTAATATAATTTACATAGTCACTAATATGAATAATATGAATATAATTAATTAAATATAAAAAAGGGATTTCAGTGTTTAATTATAAACATTAATTCTCAGGTAATAGGGTGTAAATTAGTATACCTTTGTATAGCAACGGCATGCGTCGCCACGCCAGAAATCGGTTTTACGTGCGGCTATAGATGTTTCACATCAAAATTTTCTTTACCAAATTTATTTTTAGTACACTGTTATTAGGTTACGTATAACACAATATATATTTAGATTTTTTGACATTTAATCCTTTTTACTTACAAATTTGCTATAAATACGTAAAACTAATAGTTATATGAAAGGCTATAATAAAGTGAGTAATAAGGACTAATAATAATGTAATAAATATGTAATAAATTAATATTTAAAAGTGGATTATCGATCACTAAGTCTGCCGATCTCAAAGGCAACTCTCTCTGAGACGAGGCAACTTGTTTACTTTTGGCGCACCCTACCAAATGCAAATTGACACTGATGCAGACTGGCAAATCCTTTCCCCACGATGGCGAACTATTTGCTATTGAATAATATTTTGATATAATATGTTATCGTTTTAGCTTCCTATAATAATATACTTATGTGTTATTGGTGCTATAAAATTTAAAATATATAATATATTTTTGATGACGACCTCCGTGGACGAGTGACCGTTCTTCTCCCTGTCAGGCTAATTGTAAAAAAACTTGTGGGTCCGGGTGTTTGTGGTGTCTTCATGATTTCTTTTATCTTGGTAGAGTCACGCATCAGCTTTTATTGTTGCATGAATGGGCCGGTTCGACCAGGGAAGTACTACGACCTCACAGAATACCGGCGTGAAGTAGAAGTGTAACAAACTTCCGCGTTTCGTCTGGTGAGTGCAGGTAACCGGAGGCCCACACGCCCCCCTTCCCCAATTCTGGGGGGGGGGGGCACTCTAAGGCCGGCAACGCATCTGCTATGCCTCTGGTATTGCGGGTGTTCATTGGCAGCGGTAATCACTTACCATCACGTGAGCCACCTGCTGGTGCACACAAGTGCTTAAGCTATTTACCGTGGGATTGGAGCAGAGTATGTGATGTAGTCCCTATCTATGTATGTACTTATCTATGGATGTACCGAGTAGTTAGGTGGGCGGAATTCGAGTCAAGAGACCCGAGTTCGATCCCCAAGGCCCGTAACGATGGGTATCTCCAAAAACTTATGTACGATTTATATCGTTGGCTCGGACATAAAGACCGCCGTCTTCGGGCTCACCACCTGTCACGTTGCCCCAAAAATGTATTCGGTGGAAGGTGGGTCGAAAGGAGTTAATTGTCTAGACCCCCGTGTAATAATTGTTATAATACTAACCTTCGGGTTTCGTCCACATGGAAACTCGATATCCTATCTTATAGGGTATTCCTATATCCTTTTTGAGTTAGAAAGATTTTTCAAAATTGATTTGGGGTTTTAGCTAAAAGTATAACGGACTGACATACAGAAAGTAACAGTCATATTTACAATATTAGTATAAATAACTCGCTCCGATCCGATGGTACAAAAATTATACATGTATCAAGAAAATAAGTCTCTTGCAGTGTAAGTATGTACCTGTGGCCAAATTAGTAGCAATAGAAAATATATTTCTTCTTGAATAAAAAGTATCAAAATTCAATCATTATTTGAAATTATAATTTTTACTCTTCCCAGTTCATATAAACTAACAAGTTTAATGAAAAATCTTTTTCGCAAAAGAAATTATCCTACGATCTCGACGTGAATAATTCATACAGCCCTAAGGCGATAAAATCGATTGAGAAAGTGGTCTAGGCAGTAAATAAACAGACGCGTAAAAATGATGCAGTAATTGTAACAAAGAATGTAAAGTCTAAATTTAATTCATACTTTTTTTACATAATATTCTATATAAAATATGTTTGTTGGTTATAATTACTATTCACTATGATAGCTTGATAACGGCGTAAAGAAAAAACTGGTAGGTATATCAAAATATAAAGTAAAGACCTGTGTAACTAATTAAAGAGTAGTTATCACTATATAAAAAAAGACGCCTTTAAAACGATACAGAACTCTACAATTTATCCATTGCTTTTTACATAATATTTTAAATAAAACAGATTGTGTTTGGAGTTTATACTTGGTATACCCCCTGATAGCTTGGCTTGACTAGTAGAGAATGCCAACAGGCATTAAGTCAATTTTCAACTCATAAATATTTTTTTATTGTTTTTATTATTTACTTATAGATTTATCTTAAGGAATACCATGAAAATAACATCTTTTTCCTCCAATCAATCAACGATTTCTTGTTGCTTGGCTTTTTAGGCTTCATTTCAAGATGAAACAACACCCGAAGCGAACATTCAGAAAATTTTAGATATGGTATGAATACCCCTCGAATTATTTTTTCTAAAATTTCTATAAATAGTAATACTTGTTTACCTAAGTACTTTTCCGCTATTCAACGCTAGATGGCATCAAATCGCCGTGTGGTTAGGATACCTTTTTATGTTTATATGTCTCTTGTTTGAATTTTTTTCTGTTATTTTATTTACATTTAAAAAAATATAAAATATCTTCACGCAATTCCCAATACAGGGGTAGACAGAGGTCAAGTCTAGACAATTAAGTCCCTTTGACCCACCTTCCACCGAAGATATTTTCTGGAAAACGTGACAGGTGGTGAGCTCGTCGCCGCCTTTATGTCCAAGCCAACGATGAAATTCGTACATAAGTTTTTGAAAAACTCATTGGTACTGCCACCTGGGGATCGAACTCGGGTCTCTCGTCTCGAAATTCCGACTACCCAACAACTCGGCTATCGTGACTTACATTTATATTTAAGATATACTATTATGGTTATATAATTAACAGAGCGATGGGTACCACAGCAGTATTCAAAACAAACGTCTTAACTCTAATGCTGTATTCATCAAGAAAATCAATTGCCGTGGTGTCAGCATACAAATAATAAATATGAGTATAGCAAATTAAGGTTTAGTGTCCGCGTTTTATAACAACAAACTAACCTATAATGAATTTTTATACAAACCAGGATACCTATAATTGTTATATTATGCATTCTATACTTATTTAACTTTGTCCTTTTGAGTATACGTTACTTTGAAGTCTAATTAATTAAG
The DNA here is from genome assembly GCA_029286605.1 of Sericinus montela. NCBI lineage: Eukaryota > Metazoa > Arthropoda > Insecta > Lepidoptera > Papilionidae > Sericinus > Sericinus montela. The sequence continues at coordinate 6,270,123 of JAGSMR010000005.1, forward strand.
CCATTGTACAGACGACATCCGTGAGCTAATGGCGCGCACACCAGCTTTGAGGTCCCGGATTTGATTCCCGGACGGGTCTATGTAGATAACCACTTATTCTACATAGACTCTGATCTTGATTTATGTGGTACTTTTGTGTTCTATGTTTCGAATTAGAAACATTTTCCAGCTTTCGCTACTAACTTTGGGAACTGAGCAATGTATTTCTATCTATATACTTATAGAGTAATATAAACAAAGAAATCTATTTTTTTATTTATTCGTCGTACAAAATCTTACTATCTTCAAAAATTTGTAATATAGGATTAGAGGGAAAAAAAACTTAACATCCACCTAATGGTTGATGCCTACAGTTTTCTACTAGCATCTACAGAGGGCTTTAAACGAAGAATGTTACAGCTGCATTGTGCCTTGAGGGCTAAAATAGCTCAGTAGCCGGCAATTACCAAGGTTTTTTATCAATCAAATATTTACTTCTCACTAAATAAATATATTTAGTGACAAATAAAATGTTACCTTAAGATTAAGTCAATATTATTAAAACTCATTTATCATGTGCAATTATTTTCACGCAAGGCTGGAGAATTGTAGATACTCGTTACTCATACCTTAAACAATGCTGCCCATCGGGTTACATCTTTTATGCGCAGTTAATAAAATTATATTTATACAAGACATTGAAATCAAAATTTAAAGTAACTCAATATCAATAAAATTATATAATCCAATAATGAAATGTTACGGTTATAATAAACATTACGATTTCCAAGGCAAAGCAAAAATGGGGTGATATGTTGTCATAACATTTCTGTTATGTTTTTTTGCCCATTGTTTTACTTCGCGACAGAGCTCATAGTGAACTAAGAAATACTCGTAGCATGAAACCCCAGCTGAGTGCTATGACACTAGCATGCTTCGGCTCACATATGTTGACAATATTTACTGTTTAAAAGATTGAAAAGATTTTAGAATATTACTGTGTTCTTGTGTCTATACATTCCCGCAGAACGTAGTAACATACTGATGTATAGTAATTAATTTAAAAACTGTAAGATTTAAAAGCATAATACAAAATTCAATATTCAGCCATTACCACACCGCAATAGTTTAATAGGTATAAATGTTTAGAGGGTAGGTACAATAACTAATATGTGTAGTTTAAATAATAACCCTTGTTTTTTGAAATAATATCTGGTGATAAAACTGAATATCTAAAATTATTAACGGCTGTAACGTGTATTTCTACAGATCTATAATGTCTACGGTATTAATATAACCCTGTATTATTGTCGGAAAGTATTCCGCCTTTGCTATGTTATCTTACATAAATAATTCACGACTCAAGTTTCATATTCAACACTCGTCTGTATTACGCACTGTCTGTGTCGTAATGAACACTGTGTTATTTACATATATTCCAACTAACCAAATCAGCACAAATGTGCGAAAAACAAACATGAATAAGACTGAACACAGGTACAATATTTAAATTTTTAAAACATTGTTCTATAGAATGTGTAATAACATTGCTCTATAGAAAGTTGTGAGAATCCATGCTTGTCGAAATAAATTTCTCTTGATACTTATTCAACTCCCCGACTTGTGGTTACGGCGCAGGATTATGCCTCCCCCTTTCTACCTGTGGGTTCATAAGACCTAAATAAAGGAATAAATTTGAAATTCAATATGCTACCCGCAGAAAGCGGGATAACCACCACAAAATAACGGCTAAAAAATTCACCAAACTGAAGATAAGCAGCACCATCTAAGATGCTTCGATTACTAATCGGTTTCCCAAACGTAGGAATCATCAATCAAAAATTCTCTAATGAACGAAAGAAAGGCAAGAGAGTGAACTATGTTATATAGTAGGATTAAGAGGCAATGTGACATACTTAAATCCATGCTTTTTTATTGAATAAATTTTAGCCAGTTAACCAGTTATTATGCGATATTTCAGTAACGTGGCATATTCTAATAAATTCCTGTTCCCATTAATGTAACACAGTATCTCCTTATTTGATTATATGGAGATGGGTTCAGACATATATCTGCGAAAAGAACCTATAAACAGACATGCATACGGTAATATGCTATTTATTTCCAAATTGTAAAAAGTGCTGATTATGGCAAATCCTCCGTACTAGAAATTCGTATATCCTGCAGTGGCCTTGTGCCGGTGTTACATTTATATGTGTAATTAAACTATTACGCATCGTAATTAAACACAATATGCCGAGACCACAGGGCTTGTGTTACAGATGTAGGTCTAATGACAAATAAAACGACGTATAAACAGTAAATACTCCGTTACGTAAATTCTTTCACTTCTTTACTTTAAATTTATCTAACTCATTTGATATTACTGTATATATACATATTTAAAGGCCACTGCAAGAGATAGTCCTCTTTCATAGGGGTGGGTTTGCTATTATCGCCAGGCTTGGCGAGTGGATTGGTGATTGGAGTACCAGATATCTCGCACCCAAGACGCTGCCGCCCGTCACCAGGTTGCTGAATTTAGGTCCGATATGTTTAGAAATAGTAACCCCGCTATCTTCCGATGGCCAATTTAGTTTTTTTTATTTCAATTTAAATTTTTTCTACGTTTCTCCCTTAGTCGCCTTACACGGAAATACAGAGGTAGTATTTTCATACGCGGTAACCACACAGCAAATACCAATTTTCCTGAATCTAATTAATAGTTTGAGTAGAGATATCTTGGTAGATGGAGCTTGGCGATTGGAGTTTGTAGATACTTTAAGCCATTTTAGGTTCAACTTATTCTCACTTGATCTTAATATGGTACATATACGTATATATATATAACAAAACAATAATATCAAACCAGCATCAGTCAATTTAATATTTAAGTCAATTGTATATTTTGAAATTATATTCACCTAAGAGATTTCCAACAAAATGTTTGCAACGATCTCATCGTGTATTTAATGATGCTTTAACGAAATCAAAAAATACATAGATTTTATTTTAAGACAAATATTTATGTAATATAATTTTATCTCAGAAATTATTTTCGATTTGATTTAAATAACAACAAGTTGCAGAAAGAGCAATTATCCCCTGTGAGAAGTTTCTGCTATCATTAAAACTTTGTTCCTGGAAGAACAAATTCTGTAAGGTAAAATATATTCCTGATCTCACTACACAGGTCCTTATTATACAGAAAACTCTCTCGAAAAGTGAAATATACAAAGTAATAAAATATTGGGGCAAAATTATCATTATTTGATATAATAATTTCAATTTACTTAGCTTTATTTTCATTTCATTGTTGTTTCTATCAACATAGTTACGTAACTTCATACATACATTCTTTAAAGTAGGATTATGATCATGAAGAAATTGTTTAATGTATAAAAGTATGTGAACTTTGGTAACAAATAAGCTAGCATCAAGGTTTTGAGTTTTTATGTTCCTGAAAATAATAAATTACTAATGGTGGCTTAAACGCAAAGGTAAAAGTGTTTGAAGTAAAATAAATATGTCGAGTTTGTTAAGGGGCTCGTGTCAAGAGATTATTCGAACTCAACGACGAGAGAAAATAATTCAAAGCTGCGATATCGCAAGGGATAATACTCATTTAAAAAATACTTATTTTAATTATATATATATAAACTCATTTAAATAATCTGTATTATATTTACAACTTTATGAAAAAGTTTCATAATAAGTTATATATAAAATTATAATGAATGAAATACACCTTATTGTACACCAATAGACAAAAGGAAAAGAAATATATTTACAGGGATAAAATTTATCAATGTTCCAATTGGCGGTTTTATAGCTAAAAAAGCGATTTCTTCCAGGCAACCAAGTTGCTGAGGATCTGAGCACCTGTGAGAATTAGTCTAAGGATGTACGTAAATTTGAGATAAATAAAAATAGTAATAAAAAATAATTAAAAAAGATTATGAGATAGTATAAAAAATACATACAAAAACATGTATATACATAAAGTAAATACACATCCATACAAATAATACACACATATATACACATGCACATAAATATAATAATAACATTAGTAAATATATACACGTGTATATAAGGTACATATTATACAAGGGCAGAAGTCATAAGGAATAGAAAATACAAGCGATTTTGACGTTAACAGGTCACATGAAGACATGTTTTTCAAAGAAGATAAACGTGTGCCTTAACGAGACATAAATATAGAAAGGGGTTGTGCACCTAATACTGATTGGTAAGGAGCTCCAAGGCCGGACAGCGAGAGGGAATTTTCAATACAAGATTATCATTGGAGTGAAGAGAGAAAGTATGAGTGTCAGCAAAAAAACTCGAACCGTTTTTTAAGGTGAGGTGACTGGCTTCTCTGATATAAAAAAGATTGCCATATTCGCCACGCTTTGCAAGAAATTTTGCAATAGCAGTTCACAGATGCAAAATAAAAATTATTCCACGATACGTCTGGTCAAATAGTAGAGACTACAGCCGATGTAAAAATATACATACATGCCTATGTTATGTACATCGGCATGTGTGTATATTTTTTACATCTCATAAAAACCGGTCGTTACCAGAGGATAGAAAATCGTAACTAAAATAAAATTGAAGCATGTAGTATGTATGAAATATTTAATATTAAAAGGGCTCTTGTGCTGATGCATTCACTAGGTCAATCTAGATGAAAATTCTGGCGTAGTTTATTTCCCTAGAGAATCGATACGAATGGATTAACACGTTTCTTTTTTCACGGAGAAAGCACATTACGTAAGGAAAAAGGACGAATAAAATAGCATTGGGGAAATTGTTGCCTACGCATATACATATAGTCACATTATTAATGTTTACCTGCTCCATGGTAGGTAATGAAAAGTTTTTTAACACCTACATAGTAGGGTAGGAAGTTCTCAAGGCAAATGAAGTAATGTAATCAGAAGCCGAATTAGTAAGTTCATATGTTCAAATTCAAATGTGACAATTTTTTCATCTTCTTTTTAACCATCCCAGTAAGAATCTTTGATATTGATAAATGATGATTAATAAAAAAATCTTCATCTTAAACATGATTTTGTAGTTGTAGTTGATAGTAAAATAATATTCCGCTTATATTATCTAATACAGTAGATCAAAATAATTTCGAAAGAATATAAGGAAAGAAATAAAAAGTAATAAATGAATAATAATTCTTTTATTGTACATCACAACCAAAACACAGAAAAAACATAAGATACAGGAGTTTTAGGCAGCAGGTAGAATTCCATAGACGGTAGAATCTACACAATTTGGAGGCCTTATCATTGGCCGGATAGTCAAATATAATAAATTCATACTATGCCACACGGGACACACACCTGGCAAACATGGAGTCGGTTACATAATAAATAAAACCCTCAAGAACTGGATTGAAAGTTTCATGGGCATAAATAATAGAGTAGCATTATTGAACTTGAACATACAAGGATTGCCCATGTCAATTATCCAAATATACGCACCGACTGAAACAACGTATGAAGAAGAGATTAATACCTACTACTCAACTGTCAATAGAGCCCTAGATCAAGCATACAAGAACTATATAATAATGGGTGATTTTAACGCAAAAATAGGTAAACCTAGTAAAGATGAACATCTAGTTATGAAGTCAAACGGGTATGGTGAAAGAAACCAGAGAGGTCAGAGAGGCGGCACTTCAAATGAAGCTATGAAAGCTGCTTGGCCGCTACTGATTCTCCCATTAACGCACTTATTTATTAAAACCTTATACTAAAAAATCCCGATTATAAATTATAGACTTAAATCCCGAAAATATCTTTGGTGGAAGGTGGGTCGAGGGGACTTAATTGTCTAGACTAGACCTCTGCCTACCCCTGTATATGGAATTGAGTGAAAATATTTATTTATTATTATTTATTTATACTAAAAATTGCCAACATACCATCGCAGCTAGTAGAGTTGGAAATAATTATAATTATAATTTGCCTATAAGCATACCTAAAAACTGCCTACAAACTGTTATCCTCCATAATTATCAAAATAATAAGTGTCACAATAGAAGCAAACCAACCAATAAAACAGATTTTCGCAAGAGCTTTTCAATAATCGATCACATACATACTCTAGAAAAAATAATGGAGAAATACCAAGAGAAGCAAAGATCGCATATATTGGTTATAAAAAAGCTTTTGAAACCGTGTCATATTTAGTATATGGACCGCCCTGCAAGCTCAAAAGCATTTACAAAATTAGCACAGCAAAAATAAAACTAGAATTCATTGATCCTAGGTTTGCCATCGGAATATGCGTGAAACAAGGCGACCCCCTGTCTCCAAACCTATTTATATGTATTATATGCCAAGAGACAGGATTAAACATAAATGGCAAGTATTAATTGTACCTACGCTTCGCAGATGACTTAGATCTACTGTCAGAATCTAGCACACAAATGTGTATATAAATTTATTTTTTGATTTAGTAAATCAATCATGTTTGGTAATTACCAAACATGATTGATTTACTAAACACAGGACTAGAAATGAATCTTTTGAAAACAAAGGACACGACAAATAGTATACAGAGTAGAATTTCAGTGGACAATGAAACTCTGAAATATACAGAGCAATATACATACCTTGGAAAACAAATTGGTTGACCGAAGACCGAAGAGTACAGAATACTTGGATAAGTACTGGTCCTTAAAAGAGATGTTCAAAAAGTAATATGCCAACAAATATCAATACAAAAGTTATTAAAAGTCACGATAGCCGAGTTGTTGGGTGGTCGGAATTTCGAGTCGAGAGACCCGAGTTCGATCCCCAGGTGGCAGTACCAATGAGTTTTTCAAAAACTTATGTACGAATATCATCGTTGGCTTGGACATAAAGGCGGCGACGGGCTCACCACCTATCACGTTGTCCCGAAAATATCTTCGGTGGAAGGTGGGTCAAAGGGACTTAATTGTCTAGACTTGACCTCTGTCTACCCCTGTATTGAGAATTGCGTGAAGATATTTTTTTTTTTTTTTTAAAGTTATTACGTTATGCCTCCTGCCTTGTCTAACCTACGCATGTCAAACTTGGAAATTACATACAAATTAAAAAGCAAAATCACAACCTTCCAACGCAGAATAGAATATGCTCAACATTAAAAAGGTGCAAAAAGTATTCGTCACACATAAATTAGATGAAACAACCAAAGTGACATATGCTCTAACCTACGCAAAAAAAAAACTAAAATAGACACGTAGCGATATTAAAAGATAAGAGATGGACCAACAGGGTAACAATGTGGAAGGGTCAAACGTCTCAAAGGCAGACGCCACATGAGATGGGCAGACGAGTTGATAAGATTACAGTATTTTAGAGCGAGCTCTTGATGTAAGATCCTGGCTACTAGGTTGTGTATATGCAAATGCTCAGAGTTAAAAAGCATAGAACAATCGGAGATGAGATGCGGGAGCGACTCTCCAGGATAGTGACAAGCTCGACAGGTGTCGACGGTGACATCCTTCAGGATGTATCTTCGATAGATGTTCGTCTTAATAACCAGATCCTATATCACTAACAAAACCTTCGGTATTTCCAAAGAGGTCTCCAAAACGTTACCAGTTTAGGGAGTCGACGGTATCTACAAAAGGCTCATGAAGAGCTTTGTAGAACCTCCCGTGTAACTCTTTTTCCTTCCATTCTGTGTCCCGGTCAGAAACGCTTAGTACTCCCAGGTCTTGCCATTGCTCTTTGGCCAAGGATAGAGGAGTAAGCCCTTTAGTATATAGCTAATGACGTCCGAGTATAACGACTTATCCGATCTCGCCAAAAAGTAATAACGGTCGCGATTGTGCATAATGACGGCTCTCAAAAAGCCCCGTCCGCCACGCTTTCGCGGAAAGTACAGTCGCATCACTGATGATCTCGGATGCTGTATACTGTAAGACGTCATATTGGTGCGGACTTTTCTGTCCAGCTCGTTCAGGTATACATGAGGACTGGCATAATCCAGTCTTTAAATGAGTGCGCTTTGTTCACGCCCGACAAGTGGCTGTTAAGCACTTTTGTTAGGCGTGCAAAAAACACATCACAAACCGCCCATTTCGTGCCAGCCTCATCGATACTCATGATTTGTGACATATCCAGGTATCGGTAGTTTACGGTCTCAGAAAGGATGCTAATGTTGTCGGGCAAATATAAAGCAATTCCCTCCTTGTTGAAATACTTTTCCTCTTCCCGATTATCCCTCTGGTATAATTTGATAAAAAAAATTAAATAAATACCTTCACGCAATTCCCAATACAGGGTTAGACAGAGGTCTAGTCTAGACAATTAAGTCCCTTCGACCCACCTTCCACCGAAGATATTTTCGGGAAAACGTGACAGGTGGTGAGCCCGTCACCGTCTAAAGACGAAATACACATAAAGACATAAATGTCCAAGCCAACGATATATAATTCGTACATAAGTTTTTTAAAAACCCATTGGTACGAGCCTGCCACCTGGGGATCGAACTCGGGTCTCTCGACTCGAAATCCCGACCACCCAACCACTCGGCTATCGTGACTTTTTTTTATATAAATTATAATTTGATAAATCGTTAATACGTTTGTCAGTCTTTACCAAAAGAAAAATGTTTTAAATATCCAAACAAATATATATTTTATCTGTAATATTATCATCGGGTGTAAATGTTCTTGTAACAACTTGTTCTCCGGCATTATTTAAATTCGGACTTCAGTGCCACAAAGGTTTCACTTTGAGTGTACAAAGTTAAAGCTCGGGGTCACGTATTTTGTCGTGTACATACTTGTGAAAATATGTTTTACGTTACGTTTCATAACTTATGTTGTCAACTGTTGAGAAATTATTTGTTAAATTAACTTTTTTTTTTCAATCATAAGCAATGCCCCAGCGTCAGTAACGACTACAGGCAGCTTTTTCAGTGGGTGTCCTAAAATACAAAAAAGCGAAGTAAAAAAAATACGCTCACCTGCAGATAGCAATTTTATTGATTTTTAAAGCATATTTATGCTGAACGTTTATGTGATTAAATTAAAATGCCCCGATGCGAAAACAAGGCATAAGTAAAGAAAAAAAAATACAGATTTAAAATTTCAACTGGTGCGTGTAAGACACGGTGGCTCGGTGGTAAGAGCGTTGCCACGGATCGGAAGAGGTCGCGGGTCGAATCCCGCCCATGTCAGTTGAAACTTTAAAAACATTTTTTCTCTTTAATTTAATCACATAAAAGTACAGCATAAATATGCATTAAAAATCAATAAAATAGCGTAATAAACAATCTAAAATACAATCATTTAATACTTAAATTGCAGCTTGATCTCAAAATCGTTATTCATTACGCAGTTAATGCTAAAAAATATGTTGTTTTTCTATTTAAATAACAATTTTGTCTTGTGATCTTTATTTAGGGACAAGTAAAAACCTAAATTATTACCACTTAATTTAAATTCTTTTTTTTTATAGACATTGACACATTTACAACAAAAGCAAGTAATTGTGTCGACCTAAAATAGGAACAAAAGAATAATACACAGATCCCTGGAAAACATTAATCTTTTAGCAAGAAACTCAAGTGAAACTTTTGGGTTGCGTATATAATTATACTGTTGAAAAGGCTAGAAGAGAAAATACAACTTGCATTAATTGTGTTTTTAATGATATTTGAGACTGTTCTGTTAATGTAATTTTATACTAAATACTAACAAATTCTTAAAACTTAGAAACATACAATGTACAATACGTTCGTTAGTGTATTATTGTTATATTAGATCCTTACATATGAAATTAGTTAGCGTTTTGTCGTACTGTAATATCTCCTCTTTGGTTAAGAATTCCAAATTCAAATTTATAAATTTATTTAGCTGGTACATTCGAGTTTTGAAAAACAGTCATTCATTTGTTTTTTCCTCTTTATTTATTTCATTGGCATCGCTTATTACCGCACAATAGAAAACATGAAATATCGGTATATTTAGGAGTACGAGTTCTACCGTGGCTCCAGTGCTGCAGAAATAGTTCGAAGGATTAATAATGTGTACGGCACTGGTGTAGCATGAGAAGGCATGGTACGTTGTTTGTTTCAACGTTTTCGTTCTGGGAATTTCGGCCTTCAGAACCAACCCCATGGACGACCGGAGACCAAAGTGGAAAATGAAGAATTAAAGGCTATTGTTGAAGGGATCCATCACAACGCACTTTAGAGATAGCTGGTTCAAAGTAAGTGGTGGCTTCAGAGTAAGTGATGAAACTGTATTAATCCACTTGAAGCAAATCGGTAATGTAAAAAAAAACTTGAACGAAGGGCACCTCATGAATTAAATGAATCGAACTTGCAAACACGCGTCGACTGCTGTGTTACTTTGCTCAACCGACACATTAATGAAGGGATTTTACTAGTAAATCGAATCATTACTTGTGATGAAAAATGGATACTGTACCATAATCGGAAGCGCTCGACGCAATGGAAACTCTGGAGTACCAGACAAATCCTGCCGATAATTAACTCAGAAAAAGTTACTTGTGAGTGATTAGTAGACTAGCGCTGGTGTCGTTTACTACAACTTTCTAAAATCTGGCCAAACGATAACGGCAGTCCAAACCGCCTTCAAAGAGTTTATTGATTCTCGCTTCCGTATAAAACGCCAATTTCATATGGAAGGACCTAATAATAATAGCGATAAGACCTATTTAGCGATAAGACCGCCTTTTTGTATTTACCCATAAGTTTTTTTCTCTTTTGTAACTTTTATTTAAGTTTAACTTTCTTTCAAGGCATGTACCATTCCTTAACTACCGCGCTTGACAAGCAGACAGACGATCACTGTACCAGACACATCGCACTTTAGACGCTGTTGCCCGTCTTCAACAAGTCAGCCTAGAACTGAACCTACGGCATCGACAGTCTTTCTACCAGCCTTTGGGTGGGCTAGTCTCACCATGCACCTATCGACCATTACCTATCGAACATGAAACTTCCTAATTTTTTTTTTCTTTTGTTGAGATACAATTTCCTGTTCGAAACGGGTTTAAGTATGCCAATACCTTCGCCACCAAATCGAGTAGGACCCACCGATGCACACGCTGCTGCGGCGTATGACCCAGACTTTCTAAAAAGATCCGGAAGCTCCAGTAACTGTCTTCATGTTGGACTTGACGGTACCTCCTGTTAACTCCTCCTCCTCCTCCTGAATTAACCTCTATTTCGACTATTCCGCGATTCGACCCCGCGACCTCAGCCGTACCTTGGCAAATAGGGTACTAAGGTCTAAATTTCCCTTTGATTAACAAAATAACAAAAACAAAAACTCCTGCATCATTCGCATGGTTAAAATTCAATAAAAATTATATTATTAAGCCTTAGACTGCAATTTTTTTTATTTATTTTAAAGCATATAAGTTGCTGCTGCTGCATGCATGCTGAACTTTTTGTTATTAAATTTATGAGAAAAATTTTTAAAATTTCAGTTGACACAAGCGGGATTTTTTTCTATTTAATTTAATACCTATTCTATGAACTACCTATGCCACGGACTATATTGCGAAGCATGCACACATGATAAAGTCACGATAGCCGAGTGGTTGGGTGGTCGGAATTTCGAGTTAAGAGACCCGAGTTTGATCCCCAGGTGGCAGGCTCGTACCTATGGGTTTTTCAAAAACTTATGTACGAATTATATCGTTGGCTTGGACACAAAAACGGCGACGGGCTCACCACCTGTCACGTTGTCCCGAAAATATCTTCGGTGGAAGGTGGGTCAAAGGGACTTAATTATCTAGACTAGACCTCTGTCTACCCCTATATTGGGAATTGCGTGAAGATATTTATTTATTTATTTATTTATGCACCCTTTGGGCTAGCTTCTTCTAGATTTTCTCCCGCGCTTGAAAAGAGTTTCATCTGCGTAACAAATTAAACTTATTGCTAACGGGAATAATCACCTCACACAAATCACCCCGCGAGACCCAATATTCGACTGGGATATTCGACATCCTCGGAGGATGTCGAATTTTACAGAAGAAGACTATATTCGGGGTCTTACAAGACCTCAACCCTACCTTGGATGTTTGGGATTTTATGAATAATAAACTCTACCTACCTCTCTGATGTCGTGCGGTAACGGCGGAAGAATGTTACCACTCCCTTTCTTCCCGTGGGTGTCGTAAGAGGGGACTAAGGGAAACAGCCTTCAATATCGTTATGGCAACCTTTAGTTCGCTCGATAACCATCGCTAACAAATATTATACCAAAATAATCAGACCGAAGATGGGCAGCAGCGTCTGAGGTGCGACTAGTCCGCTACTGGGATCGCCAATCCGCTTGCCTAGCGTGGCGATTATCTGAAATCCTCCCTATGGGAGATGCCTATGCCCTGCAGTGGACTTTAACAGGTCGTTATGGATGTATGTTAACTCTACCTTAACACAATTCATATGCCTATACGTGACAGTAGTTTCTGATAAACCAATACACAAATGTAAATAATATACACAAGATTGAATTAATGTTTACCTGACAATAACATTTTACAAAACTTGTCTTTTAAACAAAATTTAAAATAGCTAACCCGTATCAGAAAATACAAATTAGCCACTTTGATTCGCGAGTACACAATTAAAATGCGAGACACGCTTTGTAGCAACGAGCTTTCTTGTTTGAAAGTCTAGCGCTTCTCGGCTGTTTCAACGCCAATGTAAAAAGTTTTTTTACTAACTTTTAAGCAAAAAGCTTTTAAACAAAAGCGTTTGTTAAAAGATCAAATTTAATAGTTACATATCAATTTAAAAGTTATAAAATCAAAACAATCAACATCTGCGTAAAGGAGGAAATGTCCACATTCAATAATTCAATTTTAAATACAGAATTAAGTACATCCAAATAAACTCTGCTAGTGTACTTCGCATGTCACCAGGGAGAGCAAGGTTCTATCATAGAGGCAGTTACATTTAGTCCGCATTTTCTGTTATTACACTCCGGATGTAAATTATCAATAAGACATTACTAATTTTAATTCCAATATTTTTTATATCTTCACATAATTTTCACGCAATTTCAGGCTATTTTACTGTGGTAGGCAGAATTCTAGACACTGAGTTCTTTCGACCCACTTTTTACCGATTCTTATTTGGGACTCCCAACCCAACTCCGCCCAACTCTGCCACCTCTGGGTGGCGGCCATGGCGCTCAGAAATGCGAGTACTTGAACGAACACCAGTCCAACGACGCTCCGCCGCTTGGCGTTACTGACACTTCTCTCCCCTCCAACCTCCTAGTCCAACCTTAGCTACGTTAGCGGTACGTCCGGGCCAGTTTTCTTCCGCCACAACTCTAAGACGCGTCGCAAACAGCTTCTGCAGGTTTGCCGTCAGGTTTTTCTAAACCACGGTTACAGTAGCGCATGGTGACGCAGGACAATGTTTTGTGCCAATAATTGGAACATCGGTAGTTATTCTAATTCATTACGTATAACGCGTGATGAATTATAATACAAAACAATTTTTCTAAGAACTTTGCTAAAATTTTCTTAAGGCGCAAGATATATTAAACAACTATTTTTAAAGACTGATCCAATGTTCTGCATAATTCTATGTCAACTGCAATTAATTTTAAAAGTTTTAATGATGTCAAAAGTTCCAGTAATTTAAAGGCTGACAAACTTTTTCCTATAATAAATTTTAAAAGTTATATTTCTAAATTATAAAAAAAAGTTATTAAAAAATTTATTATTTATAAAAAATAAAATAAATATGTATCTTCACGCAATTCCCAATACAGGGGTAGACAGAGGTCTAGTCTAGACAATTAAGTCCCTTTGACCCACCTTCTACCGAAGATATTTTCGGGACAACGTGACAGGTGGTGAGCCCATCGCCGTCTTTATGTCCAAGCCAACGATATAATTCGTACATAAGTTTTTGAAAGACCCATTGGTACGAGCCTGTCACTTGGGGATCGAACTCGGGTCTCTTGACTCGAAATTCCGACCACCCAACCACTCGGCTATCGTGACTTATATTTCTAAATTAATAATGAAAATTTAAATAATTAAATAATGTTTGGCTTATTAAAATTTAAATAATCTTGGGCTTATACACTATTTAGAACAGAACGTGTTTTAATTTAATGTCCAATTTCGTACCCATGGTTCTACCATTTTTAAATATTGCTAAATTATACTAAAAATCGTTGATAACTCCGCTGTTCGATGTATTTCATAAGGTGACCCAAATTTATCGACAATAAGGTGGAATAGTTAAAACAAGAATGAGACTGTGAAAAAAAATTGAGTACTGAGAAATAATTTTCCCCATTACGTAGAATCTTTTGATACACGTACGTATCCTTTGGAATTCTGAATGCGTGCAACAACACACACATTCACTAATCAGACATACCACGCCCGCATAGGCTGATAAGCCTGTCCTTTCAACACTAAAGAGACACAACAATGATTTCTTGTGTTTACTATACTTTTAATTCGCCAACGCGATAAAATCCATAAATAATCTTTTATTTTAAAAGAAACCATAAGGCTGAAATTACATGACGTAATCTTCTTTCATCGTAGTAAATAATTTGTGGCGATCACTTAGCCGCTTATATCTTACAGTTGGTTTGAATTGCTAGGCAGTGGTCGTATTTGTGTTAATAGAGACACCAGAACTCAATTACTTCTATTTGAGTGATTTTTTCCCAATTTTTTGCCCTTCGTTAGTCGTTAATCACTCGCGTCCTAACAACGTTTCATTAGCCCTTGGTTACCAAATTCCACCCCTCAGCGAACGGATGTCTGATATTTACCGATTTTATGTGCTCTTTTAGAAACATACAAAATAATTTTATTCTTGAAAGCTTGTTGTCCAAAAATTTTGTATTAATATTGAATTATATGTGTAAGTCACGATAGCCGAGTTGTTGGGTGGTCGGAATTTCGAGTCGAGAGACCCGAGACCTCAGTACCAATGAGTTTTTCAAAAACTTATGTACGAATTTCATCGTTGGCTTGGACATAAAGACGGCGACGGGCTCACCACCTGTCACGTTGTCCCGAAAATATCTTCGGTGGAAGGTGGGTCATAGGGACTTAATTGTCTAGACTTGACCTCTGTCTACCCCTGTATTGGGAATTGCGTGAAGATATTTATTATTTATTTAATTAATATATGTAAGGAGTAATATCCGGATCTATTTATCACACACAGACTAGAACTAGATTGAAAGATAATAAAAAGTAAGAAAGAGATAACTTCACGCATATTCCCATTGCTCAGGTAGGCAGAGGTCTAGACAATTAAGTCCTTTCGACCCTCATTTCATCGAAGCCTATTTGAAAAGACGTGACAGTGACATAGCTCCAGAGCAAACATTTATTTTCATCATACTAATTTTGTCCCTATATAGATTCGAACCCACAACCTTTAGCTCTAAAAACAATATCACTATGAATTCGGCTATCGAGTCGTCACATATTACAAGTGATATGTGACGATGAAATAAATACTACACCACAAGACTATTCAAGCCAATACTGTTAACAATACGATACCATTGATAAAAGGTAATATTTTAGATACTATTTTAGTACTAATATTCTATATTTATAGTAGATGAAGTTACTAGTAATTTACCTGCATTTTTATTTGAAAAAAATTGAAAACAAGGCTCCCCGTAAAGCTTAAAATAAATAAAACTTTAAATAAATACTAAGGTAAATAAAACTTTTTTTAATCTTTTCAGAGTCCTGCCGCAGTGAAAAGCTGACATTGATCCCTTGCCACTAATTGCGAACGGAACGTCAAAGCTATCCTTCACTCCGATTTCAGTGATGTATTATATCTTACCTTTGTTAAACGAGAAGTTGCTAGCGTTAACATTATTTGGTATATTTGAAATCATATAAATTTAGTTTTACGTGTCCGTATATTTCTTAAATATTGTCAAAACACTTGTCAAAAAGCGTAAAATTTTTTTTACGCTTTTTGACAATCCTGATTGTGACGATAGAATTCATGCAAGAGAGAGAATCTGCCAAACGGCAGCTTTTACTATTACATATACTGTACAATAGGCAGTGCCAAGACCTTGCGAAATATCATTATGAGGTTGAGGCATATTGTGCGCATCTTTTGCGTTCCGGTCTGTCAGTGAGGTAACCAGGTATCTTTATCAACTACATACCCACCCTCCTCTTCTTCTGCTTTCCCTGTCCTCCTTATAGAAAGAGATTGCACCTGCAGCCCCTCTTTCGTGGTTGAGAATGTATATGAGCGATAGTCATTTATCATCAGGTAAATTGATTGTTCGTTTGTGAGTAAAAACTACCATAAAATACACTCACTCAGTTTTTTTTAAAGAAATAGCTGTCCATATTTCTGACGACCTTCGTACTGTCAATGAATTCGTCAGTTAATATTTTGATTTTTTTAATATATATAAAGAAATATCTTTACGCCTTTCCCAATACAGGGGAAGACTGAAATCTAGACACTTATTACCTTACGACCCACCTTCCAACGCACATATTTTTGAAACAACGTGACAAGTGGTGTGCCTATCGCCGTCTTTATATCCAAGCCAATATATAAATACAATTATACAAAGCGAAAAAAAAATTTGGAGGACGTGGAAAAACCGTTAAAAACCACCGAGAATGAAAAACCTGTCTAGAGACAAAAAACTTTTTACTTAGATTGATTTTATATCACAAAAAGTCACAATAGACAAGATACACGAGTTCGATTCCCAGGTGGCAGGCTCGTATCAATGGGTTTATCAAAAACTTTGTACGAATTATATCGTTGGCTTAGACATAAAGACGGCGACGGGCTCAACACCTGTCACGTTGTCCCGAAAATATCTTCCGTGGAAGGTGGGTCAAAGGGACTTAATTGTCTAGACTAGACCTCTGTCTACCCCTGTATTTGGAATTGCGTGAAGATATGTATCGTTGATTATTATTATTAATTAATTTTTATCACAATAGAATATAATACTAATGTAAATAAATGAAATAAATAAATACATTAATACATACATTGCTCTGAGCAAAGTAGGCAACTAAAGCACTTGTGTTATGGAATCGGAAACAACGAAGGCACCACAAAGACCGCACCGAGAAGAACGTAGAAAAAATTATTTTTCTGTATTGACCAGTAAGTTCCGGGTTCACGGCGACACCCTGAAAACTGGTGTTCATTTGCAATCAACTTCAATAGATTATTGCAAATGAAATTGAAATACATATCTAGAATTTTTCGCGACTTCCTTATGAATTGTTTTTGATATGTTATGTTTCATAGATATTCGAAAGAAAAGACTTTAGGTAACCAACGCACCTGTAGCAGCAAATGTACTTCCTCATTATTAATTCTCTGCAGCTAATAACTTCTACTAATGAAGAGAGGAGACAGGAGCTGCCTCTTCAGTATAGAGAGAAAGTTAGTTACAGTGACGCAAATAATTGTACAACTATAATGGAAAAAACTATAACAGAAAGCTAAACTTATTGAAATTTTATACTGTGTCTCTTCTAATTATTTAGATGAAGAAATAAAATATTTACCACATAATACTTAGGATTACTGTCCCCTGTGGTGTTCAAAATTTTTTCGTTTTTCGAACATACGATTGAAAAAAAAACGAAAGAGCTAAGTTATTACATATAGGGCACTTGACGATTTGTTTTCAATAACAATATATTCTAATTTTTTTATGTATTAAATAGTTTTTCGTAAAAAATCGTGTATACAGTAAATAGTCTTGTCTGCCAAAAGAATGGTATAGTCACATCTCAATATATATAATCACAAGTGGGTTGAAGGCACGTATAGAATTTCAATCACGGTAACGGAGGTTGTACTAGTGTGTAAAATCACAGAGGTCTTTGTACACAAAGCCAAGACGGATCGCTTACTATTTGGTCCAATCGACAATTGTGATTGGATTTGATAACATTTATATTCTCGAAATAAGTCACTTAGGAGTAATTTTCATGAATAGTATAATTGAATTCCAATTAAGAACAATTTTAAATGTATTAATTAATAATTGTCACACAATACCTTCATTGCGCAGAATTCTTTCCATAATCAGATACTGATTTCATTGTAGTTCATTTTATTATAGCTAATTTAGATAAGATTTTGTATTCAGATAGTATTTTACATTACTATTTTAAAGATAGCGATCCCGGCGGGCGTAGTAGTTCCTGTTTACAGTGCCATCTACCCGGTCTTAATAAATATAAATGAATATAAACCATTTTCGAATTTAAGAGGAGTTCAGTTATACACAAGCATAGAAGAGTTACACATAAAAATAAAGATAACTTAGTTGAGAAAATACCTTGCAATAAATATATAGATTTTTTGTTAAAAATGTATTTTTGCGCCGCGTATTAAAGATCAAGTGAATTTTGAAAATTTTTACGGTTAAACGTTTCGCTGTCGTTACGGTAAAAATAAGACAACGTAATCTTATGCAGGAACTACGATTCATTTTAACACCTTTTTTTAAATTTATTTTGCACAGCGAATATGGTTTCGAGGCGAGTACCAGTCCCAGTTTAGTCGAAGGCGGATCGTCTATCGGCTGTAATCATACATACGTTCCGCGCGTGACTATTATAGCAATCCCTTACGGCCGAACGGAGAGGCCTACACACTGTAGTCGATATGTATGTTACGTATTGCACTGCTTAAACGTTTATTTTTCTCTGGTTTTATAAACGTTTTTTTATGTTTATGAGAATACTGCAGCAGGAAATACCAACCTGGCAATAAATTATAATCATACAATCTCAAAAGAGGTTACTACGTAAGAACGTACCGTTTCCTTTCTTGTGAGTGTCGTAATAGGCAACTAAGGGAAATGCAATTGACTACCGACAAATAAGCAAGATATAACCATCTAAAAAAAGACGATACATCAATATCCTGAAGGTTTTTATTTGAATTATTTGGTTTTTAGTTTATGGTAAAAGTTTGATAATAAACAAAGTTTATTCATTAACCCAAAATATCAAGTTCCGAAAATTTGTGCAACTATACCAAAAATTATAGTAGTTTATAGAAAAACATGAAATACAAATTGAGAGTCATGCTCAACGCTCAGTGCACAGAACATGAAAAAAAAATATTTTAGAATAAAATGACAAAAGCTAAATTGTAATTACGGTATGTAAAAAACTTTCATTGATTTAAGGTGGTCCATTAGCGCAAACGTTAATTGCGGAAAGGCGTCGAAACCGCCTCGTTGCGTTTGTATAGCTCAATTTTATGGATGCTGCATTCTATAAAAGTAGTAATTAATTATCATGTGTGGTTTTCATTAAAAGCAAACACGCATATTTTAATGAGGTGAAATAAAATAACAATTTTAAACAGTAATTTATAAATGCAATGGACATAACTTGCTCAAAAATATCAAAAAAATCGAAACCAGTTTCAGATCTCGCCAATTAAATATAATCTAATTAATCTGTTATTAAGCAGTACTGTTACATATTAAAAATCTACGCATATAAAAATATTTACATATAAAATACACATATAATAAATACATATAAATATCTACAATACATATTAAAAATCTTTTTTACGTCATACTAGAAGTTCTAGTGACATAAAAAATATTTTTGACAAGTATTTTGTCCCCTAGTGTGTACTAAACTGTATAGCTAAATGCAGTTTAAGTTGCTTGAAGATGGTTTTAACGCTAGCTGAGAGACTTAGACTTTACACAAGAAAAGGTATTAACGGCAATAAGATACCTTTATTCCGTACATTAATATTGCAGAAGAACTCTGTCTGTAGCGTAGACTTCAGTAGAATACAGAGAAAATGTATACGATTCAACGCACAATGACAGTGTTTCTTATGCCAGATACATTTTCTGATGTGCTGCTACTCTTTGTCAGACTAGTGAGTTATTAATCTTCGATTTAAATCCCAAATAGAATCATTTTATAAAGAACCTTTCAACAGCAAAAACATGTTCGGATGGTTGCCAGAAGCCTTTGCTGATACTAATACTCGATACTGGGTTCTGTTAGCTAAAGTAGTTCTACGTTTTCTCCTTCGTATGTCATACGAAGGAGAAAACGTAGAACGAGGTTAGCGATTTTCTATTGTGCTTTGTTGAGCTTCTTTCATAACATCGCAGTTGTGAGTGAGAGATCAATTTATTATTAAAACAGTCAGTCAGAGTAGATTGTGACTTACTTTGAACTTCATATTATAAAATCCTTGAAGAAGACAAAGTCATAAAGCATATGATTTTTTAAGTTGCGTGCTCGGAAGGGGCTTGATTTCCGGACTTTTCCTACATTTTCGCGCAACTGGGTATTTGTGGTACCTTCGTTGTTTCAGATTCCATAAGAAAAATGTTTTAGCTACTTACTTTGAGATTAGAGCAGTTTATGTGATGTTCACCCTAACTACATATGTATGTATTATTATAACACAAAAGCATTACCATATTCAACGTGAATCACACTAAAAATTATGAATCAGGAAGAAATAAGAATAGTCACAATTTGCTTAACACAAAGGTACAATTGACTTTTAATTATGTCTAGCTGTTGCTGTTCATGTTTTACACGTACATATGTAGTCGTATGTTTACGAAATTCGTATTCATCTCCATATTTTATATAAATGTATTGGATTGCTCCGAAACGCGCCTAATATGTCAGCGTAATGAAGCGACTACGAAACTATAGTGAAGGTTCACGAGAATTATAGTAGTGACATTTGTATAGTGACATTTGAGCATCTAAATTTTAAAACGTGATTTTTTAACTAAACTATGCCTAAAACTAAACAAATCAAAAAACGGCTACAGTAAATTATTCGCCCAAAAATATTTTCACGCCGTTCCCTATACTAGAGAAGACAAAAACCCCTTCGACCCACCTGCACACTTTTTTGGGACAACATGAATATTTGTGAGCCTGTCGATATGTTTATATCTAAGCCAACTGTTTTTTTATATAGAAAAGGGAGGCAAACGAGCAGGTGGCTCACGTGATGGTAAGTGATTACCGCCGCCCATAAACACCCGCAATACCAGAGGCATAGCAGATGCGTTGCCGGCCTTAGAGTGCCCCCCCCCCCAAATTGGGGTAGGGGAGTATGTGGGCCTCCGGGTACCTGCAATCACCAGACGAAACGCAGAAGTTTGTTAGACTTCTACTTCACGCCGTTCTGTGAGGTCGTGGTATTTCCCCGGTCGAGCCGGCCAATTCATGCAAAAGCTGATGCGTGGCTCTACCACTGTTATAAATTGTACATAAGTTTTTGGAAAAACCCATTCATACTACGAACTCGGGTCTCTTGATTCGAATTCCAATTATACAATCACTCGGCTATCCTGAGTATTCGCCAAACAATCACAAATGCGACATAAATTCGTAAATTTAAAAGAAAAAAAAAATGCTGCAAATAAATCCGTTGCACGACTTCGGCCCCACCCATAACGAGAATTTGTAACAATCGCTAGAAATTAATTGGTGATCACTGTACCGGTAGCTGGTGAATATTTGGGCGCTACTATTTACTTGCACCACCACCTTGTTGTCAACCAAAGGGAGGATGTGGGGAGGGGCTTATTCCTATGTAGTATCTACATGAAACAGGATTATTATTTGGACCTGTCAAAACTGCTGAAAAAAGCCCCCTCCCAGAAATTACCACAGAAAACAGAAAATACCACAATAAAAGAGCACAACATTAAGCAAATTGCATCTCTATTTTTTGGAGACATTCATGCACTGCATCTATTTTGAAAACCATGGAGAACATAAGCAATTGAAATGAATTGTGAAAAAAAATAAAAATCCCAAAACTTCCTTTCGAGATTTCGTGATGTTTTCAGATAAACAAATAAAATGAAGAAAATAACAAATATCATGGTCGTGGGTTAAGTTATTTCACCATAACTTTCATTTATTTTTTCTCAAATATCTTAAATAGTATAAACAAAGATGGGTAGATAGCTAGTCTTATAATAAGAACGTATATAGGGTGCGTTATCTGAAAGTTCGCCGCCAGGAAGGCGCGTCTAGGACGAAAAGCTCGGATCATTTACTAAAATATATAGTCTTTATCAGAGATAGAAGCTATTCTATTTGTGCGTAACTTTATATTTAGTAAGGATAACTTACTATTTGGTATGCAATTTTATAAAACGAGTTATAAAGTCGCATTCCAAATATACTTTGTTAAATGAGTAGTTACATAACCATTATAACTTTATGCGACCAAAATCTGCCTAAATGGGGTAGCAAGATAGACTAAGTAGTAGTTCAGTAGTTTCTAACCGAAAGCAATATTTATAAAAAATATAGTAGGTAACGATCGATTAATTCTGAGAAAAGCCGACAATTATGCACTATGTGAGGTATAAATATTACAGCATCAGTATTTAAATTAACAAAACAACAGGCAACGACTACGAGGTCTGGCCTACGATAGATTTTACTTTTCATAAAAAATAAAACTCGCAAATCACATCAAATAATTTTTCATCGACATAAGAATGTACATTTTAAAATAGCCATTTTTTAATCTACCAGCAATCGTAAAGTGGTTTCTCTAACGGAGAAGAAACAGGCGAAAGTTTAGACTCAGTTAGAGTAATCTTTTTTTATAATATAATATATTATACAAATGTTTATATTTATTTATTTATTTACCTTTACACACAATTCCTGACGGGTTACCCAGAGAGAACAGATCACCAAGTGTCACTATCCTTACATTATCCTCTTTCGCTTCATTCTGATTCATCATTTTCTTCATACATGCACGTCGAAGTATCCGAGTGCTCTTGATCCTCCCCTCTTCGAGCAATTTACTCACTGGTCTTCGAAAGTTAGTCTCGGCCTACCTCGACCCCTTTTAATATTAACTTTCGCGCTATATATTTTCTTCACAATTCGGTCTTCGTTCATTCGCTCAACGTGCCCCAACCATCGAAGCACGCCCTTATCAATTTTAGTGATGAGGTCATCTTTCAAACCTACCATGTTGCGAATCTCTTCGGTTCGCTTTTGGTCGGCCAAGGTAACACCGCACATTTTACGAAGAGATCGCATCTCCACTGCATTCAACCTGATTTTATGCTTGTTCTGGCAAAGCTTGGTTTCGCTGCCATATAAAAAAGTCGGTCAAAAAAACAGCACTGCATAATGTATCGCAAGGCGTGCATTTTTCACTACGCCTTGCCTTTGGACTAACGCAGTCAGGGCACCGTTGACCTTGTTACCGGCAGCGACACGCCTGTCCATCCCGGCTAAAAGCACTGCCTAAGTATACAACCTCATTCACCTGTTCTAGACATTCCTTATGTATCCATATTTCACACTTCGTTCTTTCTTCGTCCCTTTCAAATACAGATATTTTCACATTCCTATTTCATACACGTGACTAATGCCTACAGTTAGCCTCTGACGGTCCAATAACCACTGTGTCATCGGCATACAACAGAAAATTTACTTTTATGTCACCCAATTTCAGAAGTCACGATAGCCGAGTGGTTGGGTGGTCGGAATTTCGAGTCAATAGACCCGAGTTCGATCTCCAGGTGGCAGACTCGTACCAATGGGTTTTGCAAAAACTTATGTACGAATTATATCGTTGGCTTGGACTTAAAGTCAGCGACGGGCTCACTACCTGTCACGTTGTCCCGAAAATATCTTCGGTGGAATGTGGGTCGAAGGCACTTAATTGTGTAGACTAGACCTCTGTATTGGGAATTGCCTGAAGATATTTATTATTTATTTATAATTTCACACCCAAACAACTATCTTTCTGCTTTTGTAAACAGCTGCCGAAATACAGTATGAACAGCCAGGACAAAACACAACCCTGTTTTACGCCCGTTTGAACTTTAAACATGGGTGACAGGTCATGCCACACCCGCACACAGGCTTTGCAGTCACAATAGAGCGATTGTACCGCCCTTAGCAGAGAGCCATCCACTCCATACCCCGGCAACAGTTCCCACATTTTCTTCCGTACAAACTTATAAAATGCCCTCTCAAGATCCACAAAAGCACAGAAAATCCTCTGGTTAGAAGCCAAAAGCTTTTCCGCGATCATGCGGAGAGAAAACACTTGATCCATGCATCCTCTTTTAGATCTAAATCCGCATTGTGCCTTCCTTTCCGATTTCTTTCCGATTTCTCTCGTATCCTACGCGTAAAACCTTCGTGTAAACTTTACTTTCTAAACTGGTCAAGCTGATCACCCGATAGCACTCGCAGTCAAAATGTAAACCTTTAGCTTTATATAAAGGCACAATGACTGCGGTATGCCAATAATCCGGGACATCCCCTGTCCGCCAGCACAAATTGCACAGCAGATGAAAACTGTTCCAGAAAAATCGCCTTTAGGTTATAACTCTGAGAAGCGTCTAATGTAAATAATTTGTAAAACTTGATAAAAAAAGTATCTCAATGAATCTTATTTTTTTATACTTCAACAAAATATTTTAATTACTATTAAAAATGTAACCATAAATATACATTATTTTGTTATTTACTTACAATCTGTACAAGTACATATTCTTAAGGATAGCAAAATATTGAAATAATGGACGTTGGTGTCACATTCACTTTTCGATATTCTTGATGATAGATGTGATTACTAGACATTTGCCATTACTGTATTTCATAAATGTAAAACAAAATCTGAGACGGGCTGTAGCACCTTAGATGCTTGATATATTTGCCACGTATTAAAATTTTTATATGCAACATGAAAGGTACCTTAGTAATCAAAAATAATATTCAACCCAGTGGAAATACTCGCAAATCATTGACGATACCTCATTCAAACGGTAATGGTCTTTCCTCTTATCGAATAAAAAATAAATAAAATAAAATATCTTCACGCAATTCCCAATACAGGGGTAGACAGAGGTCTAGTCTAGACAATTAAGTCCCTTCGACCCACCTTCCACCGAAGATATTTTTCGGGACAACGTGACAGGTGGTGAGCCCGTCGCCGGCTTTAAGTCCAAGCCAACGATGAAATTCGTACATAAGTTTTTGAAAAACTCACTGGTACTGCCACCTGGGGATCGAACTCGGGTCTCTCGACTCGAAATTCCGACCACCCAACAACTCGGCCATCGTGACTTCTTCTCTTATCGAATACTATTTATAATCTGAACCTATAAATGTATCAAAGACTCAAACAAAACTCCTGCATTAGTTCGGTGCAGAGACATCCAAAGGAACATTACGTTTCAAACAACTGTACTTTCTTCAAAACAATACTCAAATTACAATAATACATACAAAAAGATGTTAAAGAATAAATAGATTCGTTCCATTTGAAAGCATATAATCTACGAGTACATATATCAAAATCCATAAAAGTATCCATAAAAAAGAGTATTGCATTTATATACGTAAAATATTTTTTCTGAAGTTCTGGTGGTGTTCAGTGACAACGTTTTCACGTATAAAGTATTATATTATTTCTGATAAAATTTATTGCTATTATAATATCAGATAGGGCAACGACAAAGTAAAGGTTTAATTCTTTTTTTATATGGGGTGTAATTTAATTATTTTTAACCATCATTTTCACATACAGGTTACCGCATTGCATTACCAATGTATAACACCGGTTGGCATATGAATAAATTATGCGCTTAAAGTATCCCAAACAAATGACAATTTAGTTTACAATCTCTCAGTAGTAACAAAAAATTATCATAACATTCAATAGACGTCGTATCAGAATACTTTCTCAATAATTATTACATTGTGGAATAATTCAGAAGTGAGTGGTACTTTAAGGGTTTGTCCAAATCCGGAGAGTACGCTGCTCGCCGTTACTGCAAATGCCTGCGCCTCTTTACTGGAACTCACGCAAGTTTCGCACAGTGCGCCGGACGTTTGCAGCCCTCGTGCAAGCAATGCATGGAATACAGCATGGAAGGGTACGGAACCCTTCCATGCTGTATATCTCAGTTGTAAGTTTTCAGACAATTTTCACCTGCTCAATCCGTAATAATACGTATTTAAGTTTCGTCAACAAGAAATGGGGTGAGCAAGCTTTGCTGGAACGACGTCTCAATGACAAATATTGTGCGATAAATATGAAAAATGTTATTTCGTACTTAATAATTTTAAGTGGCACCTAACTTTACTTCTCTTATAGTCGACGGAAAACTGCAAAATAAATCTCGAATCACTTTTCAAAAAACAACAAACCTTTAAAACTTTAAGTTCAAAGCCTTTTTGTGCCTTTTCTATTTTCTTTGGAGTCTAATACCCAAACAGTTTCACAAGCATATGGATTGCAGCGCGATTACACAATTCGGCAAAGCTTTGCTCTTTGATACGTGCTCTGCATTTTTAGTCGTGGCGTAATTCGTAAAGAAAAAGTTTTGTTGAATTTCGACACTGCTTTTATATGGATTAGTATGAATTCTTCTTGCAGTTTTTTATATATTTGATTTTTGTAAAACATTCACAATTCATTGCAAGGAATACCCTACAGTTAATTTTACAATGCCATTTACATGTTTTTATATTAATTTGATGTTCATTACATAGTAAGAAAAAGATAAAAATCATTTTAAATTTTAATTTGTAATTATTGTACAAAAAACATGATTGCACGCACATATTTACTTCACTGTGAAGCTATACTTGTTTTAAATCTTTTTTTTATAGAAAAGGGAGGCAAACGAACAGGTGACTCACGTGATGGTAAGTGATTACCGCCGCCCATGAACACCTGCAATACCAGAGGCTTAGCAGATGCGTTGCCTCCCTTAGAGTGCCCCCTTCCCCCAGAATTGGGGGAGGGACGTGTGTGGGCCACCGGTTACCTGCACTCACCAGACGAAACGCAGAAGTTTGTTAGACTTCTACTTCACGCCGGTATTCTGTGAGGTCGTGGTACTTCCCCGTGTTACTTTCCCCTTTATTTTTTTACGGTAAGTTTTTTCTTCTTAAGGAACTCACGATGAGTTCCGCAATTGTATTTTCAAAATCAAACATGATTCCTGGCAGAACACAAATATATAACTATACTGGCCCAAAATTCTTTTGTACTACTAGTTACAAACAGCGGTAGGTTGCGACGGAAATTCTGAAATATTCAAAGTAGACTACAGTGTGACAAAAGCAATTAATTATAGATGGTAATAATATTACTCTCTGTCTGGTAGTAACTCCTGATGCAAGTCTCGCTTTGTAGTTAAAGTGAACGTCGCATACATACATCGTAGTACAACGGAAAATTATTCCATAACTATTCATTATAAATGGCATGATATTTACCTTAATTAATTTCAGCTCATCACTTCTGTATATAATCATATTTTTGAATTCTGATTTGATTCTCAATCTTAAAAACCAATTATTTGAAATTTGTCTGAGAATTACTCATATTGCATTGCAATTATTTTTTTTGCAATGGAAAAAGCGGGCGATGAAAAGGGCATATATTAAAGACGACACCGACCACCGACAAACAAGCTTTGCAGCTTAGTTGGAATAAAAACTATAAATACTATGCCGAATTTCTTGTTTTATTTTGGAAAAAATCTCTCTATTTAGAAATGTTACTCTGATACGACTTACCGAGAAAAGCCTTAAAATAGCAGAGGTATTCGAAAAATGCCGGGAAAACCTACCTTGAAGCGTTACTTGCTACGCTTCGACGTTAGATTTGCATCATACGAATCCTGTGTCATTCAGTGGAATTTCATTTCTCTTTGGACATTCAATAAGTTAATCAAATATACACGTAATAAGAATACTTGACACATGTTCATTATTTTATTCGCGGCGTTCTAAGGAGCTGCACGTCTACAAAGTTAAAAGCGAAACAACGGCCAGTGAACACAGCTAGTAAACAAGTTGCTACTACTTCAACTTCACAGTCTAGACATTTTGGAATACATCGTTTGTTCAAACTAATTATTTTTTACTATGTTTGTTTGGAACAATACGCTTTTACTTATTTTCCTTTACAATAAATTTTAATTAAATATTGCTTCCTACGCAATATTTTACTAAAAAAAATCTAGTGTTGAAAATACGAAAAATAAAATACTTTATGTTTGTAATACTTTATTTACAGAAAAAATTATGTTAATATATTTACAATACTTATTAACTAAAAACTATTATAATCGTAGATCCCCACTCCTCGTGGCATACCATACCAAGAACACTGGCTGCATTTCCACGTTGAATGGCTAGACTTAACCGTTGAGCGAGAAAAGAACCAGCCCTCTTGTCACCAGCGGCAACGATAAGTCGCGGATACAATTCCTTCAGAAACTGCATTGCGCGGGGACCCCACGGACCGATTGTCTCTACGGCAAATGAAACAAATATATAGTCTCCTTTCAAAGACTCATATTTCCGCCATTTATCCGATTCAGCTGCCTCTGATGCCGCCCCGGCCCTTATCGAAGTACCCTTGATATGAGAGGCCGCTAATGTATCGACGCAAGTTGCGTCTCACACAAGAGCTTTGCCTCTTTTCCAAGGGACTAAAGTCAAGCCGTCAGGTCTCTTACCATCCTCCCTAAATATTCCACAAAGCTCTAAAACCGATGGAATATTTATGGAAACAAGAGCCCTTTGGATGATTTCATTCAAGGAACCGTGACGAGATAGTCTGCCAGCACTTTTTTTGCATGAAAGTCCGTGGAGGCCTAACCCGTCGACGTCGCTGCCACAAGGAATAATACTTTATTAGTTCTTCATAAGTAATGAAGAACTTGCAATAAAAATTATTTCAATTGTACAAATTTTAAGTTCCTTTTACATTAATTATGTTATGGAAATTTCGTAAAGCGTAATAGTGGTAGGTCGGTTAATATACTGTTTAAGGAATGTTTTCGTTAAAAGCAATCATGAATTTTAGGCCAACAGAAAATGGACTTTATGAGTCAATAGGTTAAAGAGTAATACTTACATACCTATACAGAAACCATATACAGCAATAATATGTTGTTACGAATACTAGATTTACGTCTTTATTGTCTTGTTTTGGGCGTACGGGCAACGGACAGGAACATTCTTCGAGACTTCAAAGACTTTTTAATTACATATTATATGGAAACGTCCTTTTTCGAAACTTTCTACACAATAAAATATTAAGTTGTTATTTTATAACATATTAGAGTTTCCATATCAAACGAAGACCGAAATTCGACTGTACAAAAGGTGCCTAAAAGGTGACATGCACAAGTTCGTCTGCGCCACATTTATGAAATTAAAAACAAAACCTATATATGTGAGTACTTTTTCATTTTAAACCTTAGCCGCGCTGAACCATTTGCTTTGAACCATAGTATTTTACTGTAATGCTAGTAAGATTGCTTTCCTATTTTACTTTACAATTTTTAAAATTGTACGTTTGTCTTACGCAATATAAATTATATAATAATGTAATATAAAATTATAAGGAACTAAATATAAGACAATTGCTCATCTTACATATAGTAATGTGACAAAACCGTAACACTTTTGACATAACTCTAAATAAATAATACACTAATATAAAATAGGAAGTAAATCTGCAGTCTTCGAATATAGTTAAATCTAACTGCTAAAGATTTTTCACGTATCTCGGCTACCTTCGATACTAAAATTTATGATTTGTGTTATTGTAAATACAAAAAAGAATCACATAAATTTTGCTTGTCAACAAAACACATAAAGAAACAGAACTGTACTAATTATCAATAACATAAGAGTCACATCTTAAGCTCACACCATACACAAATTATTATATACTCAGACATATTCCTAAACTCAGACACACACACATGCACACTGGAGACTTTATTTTAAATAGATTTGCAATTTTGCTTGAAATAAAATGCAAATCGATTTAAAATAAAGTGACAAAATTAGTGAGGATGATAGATCTTCACCCTTACTATTTCTGTAACCTTACTCTTAGTTCTATTTTCTCTTATATAAGCCTTTAAGTGCTTACTATAAAAGATGAGGTAATAATATCATTAAGCAACTAAAAAGTTTCACTTGGTAAAAATACATTATTAATTAAATTGGGGAGTAATAATGCGGTATATTCTTATCCCCTTATCTTCCCCTGATTATCGTAAGAGGCCCTAAAAACCTTCATCGTAATCCTTATCCTTATCGTAAAAGCCTTCAAAACTAATTTTGCTTTCTACAGATAGCGTCATAACTATCTTTAAAAATACCAGGCAAAAGTTCAGCAGACCATGGAGGATGGGCTGCAACGACTATGGTTGACAGTTACTGGGGTCGCGAATCCGCTTGGCAAGCGTAGCGATAATGACAAACCTAGTTCGATACTCAGGTAGCAGGCTCGTACTAAAGTAATTTTTTTACCAAAAATTACGTACGATTTATAACGTTGGCTTGGACATAAAGACGGCGACCGGCTCAACACCTGTCACTTTGTAGACAGGTGGGTCTAGAGAATCGGATACCTGCAATCAAATATCATAAGAAAATTATGAATTTGAATAAGCGAAAAGGTATGTAAAGATTGTGACACTTGGCTTGATAAATAAGTAATTTTTATTTAAAAAAGTTACATTAAAATTGTGGCTATATATTAAATTTTCAAATAATTTTCACATTTCGTTACTATTATTTTACATTACTTTCCAAGTTAAGCTTTCTCAGGAATTAGGAATTCGTCTTACCCTTTGTGTCTAAACATAATTGAAATTTAAGCTCCGTTGCTGCGAAAATATTACTTTGAAAGTAAACTATAGTTCAAAAGCTCTTTTGACTTAACTTATTTTCATGTCTTAGATAAATAATGTAATTAAATAATATCTTTTACATTTTTGTTTGGTTGTTTTTACATTGGTTGTGAATACAGATATTAAAAAAATTAGTGACAGAGGTTTAGACAATTAAATCCTTTCGACCCACCTTCCATCACCACCACCATTGGTACGAGCCTGCTACCGAGCCGAACCCAGCCTACTACCGAATTCGAGTTGAAAGATCCGAGCTCGGATCTTTCAACTCGAATTCCGATCACCCAACTACTCGGCAATCGTGACCTTTTGTATTTTCTATAAATTTATTTATTTATTTACACTTTATTGTATACCTTAAGAAGAAAGTTACACAAAGGGCGGACTTAATGCCTTTAGGCATTCTCTGCCAGTCAACCCGAGGCGTGGGGAAATATTGTTACGGTGCTTTAAAATGGGTTTCATAAAAAAGCGATTAAAAAATCTATGTATAAGAATATAATCATAAAATTTAATTATATATTATAGTGTTATGAAATATGGTCATACTTACGAACGTTAAAAATATATCTTATACACTCACAAACAAGGCGCTCTCGCAAAAAAAACTTTGCTCAAGTCACAGGAGGCCACATCTGCATAGTTAATGATTAGTAAAATGAGATTCTGGACGAGCATAAGCTTTGTTTCCCAAGGAAGAAGAGTTTTGAGGAGATAGAGTACTCGTAGCGTGGCGGATACTTTACGGCTAACTTTAGTTACGTGTTTTCCCCAGTTGTAGTTAAAAATCTTAACACTTTGAGTGTTAAGATTTTTAACAGAGCCCGAAAACGGAATTACTGCATCAACTTATCAACACTCATGATCAACTTTAGCTAACATTTTAGTACTACCAACCAACATAGAATTGCATTTTGTTGGATTCACAAATACTCCAAAGGGTAAGGACCAGTCAGTGACTGCTTTTAGACAGTCATTTAATGTAGAAATTGCATAGTGGAGTTATTCAATATCAGACTGGACATAAATCTGCAGGTCGTCAGAATATAAATGGTACGAACAATTAATATTAGAAGAGATAAAATTAATAAAAATTGAGAAGATAAGAGTGGTTGTATATATATATATATATATATATATATATATATATATATATATATATATATATATATATATATATATATATATATATATATATATATATATATATATATATACATATATATATTTATATATATATATATATATATATATATATATATATATATATATATGAAATAGCATGTAATACATACTTAGGGCATTAACAATATAAAGAGCTCCGACATCATTAAAACTTTCTATTTGAATAAATTTAATTCGTTAGTCTAATATATTTTCCCAGCATTCTGTTTTCTGATTCAAAATATTTGCTTATATTATTCAAAGCGTAATTCTGATGAAACGAATAGAATACATATTTATATGAAACATTTTTTTGAAATCAAAAACTGTATTACTTTAATTTTAAATTTTATTGTATTTCGTTACAGTTTTAGGGGTTAGGATCACTTAAGACAAATCAGTTTTGTAAAACATTTTTGCACGGCAGAAATACACGAGTCCACTATCGTGACTATATATTCAATATAAACTTTACAAATATATATATTTAATATTTATATACCGACATTCTCATTTTTACAACTATTTGATTACAGAGAATTAGTATTTATATACTCGTACTCTTTTAGAACTGACTTTTATTTGTTTGACATTGTTATACTGCAATTATTTTATACACTTTTACAATTATACTTACTTAAACAATTATTTAATACGCTTTTATATATTTTAAAACAGACATTTTATTTATTTTTAGATTCAGGTTAAAGTCCTGCTCCATCTATTCTTTAACTTCTAACTACCCAATCACACACTTGTCGCTGCCGACAATTTATTATAATTTGTAAGAAAAAGTCCTAAATCTTTAACCTTTCTCCGTCTTGACTCTCCGTCACAAGACCTTTTATCAATATATCTAGGCATACACGTTTGTCAGTGGTGATTGGTCAAGATGCTGTGACTCGATCGATGATAAATTTTATTCTGAAATACTAAATATATACGAAAATATACAATATAAATACTTAATATATGCAATGCTTTTGATTTAAGTGTTGCCGATTAGAAATTATAATATCACGCGAGTACTTTGAGCTCAAAACCTGCACTCCAACTAATGTATTTTACAGCGGTAAATCGTCGCATCAGCTTTTGTTGTTGCATGAATGGGCCGGCTCGACCGGGGAAGTTCCACGACCTCACAGAATACCGGCGTGAAGTAGAAGTCTAACAAACTTCTGCGTTTCGTCTGGTGAGTGCAAGTAATTGGAGGCACACACCCCCCCTCCCCTATTTCTGGGAGGTGGGGGGCACTCTAAGGTCGGCAACGAATCTGCTATGCCTCTGGTATTGCGGATGTTCATGGGCGGCGGTAATCACTTACCATCACGTGAGCCACCTGCTAATTTGCCTCCCTTTTCCATAAAAAAAATTAATTTGATTATATAAAATGTTTTCATGGTGTAACCAACTCTGAGGTACCGTGTTCGATTCCAGATCGGATTAATGTAGAAAACACATTGTATACATTTTCTCGGGTTAGGGTGTTTGTAATAATGAAGATGTTTCTGATTCCATAATACAAGTGCTGTTTACTTTCGGATCAGAGCAATCTATGTGATGTTGTTCCTATTATGTATGTATTTATTTATTTAATTTATTCTTTAGTATATGTAATGAAAAAATAATTCGGAATTAACATGATTATAAATCGAGTATTTGACGTTAAAACGAAATAAACAATATTGGTCACGATAGCCAAGTAAAAAGTCACGATACCCGAGTTGGTTGGTCGGAATTTCGAGTCGAGAGACCCGAGTTCGATCCCCAGGTAGTACCAATGAGTTTTTCAAAAACTTATGTACGAATTTCATCGATGGCTTGGACATAAAGATGGCGACGGGCTCACCACCTGTCACGTTGTCCCGAAGATATCTTCGGTGGAAGGTGGGTCAAAGGGACTTAATTGTCTAGACTTGACCTCTGTCTACCCCTGTATTGGGAATTGCGTGAACAATATTGGATTTTCGTGGAAAAGCTTCAATCGACGTAATCCAATAAATTGAATACAATTTCTCCTTATTATAAAGGTTAATAACGAGTATTCTTGAGAAATAAAAAGCAAGGAAGTCAAGAAACATCGCAGAGTGGTCCTTTGTTAACGTAATGGTGCGGTTCGCTGAATGAAAGTACTTAATTAGTTACAGCTTGTTGCTTTCAAATGAGCTTTTTATTAAAATTTCTTACTGAAAAATAATAAAAATCGTTTCAGATATTTAATACCATTCGATTTTTGTACTAAAGAATATGTATCACGTATAAAATAGAATATATTTTTGGTTCCTTTTGATTTCATTTTTTTTAATTTGGCAAAGAGTGATCATACAGTCAGATCATTACAGTCTCAAAACGAAATTTTATTTTAAAATAATGAAGGTAGATTGTTTTCTAGTAGCTATGTAGTGCTTTCATCTACTTCCCAGTTACGTTATCAGACCCAATGCTTTTAATGGAATATAGTGACAATAAGGGACATTAAAATTATTGTGTAAAAAGTCATTTGTCTATTGAACAAATTTTTATCTTTTGGAAAAATTCTATTATCATCTTCTTCTTTGCAGCCTATCAAGAGTCCACTGTTGAACATAGACCTCCCCCAAAGCTTTCTCAACATTGGAGGGTTTTGCCATAGTTGCCACGCTTGGCGAGTGTGTTGACAACCGCATTTTTTTAAGTTGTTATGCAGGAAGATGGTGCTGCCCATCTCCTGATACATATAAATCCCTCTGTCGACTTTTACGACACCCACGGGATGAGATGTCTGTCTATCATACTTGTTTTAAATTAATTTTAATGGTTATTATTTAATATTTTTAAAAATAATATCTTTCAGACAACATACTGTAGAAATATAATGTATATTCCTTGAATATTTTTTTAAATAAGAACATCATATACAGCAACATAAACATATTTTGACTTCTATATGTTAATTAATATTTTATTTTATTTAATAACAGTTGACAGTAGTCATTTGGCTTAAATAATTTATCTCAATTTGGGCATTATGCCAAGTACAACCAGTTGAAGGTAGTATGGCAATACCACAATTTGTAATTAATTACATGCTGGCAAACACATCAGTTCAACTAAATTAATAGTCAAAGAGAAGCTGACCGCGCACTCATACATGAATACTAATATACAATATAGGTGTGTAGTGCACCAAAACTATTCATCGGAATAAAACTTACCTTACAGGAAATAATACCGTTTAAGTGCCGAAAGAGATCAGAAACTATTGAATGTTTTAATTTTTGTGAACTTTTGTAAGATTTGATATCTCCAGATCATATTTCTCAGTACTAGAGCATCAAAATATGTCGTTTGCATTGTGCATTAAATAAAGTATTAAAATATCAATGTAATGGTTAAATATAATAAAAATAAATGTCTTCACGCAATTCTCTATACTGGGGGCGACAGAGGTCTAGTCTAGACAATTAAGTCCCTTCGACCCACCTACCACCGAAGATAATTTCGGGACAACGTGCCAGTTTGTGAGTCCGTCGCCGTCTTTATGTCCAAGCCAACGATATAATTCGTACATAAGTTTTTGAAAGCCCATTAGTACGAGCCTGCCACCTGAGGAGCGAACTCGGGTCTCTCGACTCGAAATTCCGACCACCCAACTACTCGGCTATAGTGATTTTTTAAATGAAATACTTTTATAATACCACTACTTTCCACTATATATTTATTATATACCGCTATACATAACAGGAATTTAACAAAACTAAATATATTTTGTCATTGTGACATCGCCTTGAGCACTAGCATCTCCCATTCTTCGCGTTGATGTCGTAAGAGGCTTCTAGAGTCTGAGGACTTAATAAATCTGTGAAAGATATATTTATATAATATTTTCCTCTATACTAAAATGGGTTTTTATCCACTTATATTACGGTAGAAATTTCTTTTAAGCGATAAGGGTTCCAATTATATCTTAATTTAACTTTTGACTTTTTTTTTGTATAACATAACCTTCGTTCATTCATTCAGCATTTACAAATATTACTGATTAAGGCGACTACTAATATACTGATTAAGGCGACTTATTCGACAGATCTGTAAACCTTATTCGCAATGTTAAAACCAATATTATTTAATTACAAAACAAACATATACAAACTAACTTTCGCATTTGCAGCGTTAGTTCCTATGATTATTACATTGTAAACACACAGTTAATAAGGGTGCAAGTCGAAGGTTTTTAGTGAGTACTCTATACGGCTTTCGTACCTTTGAATTATATTTTCATGGTTTCTGATAGTTGACTTTAAACGATCTCTTGACTCGAGCCCCTTGGCAAACTCGACATATTTATTTTACTTCAAACACTTTTACCTTTGCGAGTAAAGTGCCATTACTCAGTTTTTCTTTATAATATTAAAAATTAAATAGCAAAGCATTTTGAATAAAAACATTTTACCTGCTTTACGCTAACTCCCAGGAATGTAAACAGTCAAGGATTGGTCGGAAATCTGTATACGTTTAGTCAATAAAATACTGTTGCAGTGCTAGAGCCCATCTTCAAGTGAATATCAACCCACGATAGCTAAATGGTTAAAAACATTTGTCGCCATAGATAATATTCAAATATTTTTCAAGATTTTTTTAGTGTCCCACTGAAACTGAAACCATAACCTTAACTTGAAACTTTCGGTCTTAGTCTAAGTTTCGGACGAAACAAAAACTCGCTTAAACGTATGGAAAGAAATTAATGATCCTAAAGATCCTGGTAAAGATAATGAATGGGTCTATATTCTATTTAAATTACGGCTGTGTGATTACGGCGTAGGAATACCACCTCATTTTTCTCTTGTGTGTTGCACGTAAGAAGCGGAAAAGCTTTAAAAATAGAATTGGCTACCGTCAGATGGCAACCATCTCGAAATATACGAAACCAAACCTGAGCAGCCCGGCGACGAGCAGCAGCGTTTTTGATGCGAGGTGTCAGGTACTGAGATCGCTTGACAAGCGTGGAGATTACGACAAACCCGATATAAGAGACCTCTGTCCTGCAGCAGACTCTTACAGGCCGTTATGATGATGGTGATATAATCTAAGTTTTTACAAGTTTCAAAATAATCCGAAGATTTGAATAGGGTTAATTGGTAATGTATGAATATAACATACGCACCTAAAAAACTAAATTAAACTTTTTAAATTAAGCTATGGAATTATTAAATTACAAATTCTTTGTGGTTGCAAATACCATTCTATTCTCAAAGTTTGAGTTTAAATATTTTTAAAATGTTAGGAGTTTTACAATTTCCTCTCTCACAAGATTGCAACTTTTTTTAACTTTATCGCATTGGCGTTACAAAATAAACACGGCATTACAAAAGTTACGAAATATTTAGGTATTCTGCAAAACTGTTATCATTCCTTCTTTTGTTTAAGACAGCCTTGACGTAAAACTTGAACTAGACATGGTTTTCTCTTAAAACGGTTATAAAAAAACAACCGTAAGAGAATCTTTTCCTTTTTGCAGCTGGTTAAATTTTTATAGTATTAGCATTAATATGAGACAAAAGTAAAAAAGGGGTGTTATTTATACGGTACAAAGTGCCGTAGAATTCATCACCACTCTTTTTTGATTGATTTAAATTGGACTAATTAAAATTTAGACGCTTAGAGTAATACTTAAAAACTCAGAAATTAAGACGTATCGGACGTAATGCGTATTTAAACGTATAAAGTTATTATAATACTAAAATAATAATAATAATATCATACATGTAGTCACGGTAGCCGAGTGGTTGGATGGTCGGAATTCGAGCCGAGAGACCCGAGTTCGATCCCCAGGTGGCAGGCTCGTACCAATGGGTTTTTCAAAAAACCTATGTACGATTAATATCGTTGGCTTGGACATATACGAGACTCGAGAAAATATAAAAAAGTATTTTCTACAATAACCCGATCAGGAATCGAACTGGCGACAGCTGGCGACTCTTTGAAAACTGGTGTATACACAAATAGGCCACCCACTCAAGTTATCTCGAAAAATAATTATAGCAGTTGTATTAACAATTGTTTGGTGCGCCTCTTTAGCGCAACTCATGCAAGGCTCGCAAAATGAATGCGCAGCACGCGTGTATCTTGCGTACAAGCTGTTT
The DNA here is from genome assembly GCA_029286605.1 of Sericinus montela. NCBI lineage: Eukaryota > Metazoa > Arthropoda > Insecta > Lepidoptera > Papilionidae > Sericinus > Sericinus montela. The sequence continues at coordinate 6,308,157 of JAGSMR010000005.1, forward strand.
CATTAGCTCCCATACTGTATATCTCAGTTGTAAATTCGCACACAAATTTCATATTTCCACTCCACTAAAACATGTGTCAAGCCTTCGGTAATAAGAAACTAAGTGAGCGGTTGAGCGGTCGGGAAGAAGAACGCGCAGCACACAGAGTGCACGTGCGCTGCTCTTACACCGATGGCACACGTGCAGCTTACACGCCAGCGACGCGCTGACGGCGCATGGATGGCACGCGAATTTTATTTTAATATGAAGCGTCGCTACCTGAGCATTCGAAAAGTTTGGACGGACCCTTAGAAATAAGCCGTTTGACAAAAAGTGTTCACAATTACGAACAAAACTTATCAGTATTTTTTTCCTAGAGATAAGAAGTGACAATGAAAAGTGGTATATGCACAGCTTTGACATTTTCGCCTGCAATTAGCGACCTCGGATCAATGTCAGCTTTTCACTGTTACGATATTCGCGTAGTTGGGGAAAATAGAAGTGTTATTATTTATCTGTCGGTCCCCGTAGTTCAAATTGGTGATTTTACATTTTTCGAATAAGCAAAATCGAACACTTGAAAAATCAAAGTAGGAATATTGTACAATATATTTATAAAAAAAACACACGGTTACAATCTCCCTAACTGAGAATGTAGAATGTAGTATTTTTACTATGCCCTATAACCAACTTCAGTTGAAATAAATATTTATGGGCTCTGACCTCAAATATATTCAGTTTCCAAAAACAACAATAATGGTCAAATTTAGTATGAGCCCAAAAATATTATCCCATATCAACCCTGAACCAAAATGGAATGAGAAAATTATACAAACCTATTTGCTCATATAAATTCTAAATCTTTTTGGGTCGCAGATTTATAGAATGGTATGCAAAAAGTATAACCATTTTCATTCAGCTACACTCAAACATTTACTTATGTATAAATACCGATGACAACCTCCGTGGACAAGTGGCGTGTACACCGCTTTTTATGGTGTAAGCAGCTTCCAGGTTCGATTCCCAAGCGGGTTAATGTAAAAACCACATTTTCTGAATTTGCTCAGGTGTGGGAGTTTGTGGTACCTTCCTTGTTTCCGATTGCATAACTGAAGTTCTTTAGTTACTTATTTTAGGTATCGAAGCTATTTATGTACTATCCCAATCATGCGTGTATATTATATATAAACGCATGATACGTTTGGTGGACGTTGTATTATACTTATCTTTGTAAGGCTTAGTAAGATTTAAAAAATATCTTCACGCAATTCCTAATACAGGGGAAGAGAGGGGTCTAGCCTAGACAATTAAGTCCCTTCGACCCACCTTCCATCGAAGATAATTTCGGGACAATGAACGAAAATGTTTTATTTATTTAATTTTCGTACATTTTTCTGAAAAAAATCTCTTCGCAAACGAGATTTTAACAGAAATCAATCATAATGCACACTATCTAGTGTATTGTGGAATTCATTTTGTTATTGTTGAATATTAGGTTTTAGTGCAGATTGTTTACGTAAAACAGGCGTACGTATACCAAACTGTGAGTACCTCAGCTCCTTTCTTTTTCGTTCTAATAGAAGAGAAATGCGTCTGTGTTTTTCAGGCCATTATATTAAATATATACACCGATATAACTACGATCCAAATATAGCTGTTGATCATTTAGATATCTTTTAATTACCAATTAAATTATGTTGCAACATTGAAATGTTTTAAAAAGTAAATTTTAAGTATTATTTAACCCTCCGTAACAATATCATTTGGCGATAGGAATATAAATTTGTCAATATTATTTGGTAATTCTCGACTAAAGACATCTAAACAAGTCGTCATTAATGGAGTACATGTCTGTAATATTATTAAATAGTAAATTTAAAAAAAAAATACTATTAAATAAGTAAATAATACTTATCACTTTTGTGAATAGGTTTACCTTTCCGTGGAATCCGGTAGGCCATTTATCAACATTTAAACCTAAATTAACATTTGTCGAATAATAGTTGATCAAATATCAGTATTAACCTACAACAGAAAACCAAGATATCAAAAGATGTAGGTATTATAACAAACCCTCTCATACGATACGAATGTCAAGATGAGAACACAAATGTTTATAACTATTATTTATATTTAAATATGATAAGTGAACAACATTGTAACTAAAGGGACTTAAAAACCTTGACATAAAGAGAGGCCTTACCTGAAGAAGAAGAAGAAGGCAAGAGTCTATGAGAAGCTTTTAAGGAAAATGTTAAAATAACTATAATTAGAGTACAAGATCCCCAGGTGGCAGGCTCGTACCAATAGGTTTATCAAAAACTTATGTACGAATTATATCGTTGACTTGGATATAAAGACGGTGACGGACTCACCACCTGTCACTTGGTCCTAAGTAAGCACCGGTGAAATGTTTATGATTAAATTTTAAAATTTTCTGACTTCTCCAGTTTTGGGAAATGCGTAAAAAAATAAAGTAGAAGTCACATTATAAGTCTTTAATTTATAGGTTGAACAACGAAATTGCAAGAAAATTTAATTATTAAGCAAGTTATACAAAAGATTTTGTTTAAGTTGGAACTAAATAGACTGGAGCTTTGTTAAAGTAATATTCTGTTGAATGCGAGGACTTAATTAACCTCAAGTTGACTTGATTAATTCATTGGGTAATATTTTATTCAAAACTTTACGATGTTTAATTCCGGCAGTTTTTTACATCTCATTATCCTATTCCACTAATATTCAAGGTTCATTTTTTATTCAAGAAAAACTATTGAATAAATTTGAATTAGGTTTGGTATATTTGTACCAAACATAATTCAAATTTATTCAATAGTTTTTCTTATTTATTGCCTGAATTACGACATATTATACATATTATACATATAGAAAAATGCACAGGATTACTGTGAGGTCCGAAACATGATATTGCTAACGGATTTTTATGTGTTGTATAGGGATTCCAGAGAGGGCCTTAATCTGAAGAGGAGAATAATAAGCAAAATTATCGGGCCGAAACTAGTAAGAAACACAGTAAAAACAGAGTAAAAAGTATTATCACACAGTAAAAACTTTTCTTTTAGAATGCTGGCCACAAAAACGTTTATCGAATTCGAATTTTGAATTGTTCATGAAAATAAAACTGCATACTTTTTAGAATTTTACTCATTTTTAAATATGGAGTGGACGCTTAAAGAAAAACCGTGTTGCAGTTATTGCGTTGCATCGTTGCGGTTACGCGCCAATTCAAGTTTTTGACATACTAAAAAATTTGAATATAACCAAAAGATTCGTTTATCGTACCATCAAACGATACAATGAAGACTCTAGTGTAGATAATAGGTCAAGAAGTGGTCGCCCTCGGTCTGTTAGGGCTCCAGCAGTGATAAAAGCTGTGAAGGCTCCAATTCAAAGAAATCCCAAACGTAAGCAGAAACGGTTAGCCCTTCAGATGGGGTTAAGCAGAACCACGGTGAAAAGTGTGTTAAATGAAGACTTAGGGCTTCGGGCATATCGAAGAAAAACAGGACATTGTTTGAATGCTCGTCTAATGCACCTGAGACTGAAGAGATGCCGCGCTTTGTTTAAAGGGTACGCGGGAAAAAAATATCGGGAAATTCTTTTTTCGGATGAAAAATTTTTTACCGTAGAAGAGAGCTACAACAAACAAAATGATAATTTGTACGCACACAGTAGTGAAGAAGCGAGCAACCGTATTCCGCGTGTCCAACGAGGTTATTTTCCATCCTCGCTCATGGTACGATAGCCGAGTTGTTGGGTGGTCGGAATGTCGAGTCGAGAGACCCGAGTTCGATCCCCAGGTGGCAGTACCAATGAGTTTTTCAAAACTTATGTACGAATTTGATCGTTGGCTTGGACATAAAGATGGCGACGGGCTCACCACCTGTCACGTTGTCCCGAAAATATCTTCGGTGGAAGGTGGGTCAAAGGGACTTAATTGTCTAGACTTGACCTCTGTCTACCCCTGTATTGGGAATTGCGTGAAGATATTTATTATATTTATTATTTACTCGCTCATGGTATGGTTGGGAGTTTCTTATTGGGACTTAACAGAGGTACATTTTGCGAGAAAGGTGTAAAAACGAATGCAGTTGTGTATCAAAATACAGTCCTGACGAACCTTGTGGAACCTGTTTCTCATACCATGTTCAATAACAGGCACTGGGTATTCCAACAAGATTCGGCGCCAGCTCATAGAGCAAAGAGCACACAAGACTGGCTGGCGGCGCGTGAAATCGACTTCATCGGGCACGAAGACTGGCCCTCCCCCAGTCCAGATTGAATCTGTTAGATTACAAGATATGGCAACACTTGGAGGAAAAGGCGTGCTCAAAGCCCATTCCCAATTTGAAGTCACTCAAGACATCCATGATTAAGACAGCCGCCGATACTGACGTGGACATCGTTCGTGCTGCGATAGACGACTGGCCGCACAGATTGAAGGCCTGTATTCAAAATCACGGAGGTCATTTTGAATAAACTTTAGTGTCATAAGTATCTATGTTTTAATTACTTATATATATATATATATATATATATATATATATATATATATATATATATATATATATATATATATATATATATATATATATATATATATATATATATATATATATATATATATATATATATATATATATATATATATATACATATATTTATTACGTATACATATATTAAGCCGTATAAGCCATGTGACAGAAATAAACACAGTCTTCAGTATTGGGAAGATAGAAATGACAAATGTTTATAAACGAAACGTCTTAAGTATTTAATAATTAATAAATAATTAAACAATGGATATTGGAAACAACGAAGGCACCATAAACACCCAGACCCGATTAAATGTACAAAAAGTGGTTTTACTACATTGACCCGTCCGGGAATTGAACCCGGAACTTCGAGATGGCAACACTTTGAAAACCGATGTTTACGCCACTGGTCCACGGAGGTCGTCGAACTTCGTTAACGTGCGCAAATTTGTAATCGTAAAACATTTTAAAAACTATTTCTTAGTCATACGATTACTGAAATATAACATAACATTGTAAACTGAAGCAACTTAAGACAATTTTCAGTGAATAAAAAATTTATCTCAAAATATTCTAAGGAGAATTAGAATTCCTTGAATCAGATTTTTCAAAGAAGTTCTTAAATAATTTCCCAGAGGAACTTGGAGATTTCAATAGAAGTGGGGCTTAGGACGCATGACGCATTTCAATCGCACACACACATATACAATCTTAATATTCGTCATACCTTTATACCGGTACATACGCACATTTTCGTTAGTTACTTTGTTACCTTGACAATATTCCGGGTAACTTAATTCCAAATAATTTACAATCAAAAAAACGTTAGAATGTTATGTTAGAGCACGTACCGATACGGTGGAGGGCGCGAGTTCGAATCCCAACATGTCTGTTGATTTTTTTTATATCTCATTTATTTAAAAAATAAAACATACTTTGTTATCATAATAACGACTCAATATTATATTTATTTTATTATTATTATTAATCACCTAATGCTCCAATTATTAATTCGTTGATAGATTTAAATTTATTCTTATTTAGCGCCTAAGCAACTATCTAGCAAGAAGTTATCAACTGTAAATGCTTGTAAAATTAGTTGATTGGGTCTACTGTCCTAACATTTTAGTGCAGTATGGTGTATAGTATTGATCTTCCCATTGCTATAACGTTGGACATTTGAGTTAAGTAGTACAATTTGTAGCAGATGTCACCAAAAGCCATTAAAAGGCACGTAAAGACACAAAGTTCAAACTTTTAATGCCGGATACTGTGTACAGATCTGTAATTACGACCTGTAATTGCTAGCTATTGCTAACCTTGCTATTTATTCATTAAAAATACTAACAAACAAATCACTACATCAATACTGAAATAAAAATCATTGGTATGAAAATATGCTTCATTGAACGGCATCACATGAATTCTTAGGATATTATGAAAATAGTAGTCGGTGATAGTACACATAATATGGCCTTGTAAAATCATCTACGACAATTTGAAAGCAGTGACGCCCTAATGTTTTGAAGCTAGTGTTTTAAAAAAAATTACACTGACATATGAGCTATAAGAATTAACCAACAAGACAGCCCGAAATTATTCAGACAGGATCAGAGCGGTGATTGCACTGTTGATTGGCGGTAGAAAAAAAATGTAGTATCAAGGACATGACGTCAGCACAAATTAAATCGGTTATAACTTAACATATGTGAGAGATCCATTTATTCGGTGATTATTTCAAAAACATTTATGTACTAAATCAAGTTCAAGCGTTAGCATTGTCGTTGCAACAAGTAGTGCCATCTTGTGATGAGTAGTGAACACTAAAAGCTTTCAATAGAAAAGTCAGGAGGCCTAAATCAGTATGAGACTGATTATATTACGCAGTGAGTAAAAAAATCATAATTTCTTAAAATTCCACGGTCCCATGTACTGTAGCTATTAGAGTAAAAACATCATTGTGAAGTAGGTTTACTATTTCACCTATGTATTCAACTGATACTTCAATCACGAAGGCCGAGTGGTTGGGTGGTCGAAATTTCGAGTCGAGAGACCCGAGTTCGATCCCCAGGTGGCAGGCCCGTACCAATGGGTTTTGAAAAAACTTATGTACGAATTATATCGTTGGCTTGGACTTAAAGGCGGCGACGAGCTCACCACCTGTCACGTTGTCCCGAAAATATCTTCGGTGGAAGGTGGGTCGAAGGGACTTAATTGTCTAGACTAGACCTCTGTCTACCCCTATATTGGCAATTGCGTGAAGATATTTATATATATTTATTTATATTCAACTGATGTAAAAATCGGATAAGCTTCTCAAATCAAATCGTAATTTTTTATTAACATTATTTGACGTTAAATTTTAGCAGGGCAGACACTAGACTTTTATGCATAATGCTGAAACAGAACTCGGGTTAACGTGATTGAATATCTATCTGCTGATGGTTAATGTTGGTTGAAAATAATTTGTGATATATATTTTTTAATGAATTATTAAAGAATTTAAATAGTCACGATAGCCGAGTGTTTGGGTGATCGGAATTAGAGTTCTGAGACCCGAGTTCCATGCCCAAGTGGCACATGCCTACGCATGTAACAGCTTTTTTTTTTTCAAAACTAATGCATGATTCATATTAGTTTGAACATTAAGACGACGACTGTCTGCAAGTTGACCCAAAAGAAAATTGTCGTTGGTGACTGGGGGATCGAAAGGACTTTATTGTCTTGACTTGTCTGGACCTCAGTATTAGGAATGGCATGAAGATAATTTTTAATGTTAAAGAACACAGATAATAAAAAAGTCACGATGGCCGAGTTGTTGGGTGGTCGGAATTTCGAGTCGAGAGACCCGAGTTCGATCCCCAGGTGGCAGTACCAATAAGTTTTTCAAAAACTTATGTACGAATTTCATCGTTGGCTTAGACATAAAGGCGGCGACGGGCTCACCACCTGTCACGTTGTCCCGAAAATATCTTCGGTGGAAGGTGGGTCAAAGGGACTTAATTGTCTAGACTTGACCTCTGTCTACCCCTGTATTGGGAATTGCGTGAAGATATTTTTTATATTATTTATTTTTAAACAACAATTCAAAGTCAATAAATAAATCATTATGTATATAATGCAGACAAAATTCTATAAAATCCTTTATTACTATTAATATTTGAAAAACTTTAAACAAAACGCATAAAATAAAATAACTCAATTGGACTCAATTTGATATTGTACTCGTAGATACATTTCTGAATCTGTTTCTATAACGCGCATGAGTTATTTTGTATTATTTTCAAGTTTTTTTTATTCAAATGCACTCCCTATATTACTTCAATATAACCACTTTCGAAATGCAAATTCGTTGAATGTCAGCTTTATAGTGTTAAAAACGTATTGAAGCGGGGATTCGGCGCCTCTTCCGCAATTAACTGGCGAAGTAATGGGTTGGCGTCAATCAGGCCAGCATCATTATAAAGTACTTTGTACTATTTGACTAATTAAAAAACAATTCACAGTAAAGAAACTTATTTGGTTTATTGCATTCTAAAACATTTAATGCCACAAAAATATAACATAATTCTTTAGAAAATGTTAAAAGCGTAAAAAATTTATAAAAGCCATCCTTTGTATTACAATATATTTAACGATCATAAGAATAGTAATTAATAATTTTCATCATAACAATGTTTTCTAGTAAATAATGCCAGGAAATTAAGTCCAAAAGACTTACAAAAGATAATAGATATGTAATAAATTAACGACAAAGAATAAATAATAAAATAATTTAAAAATTAACAACCAAAAACCAAAACGTATTGGAGACACAGCGTAATTCAACGAAAATTTCGACTAACATTTCCTCTTCATTTCTTTCTTGTTATACTCGTAAATGTAATATTACCATCATACAACCTATAAATTAATATAAGTATGTTGCTGTCGTTAATTTTAAAATTATCCTTCTAAAGAGTCAATGACAACGAACTTTAGTAAATTATTCTTTAATCTTGGTTTCGACATCGCTCACAAACGAAAATATATTTTCGGCGGTACTTCTCTTGTGAATATCTACGTAATTTCGGCAAGTCACTCCGCACTCCTGTTAGAAATCATCATCGAATTTATAAACGAATAGGATTATTCGAACTTGGCTATGAATCGATACAGTCGTGGTAGCATTATTTTAGGAATATGGGCGTTCTAATAACAGGCTGTTGAAAAGCCTTGTCGATATTTAGGTAATTATGTTGTCCAGCCAGTTGTGCCAGTTGTCGGAATAATCAAATCGAAAAATATTAGACGAAAATAAGTGCCAAAGATGCGAGGACAATCTGGAGGAGGATCTGGCAAACCGCATGCCAAGCCTAGCGATTATTGTCAATTATTCCTATGGAACAAGCATATATTCAGCTGTGCAAACTTACAGGCTTTACTTGCGTAGCGTATACGTATTCATAATATTAAAATATTAATGCTATGATTAAAATGTTAGATATTACTATATAAAATATATAAATTATTAACTAAATCCGCTAAGTTAATAATAGAAATATAAATTTCCTAAGAAGAGTGCTCCAAAAACTATCAAATTACCTTATAACTTATAATAGCACTAGAATTGCGAAGCTTTCGGACGGAAACGACAACTGCCTATCTACATCAGCTACTACACACAGACATAAACGACACTGCACAGACAGTGAAAGGTTGTCAAATCATAGAAGTTGGTCTTGAATTTATAAGAGTCAAGCAATCGCGCTGGGAAAGATCAGGAAGTACCGGCGCGTTCTTCCAAGCTTCAGACCATATAACCAAGTACCGATATAACCAGTAGGGCCACGGATGGTGGCGGATAGACAGTTAGATAACGACAATGTTTGACGGATAGATAAGGACAATGACGTATTAACTATGTCAACTGCTCCTACCACGCTTCCACCACTTATCAATGGTGTATCCTATCAACGATGGCGATTATGACAATCTTTAAATATTACTGTTGTTGTTAAAAAGTAACCTGTGAGTCAAACTGCCGTTATCTAGCTAATACGTGTCGCTGAAACTTACCGGCCCAAAGAAAGTCCGCATCCAATTTTGGCCCATGACACACAAATTTTTGTCCGCCACACAGTTTTTGATAATTAATCTTGTGCTAGTCTGAAATAAAAAAGGTGAATCGTACCGCCTACTTATATGATACAATTTATACTAACATGGCAAAATAGTGTTGGTTTGTATGTACTCGTATGCATGGAAAATCATGATTTATTCTCGGTATACTATCGTTGTAGCTTAGTTGGAGTTCATTACTCAGAAATTTTTTCATTATTACTCGTAAATATTATTTATGTTAAATATAATTAATATGAATATTACTTATAATATTAAATAAAATAACTTCACTTCACTTCCATAGTCACTTATAATATTAAATATTATCAATGCATTTATGACAGAAAGTATAATAAATTATGACAAAGATGTATCTAACGATACCTCAAAAGTTTCAATCTAACTTTTTTAACTATAGAGAATGCCCCTAAAAATTAATAACAATAAGTGCGTAATTCAACTTCACGCCTTTCCCCGGTAAAGCAGAGGTTGACCCACTTTTCACCGGAGCTTTTTTAAAAGGAAATAAATATAAAATCACTGTACTCCTTCTACAGGCAAGGCCATCGTGTGAATACTAAGCTACGCTAAAGTGAAAAATGTTCGTTGTAGCTTTATAAAAGGTACATACTTTTGCATATATATATGAACACACATTTAAAATAGAGATATCAAACCTTAATAGCGCTACCCAAACCTTCAAGTCGGTCACGGGGTAGTAAAGGTATAGTGGTCCAACGACAACACGAATCTTTTTTCGAACTAAGCTGAATAGGCATACGGTCCGCCGACGATGGCGCACCATCAGGAGTATAACGAACGTACAGTGGTGGTGCCTTAAACAGGATTAATACGTTTCAATAAAACATAACTCGATAATATACACCATCCCAGAATATGACCTATCTATCAATCCCTAATGCTTGCGTTTTGACAAGATACATCTTTAATATACACATATACACATTCACACTCTGCCTTAACCCACACAAACTCTTATAAATAATAGTAACCATAACCTAAATTACAAATTAATATTAAAACCCTTTAGGGTAGGGAAAAATGTTTTTTTATTATTATTACTAATAAATAAATAAATAAATATCTTCACACAATTCCCAGTACAGGGGTAGACAGAGGTCTAGTTTAAACAATTAAGTCCCTTAGACCCCACCTTCCACCGAAGATATTTTCGGGGCAACGTGACAGGTGGTGAGCCCGTCGCCGATATTACTGACATAAATAATTGTAAAGGAATTATTTTACGTCAACTGTATAAGAAATATTTACATTGCACACAAGTATCGTTGGTCTTGTAATAAATGATAGCAAAAAAAAAAGGACCAACAAAAGTGATATCTCACTAGTCATGATTGGAATATATAGAACAATACATATTATTCAGATTTGTAAGAAGTCACGATAGCCGAGTGGTTGGTTGTTCTGAATTTCGAGTCAAGAGACCCGAGTTCGATCCCTAGGTGTCAGGCTCGTACCAATGGGTTTTTCAAAAACTTACGAATTATATCGTTGGCTTGGACATAAAGACGGCGACGAGCTCAGCTCCTGTCACGTTGTTCCAAAATATCTTCGGTGGAAAGTGGGTCAAAGAGACTTAATTGTCTAGACTACACCTCTGTCTTCCCCTGTATCGGGAATTGCGTGAAGATTTTTATTGATTTCATTTATTAAATTTGTGCAAATGTCCTCCATACAAAATTTCACGCTATTCCGGAAAAAGGGATATAATATTTAGTATCCCCTTTTTGTTCTTTTTGCGTATTATTAAATTATTTAAAAACCCTCATTTAACGACAGTGCTACGGCATGTATATACTCTAGTTAACTGAAATTAACGTATACCCATAACAAAGGTCCCAAGGTCCACAGTGACGTAACCTAATGAAAAATGGTACTGTGTTGAAATTATGTAGAGACTATAATAGCTTTTAGAGAAATATAATAAATAGAAGACTTAAATAATAGAGAACATTAAAAATATCAAAATAAATAATATAATACTTAGCGTATATAGCGACTGTACCTGCGGATCTCCATAATTTTCTGCCTTTAGTAAAAATTCATCACCATAGTTTACTTTAACACCATGTAAGCTTTCGCCTTCGGTACTGTGAAAACATATCATAAAATATACTAACTACTGACGAAGCAGAATTACATAATAGCTTCAATAACAGTTTCCCAAACCATGTTGTGCTAGGGGAGGATTCAAACATATTATGACAATGTGTCAATCTGTGGTGGCTCTTCCAAAATCTTTAAAGACAAAATTTATATAAAACATCTTAAAACTCCGTACAGCGGCTTTGACTCACATATATATTAATTATAATATGATAATTGATATAATAATTAGGCTCTTCAAAAATTGTTCACCTGAGTATGACAAAAGTATTGCGACAACAGGGCGTGGTGATAGGAGACAACGTCATTAAGCATCCATCACATATGTTCTGCATGTAGTCAACTTGTCGCTCTCTGACAAGGCTGGATAACGCTAGTCCATAACGGGATTTTCCACCGCTTTCAGAACCTTTAACTACATTTGTAAAGATATATGTCATACCATGCTACGTACTCTACCTTCTCTCATCTTATGCATTGGCTCAAAAAAAAACAAAATAATAACGTGCAGGGTGATAAATAATTGTATAAACAAACTATACCATTACGCAATTTTATTGATTTTTAAAGCATAGTTATGCTGAACTTTTGTGTGATTAAATTAAAGAAAAAAAATGTTTTTAAAATTTCAACTGAGACGGGCGGGATTCGAACCCGCGACCTTTACCGATCCGTGGCAACGCTCTTACCTCCGAGCCACCGTGTCTTACACGCTCTTTCTCTTTAATTTAATCACACAAAAGTTCAGCATAAATATGCTTTAAAAATCAATCAGATTGCGTAATAAAAAAATTAGTTGGCGTTATCTTATTGATAATTCCTAACTGAAAAGTCAGGAATATCAAATTGTCACTTGCAAAAGGAATAATAGATGGCGCCGATGCTTTGGTTGTTTTGACATGGCATAAGTAAAGAAAGAGAATACAGAGTTAAAATTTCAACTGATGCGTGTAAGACACTGTCGCTCGGAGGTAAGAGCGTTGCCCACGGATCGGCTCAAATAAGTTGAAATTTTAAAAACTTTTTTTCTTTAATTTAATCAAACTATACCACGTTACCAAATAAAATATTCGTATTCTTTTGAACATACATAAATCTTCATACATAAACCGCCATGTCAAACAGGCACAAGAAATTAAATCTATTCATTATTTAACTGTCTATCTATTTACGTTAGTTACAAATAGACAAAAACAAAAAAAAACTTAACTAATGAGAGATCATTAACAATTTTTCATGTACCTGGAATATCCGTAGCAACTATTTGTACATTGTATCCGTATAGGACAAAGGTTCCACTTATGGCCAGGGGTCTCTGTAACGTTATGTTAATCTTCTAAGAGCTATCTACATGAAATTTCTGTTTTTCTCAACCGTTTACAAAACAGAAGGTTATCAAATCCTTTTAACGGACACCGTTTAAATCATTAAAGGGTTGAATAGTTAAATTAATAAATCGCTTATATTTATGCCAGTAAAAAATTCTAAATACAACTACGTATTGAACAACTATAGACCCATAATGCTTCTACGACGCGTTTACGTACTGTTTCCTGATTCACGTTAACAGTGTCACACGCATCTAGCAAGCAACGGATTCCTGCCTCCTGAACAAGCTAGTTTCCGAAAAGGCAATAGTAACATAATCCACATACATAATCTTCCTCACATTGTACAGAAGACGAAAGAGTATAATTTACCATGCGTATGTTGGCACTTAAATAGCCTTCGATTCAATCTAAGTTTGAGCGGTGCTACAGTCTCTTCAGCGGTGCCAGAAAGACTCCCAGTTTATTGAAGTGTTAAGATGTCTGTATGATGTGTATCCAAATACAGAACCAGTGCACGAAACCTATCTAATTGCAGAAAGGTGTAAGATAGGATAACGTTATCTCCCCGAAACTCTTCACACCTTCATCGCTGCGTTGGAAGTTTTCAAAGAGCTAAACTGGAATGGATACGGTTATATTACCGGGATCTAGTATTATTAAGGGATTAACATCATTGACGAAGTCATTACTCCCTTTCGAGTTAACGACGACACAGTCTTGACGATAGGATCGCTGGGGGAACTTAGCACTATGTATCAATGACCAAAAAAGTGTTCCTCAATAGGTTGGTCTCAAGATGAACATAATGAGAGACAGACAAGACTAAGAACACGTCCAACATCCATGTCAGACCAATGCCGGTTGTTGTTGGACACTCCGCTCGAAGTTTTTGACCAAAATATATACCAGGGACATACTGTCAGACTAGGTAATTCAAACTTTGACCCAGAAGTCAATCGACGCATGCAACTCGGCTGAGCAGCTTTCGGGAAAACTGCGCTATATCTTCTCATAGAGTATATCTCAAAGTCTTAAGTCCAAAGTATCCAACCAGTGTGTGTTGCCAGTAGTGACTGAGATACCGAGACGTGGTCTTTCACTACTGCCCGAATGAGGAAGCTCAAAGTTGCCAGGGCTGTGTTCAGTATTCCTCTGTACGATAGAAACCGCAATGAAATTGACAAACTTATAATCGTTGGGCAAAAAAGGGCCTCGAGTAGCAACTTCGATTAGGAAACATAATGTATGACGACACTTCACAAGATGGAGATAGAGTGTAAAATGTTGCAGGGAGGTCTATTGATACAGGTGGCCGAGAACTGATCTTAGTGGAAAATTTTAGAAGCCTATGTTGAGCAGTGGCCTCTTTTCTATCTTTCGATTTTCTTTCTTTTCAGCCTGTAAAGAAAAAATAATACTTGTAATAAGGCCAACCTGCTAAGTTTAGCCCTTGTTTTCGGTCGCAGATGTGTCAAACTTCGTAGCAAGACTTCCTTCGCGAGGATATATTTTCTAATCAGTTAGTGGATACCGCCTTCTTTTTAGTTTAAAGACATTATTTAACTCTTTTTCGTCAATTACGGTATTTCTTAACTACCACTTACTATCTCTGTCCGTTTTTCTAATAGATTTTTACATAACAAATTTTAATAAGTCGAATGAACTATTTTTAAAAACGCTGAAGAATCAATCACCAACAATTATTGATTATTGTGAGCCTTGATTTTTGTGTCTTGTAATGGCAAAAGCATCTGAAGAACTTTGATTGATAATAGTTCGTAAGCTATATCTACAAATAACATGTGTAGAAATAATAATATGTAATTTAGTTTCATAGCTAGTTTTAGTTACTCCTTTTGGTCTTCAAAACTATAGGGTTCTACCAGACAAATGAAACAGAATGGCTACTAGGAAAGATAGTACGGCTGTGCGTGTATTAATTTGTTTTGCTCGACATTGCATAATCATTGCTAGTATTTACAGATAATAAATAATTAATTACCTCTCTAAGTAAATTACTAAATAGTATTCGTGACTTTTGTAGGAGGAGCTCGTGTCTGTCGCGTTTTCTTAAAAATAGCATCAAATCATACTGAAACAAAGTGTAATATACATATAAAAGGCACGCACAGTGTAGGGGTAATAGTATCCCACACAAAATGAAATGATGAGCTTCATAATAAACTAACAGCAGGAAGTACATGGACAGTACTTAGCTAAATGGAACAGTGCCCCGTGCGCACCAAGCTTATGAGGCTCCTAGGTCTTAATGAACAACGTTCTCAAAAGTTTTATCATATCCTAGTTGTTGTTAAAAAAGTCACGATAGCCGAGTGGTTAGGTGATCGGAATTTCGAGTCCAGAGACCCGATTTCGATCCCCAGGTGGCAGACTCGTACCAATGAGTTTTTCAAAAACTTATTTACGAATAATATTGTTGGCTTGGAAATAAAGACGGCGACGGGCTCACCACCTGTCACGTTGTCCCGAAAATAAGGAGGAAGGTGGGTCGAAGGGTCTTAATTGTCTAGACTATACCTCTGTCTACCCCTGTATTGGGAATTGCGTGAAGATATTTATATATCCTAGTTGTTTTAACTTAGAATTAAAGAGGAATTAATAATTATTTTTTATTTAAAAGCGTAACAAGCAAACAAACTTTCACATTTTAAATTTCTCATAGCAAAAAGAAGCGTCATCACCACAGCTGTCTCTTTTCAAGATTATTTACAATCTACACAATATGGCAACGAGGGAAATGGTATATCCCCGTATACTACGTACACCAGCGTCGATGTACCGCCAAGATCAAGGATGGAGAGCAAATCCGCTACATAAAATGTTATAGGTAGCATTCATGCGTTCATCTCATATTTCAAGATGATATGAATAAATTGATCGACATAATAAAACAGTGATCAAACGGAAAGGCAGTGGCAACATTGATCCTGGTTGAGCATTAGTTCTGTAGCCGTAAGATGGGAACAATACTGGCAAGCTATTTAAAAGAAAAAGTTTGTTTCATGACAAGTAAAAACTATGTATGTGAACTAAAGGAAGTAAGACATGTGATAGATATACGCATGTGGATGGAGAACGGCGTAAACAGATGATATACAAACAAGTATAAAGGGCGCTGAAATGGGAACAGATTACTTACCAGTAATCACTAGACTCAGGTTATTTCAGTTTAACTAGTTACAGTTTCAAAATCAAGGTTGTTCAGTTGCGTCGTCTACATTTGGGATGAATTTCGAGCAGCGTAATCAGAATTCTTGAATTAATGCTCTGGTGATGGAACGGAAAAGAGTGTATTCGGACAAGAAGAGGTAATATTAAGAGTAATAGAAACGGTGGAAACACTAAGTGAAAATAAAAGTAAAGAAGAGGGGGTAAAACATGGCTAGATCTACTTTTTGATAAGAAGTGCCTAAGGCTTACGCTATAAGTGGTAAAAGGTAAACTAAGATTTTGTTAACATTTAAGTCTTCTCTACGTGATTAAAATGTACGTAAATATCCAAGTAAGATGGACGATGGAGATTGATGTACCATCGGGCTTCACCTGCTTGGCAATTAGACAAGGTATAGGTTGATGCATTTGAGAAGTGCATTAAATACAAACGTACATAGATGCGACAACATCATGTTGATATCATCAGAAACCACAAACACCCAAACCCACGAAAATGTAGATAAAATGGTTTTCTTCACTGACCCGCCCAGAAATGGACTTTGAGATGCCGCCTAAAAATCTGGGACCTCAAAGCTCGCCAGTCGCTCGCTCGTACCGGATGATACCATGGAAACCGCTGTACGCCACTCGTCCACGAAGGACGTCAAAAGGCATTGCAATTTTTACCTTTAAAGTATTAAGATTATATTAAATAGTGCCCCCAATTTCATTTAGGCCTTGAAGCCTATTGCAACCAATCTGCTAAAGTTGTATTCTTTTATTTATTTTATTTAATATTTTGAGGTCGGTACGAATGACAGTCGTCGCTAATCAAGACTATCGACAAATGGCGCTGATGGAATATTTACAAAGCTTTTCCATTAATAACCATGCAGCACAATAATCTTTTAATATGCATTCGAGTCTGTACCTCATTCTTTAGCCTGTCTTCATTCCAATTGCCAATTAACACAGAATTGTTGTAAGTCATAGCCTAATAAAAATATCCAAGTAAGGAATGACTAACGTAGTGATCAAATTCTCTTTGGGAAAGAAAATTTTGCAGACCGAAGAGTATATCAACGAGCACAAAGAGTATGTAATCATTACGTTAAACATAACGTTGTGATTATTGTGTGATTATGTATGGCATATGTCAATATATTTTTTACGATAGTGAATTAACTTAAAAAGTGTAAAATTGCCTTATAGACATAACTTGGTCATATATAACTTGGTCATAGTTGACAAGACAGTACTAAATCTGAATTGATGAACGATGCAAAATTTTGTTGAAAGCTAATTGAACTTAATATATTCAATCAAAGTACATTATTTATAATAAAAATACATTATTTTACGACTTTTGTAATGTGCGTCATATTTACTTACTTACTCATCTTTACGCACAATCCCTGACGGGGTAGCCAAAGAGAACAGATCACCAAGTGTCACGATCCCTACATACCTCTTTCGCTTCTTTCAGATTCATCATCTTCTTCATACATGCACGTCGAGGTATCCGATTACTCTTGACCCTCCCCTCTTCGAGCATTTTGCTCACATGGTCTTCGAAAGTTAGTCTCGGTCTACCTCGACTCCTTTTAATGTTAATTTTCGCGCTATATATTTTCTTCACCATTCGGTCTTCACTCATTCGCTCAACGTTCCCAAACCGTCGAAGCACGCTCTTATAAATTTTTATGACAAGGTCATCTTTCAAACCTGCCATATTGCGAACCTATTCGTTTCGCTTTCGGTCGGCCATGGTAAGGCCGCACATTTTACGAAGAGATCGCATCTCCACTGCATTCAACCTGCTTTTTTGCTTCTTCCGGCATACCCAGGTTTCGTGCCATATAACAAAGTCGGTACCAACACTGTGTTATGTATCGCAAGGCGTGCACTTTTCACTACGCCTTACCTTTTGATTAACGCAGTCAGGGCACCATTGACTTTGTTCCCGGCAGCGACACGCCTGTCCACACCTACAACACATCTTCCATCCCGGCTAAACGCACTCCCCAAGTACACAATTTCATTCACCTGTTTTAGACATTCCTGATTTACCCATATTTCACACTTCGTTCTTTCTTTGTCCCTTTCAAATACCAGAACCTTAGTTTTATTAGCATTCAAACAGAGACCTTTAATTTCACATTTCTCTTTCATACACGTGACTAATGTCTGCAGTTCTACCTCTGATGGCGCAATAAGCACTGCATCATCAGCATACAGCAGACAATTTACTTTAATGTCACCCAATTTCACATCCAAACAACTATCTTTCAGCTTCTGTAAACAGCTGTCGAGATCAAGAGTGCATCCTCTTCAACGTCTAAATCCGCATTGTGCCTCCCATAGAAACCTTTCCGATTTCTCTTGCATCCTACGTGTCAAAAACTTCGAGTAAACTTTACTTGCTAAACTGGTCAAGCTGATCGCCCGATAGCACCCGTAGTCATAATGTGAACCTTTACCTTTATATAAAGGCACAATGATCGCGGATCGCCAATCATCCGGGACAGCCCCCGTCCGCTAGCACAAATTGCATAGCAGATGAAAGCTGTCCCAGACACAAGGCCCACCATACTTGACCATTTCAGCAGTAACTCTGTCTAGTCCCGCAGCCTTACCACATTTCAAACTTCGAATCGCACATTCAATCTCTTTCATACTGATGACCTCAGTGGCATCGAGGTCCGAGTCCGGCGTACCAGTCATTTCTGGCGTCATAATGTTAATAATTGAAATTAACTCCAAATCAGATTTACTGATTGTTTTTATACGTATCGTTGGCTTATACTCTAAAACGGCGTTTTGCCATTTGAAGCAGAAAGAGCTTTAAATAATGTTAGAAATTTATTAGCGTTATTTCCCTCGTACCCCGGTATCGTTTAAAATTGACGTAACTTTATGGCGGGTAACGTCACTTTTCGGACCTTTTACAGATAAAGTATCGAAAATAATCGGTGAAATTGGTGTCGTTAATTGTCTTTCTATATGGGTGTCAAAATGTATAAAGGGTATTTTTTCGTATAAAACTTACGGTACGATGATTTGATAAATGATGGTGTGGGTGGCCATGGTTTGAAAATAAGAAAGGACAGTAAAAAAAAGGAATATAATAAAATCATAAATATACACATAAAAAACGCGACACATCTTCACGACATTCCCAATATAGGGGTAGACACGGTCTAGTCCAGACAATTAAGTCCCTTCGACTCACCTTCCACCGAAGATATTTTCGGGATGGTGAAGTTTAGGTGGTGAGCCTGTAGCCGTCTCAATGTTCTAGCCAACGATATAATTCGTACATAATTTTTTGAAAAAACCCATCGGTACGAGCCTGCCACTTGGGGATCGAACTACGCTATCGTGACTAAGCTAGTTATTTTGTAATTAGCACGGCAAAAAAATATTTATTTCTTAATCTATAATATTACAAAAGTAAATCAATCAAGACAAACAAATGACGCAATATCAGCAAATACAAAAATGTATGATTTAAAACGTAACCTTTTTTTTATTTTTTGGAGGTGAAGGAAATTAAAACCGAGTACTCAAGCATCCTAGAGTTTTTGAGTATTTAAGTGAAAAACTAGTTTTCATTACATGTGTTGAGTAACATGCAGGATAAAGTAGCTGCATAAATGAAGGCGGCAATTCGCAGGTTTTAACTAGTAGTAATGAAGTACAGTACAGACATCTAAGAGCATTTTTTTTAGTTTAGACTCCTCTACTCTCAAAATTCTCCAAGTTTAGTAAATTCAACTAACTGTGAATAAGTGTACGGTATTTAATATTAATCAAAAGGGAAACGATTTTCTTTCTTCAAAATGAAATATCGATCTACTAAATAGACTCACATCGTTTACAAATCGATCTTTTTCGACCCAAAGAATCGATTCATCAATCTCCTATTTTCCTCTCTACTTGTTTCTTTTCAAAAACATGTATTTGAAATTGTGTACGAATTTCATAAGATGTTGTTTATATTCAACGAAACCATAAAGAAAACTTAGTATCATAATCACAATACAGAACAATAGTATTCTGAGTTATTTTGCTTTAACAACACCTTTCTTGCTTACCCCTTACCCCATGAAATAATTGACTTGTTACATAGAGCCTTATATAAATCCGAATATCCATATGATAACGAGAAGTGGTGTAAGTCCGTCCGACACTGACATTTAATTTTGGCCTAGAAATGGAGACCTCCTCCTATGTCACTCTGTTCAGGTATTAATACATAGATAGGGACAACAAGAAATACTAAAGCTTAAGCACTTTACATTGTAGGATCGGACGGAACGGAGATGTCACAAGCATTCAGACCAAAATGTAGAAAAAATTGTTTTCAAAATTGGAACATCGTCATGAGGCTAAACCTGGCGACACAACGTAAACCGGTAATGTTCTCCGGTAAAACCAGTAAACAACTCAGAACATAACATACAAATAACACATTTACTAATGAATGGATTCTTCTACTTCTTCTTCAGAGCCTACCAAGAGTCCACTGCTGAACATAGGCCTCCCCTAAAACTTTCCAGTTCTCAGCCACCTGCATCCTTCGACTTCCCGCAACATTTTGCAAGTTGTCACTCCATCTTGTGGGGGGTTGTCCAACACTTTTTGCCTGTACAAGGTTGCCACTTAAGGACCTTTCTTCCCCAATGGATGTCAGTTCTGTGAGTTATGTAGCCGCCCATTGTCACTTCAATGTGCTGATCTTTATAAATAAATAAATAAATATCTTCACGCAATTCCCAATACAGGGGTTGACAGAGGTCTAGTCTAGATGATTAAGTCTCTTTGACCCACCTTCCAACGAAGATATTTTCGGGACAATGAGGCAGGTTGTGAGCCCGTCGCCGCCTTTATGTCCAAGCCAACGATATTTGTACATAAGTTTTTAAAAAACCCATTGGTACGTGCCTGCCACCTGGGGATCGAACTCGGGTCTCTCGACTCGAAATTCCGACCACCCAACCACTCAGCTATCGTGACTTATAATCGGCTGATCCAATAATCAGGGTAAACAATAATCAGGCAAATATGAATTTACATGTTTTCATATCCACTTTGGTTGTTACACAGCCAATGGTATAAATTATGCACTATTGTTGAGTATATAAGTTTAAGTGATAACTTCCATAATGGAAAAAAAATATATGTATTATACTAAAAATGGCTCAGCACCTGTCACATCCTAAATAGGCTTTGGTAGAAAGTGAGTCACATTGATTTCAAACTCTAGACCATTGCCTAAAAGATGAAGTCCAGTATCCTAAATTGCATGAACAAAATAATAAGTTAATTTGGTTATAAAATACCTGGTTTTATTGAAATATCTATAAAAGCTTTTAAAATTATTAACATCATGTAACAATTCAAAATTATTTTTAAGCACTAGTAATGTATGAAATTATTAATGACAACATTATTTTACTTAAACTAAAATGGCACAAAGTCAATGTGTATAATTTTGCTAGTATGGCACTTATTGTAATAATAATTTTTGGTATAAAAGTATAACTAATAAAGAAATAACAAAAATAACATCAAAAGCATTTATGCTATAAATATTGATGCATGTATTTATATCAGAGAGAAATTGTGTAACTACTACATAATTTCTCTAGATTAAAATATAAATTAGATTGTTAAGTATGTTCTAAATAATAGTAAAATAGTTTACTAAATAAAATTATACATGGTATAAAAATATTTTACTTATAAGTATTTGTATTAATGTTTAAGCTAACTTATTGTTTCATAGACAATATTTCATTGTTTGTTTCTGATTTATAATATAAATCTATCACCTTTTTTTCTGATTCATTACGGTTAAAATAGTAAGCAACATCTGATCTCTCTATGAAGTTTTTCTCATCAGTTAGAGAGCTATAAATATATTTATTTGATAGCATATCTTCATCCTTGGGTACTAACAATAAATAACTTTCAACTGCTTTAGCAGCATCCTCTATTCTTCCCAAATGATAATACGATATTTGTAAATAATTTAGGAGATCTGCTATAAATTCATATCCAGTATTATAACCTATATATTTCAGTTTCTCTTGACAATTTTGTTTACACATTAAATGTGACATCATGTAATTTGAAATGGTAACTGTATATTCAGGTGTCCATTCCAATTCAGACTGTTGTTGGCATTCAGCTCTGCACCTATTTTCCCATGACAAATAATCAGTTAGTGCTT
This sequence comes from Sericinus montela, assembly GCA_029286605.1. Classification (NCBI taxonomy): domain Eukaryota; kingdom Metazoa; phylum Arthropoda; class Insecta; order Lepidoptera; family Papilionidae; genus Sericinus; species Sericinus montela. The sequence goes on from JAGSMR010000005.1 coordinate 6,330,683, forward strand.
CTTCCATATTGGCAACAGTTTCTCCCCATTTTTTTTTGTTGTATGCACTAAGACCAATCTTAAAAAAGATTTCATAATCTTCACTCTCAAGATCTACTACTTCATTTATGTCAACTTCTGGTTGATCAATGTAATATTTGACATTTTTTTCCATTTTATCATCTTTTGGGTTAGCAACTAAGTATGTGTATGCTGCTGATGCTGCCTTTGGCATGGCATTCATTTGGAAATAGCATATATGTAGATACTCATAAGGCTTTTTAGATTTAATGTTATTTACTATATATTCAGGAACTAAAGCATTAATGCTAGCATCTTCTAAATCTTCCTTTTGACACTTTGTTATACATAGTCTAGTTTTCAAAAAGTTTTCATAAACCTTGATATCTTCAATATTTTCTATGTTAGTCTTCATATCCTGCATATTACATTTGAGCCTACAGTTTATTAAAATTGTCTTATAAAGCTTAAACAAATGCAATGTTTCTTCAAACTTGGCTATACACTCCGACCACCTTTCCCCAGCATAGGCCTCAACACCTTTTTTATATGTTCTTTCAATAGATGATAGTTTAGCTGTGTTACAAAGTACAAATAAATTCATAATTAATATAAGATACCTTTGAAATGTAGTGGACACCATCATAATTGTATGTATTGTTGTTGCTTCGTTTTATGTTCTAAGTAGTGTGGTAACTACAAACTAAAAACGTAGTGATTATATACTCTTTGCTACAAACTACAGTTTGTTGTTTTTTACCTAGTGCAAGTATTTTAAATGATACGTATCAGTGTTGCTAGTGTGTCTGATATAAAACGTAAATTTTGAATGAAAAATACTAGGCGCAGGGCTAGTGCATTCACAGCCCAAAGACATTTTCCGGGCTAAAAGAATACGCACAGTAAAAAACAAAAAAGGAAGACTCGCTTTTTTGCGAGAGAAAATGCATAAAACGATATCTCTTCTCGAGGACAAAAGTTAACCCGCTCAGAGATAATCTGGTTGCCGATGATTCGAGGTGCTCTTTGTTGGATGCGATCAAATGGAAGGGGAAGTACTGTCGGGCTCCACTGAGCACTAGCTATGGCTCATGGGAAGGTATTTCTTTTAATTCCGCTACCATATTCGAAGAGGGCCACCGATAACCATACTGACCGAAGGAAAGACAAAATACCACTATTTCAATTTGGTATTTTGAGAGACGGTGATACGGATGATGTGACCCATTCGCGCGGAAACTACAGCCGCCGCTGGGCTCTCTCTCTTGAGGAAATAGTTTTAAAATTTCTTATTTATTTAATAATAAAGAAGTTTTTATTTTAAAATCCATCAAATGCATTAGTCATCACTATGTATAAGAAAATGGCGGTAATGTCCAAATTTATTTATTTCTTTGACACAATGTTTAATAAAAAAAAATACACATGAGCCCTAGCTCCTAAACTAGGAAAAACATGTCAAGCAGTTCTATTCGCTTCCATACCGTATATCATAGTTGTAAATTTTCAAACAATTTTCATCTGTTCACTCCATAATAATACGTATTAAGCCGTCGCAAATAAGAAACGAACTGAGCAAGTAAGCGAGCGAGTAGAATTACGCGAGGTGCGAAAGGTGCACTCAAGTGTACGGGTAAAACACACGTTATAGTATATCTTAGACCTACAGCATGTACTGCTGATGGTTTAAGATAAGCTTTAAAAACTGTTTTCAATATTTTGCAGTAATTTTTTATGGGTCATAATAATGAGTCAAACTGAAAATAGTAAGTTTTGGTTCATACAACTAAAGTAATATTGACTACATCCTCCCTCTTCCCCCGTCTATCCAAGGTCTTCGCTTTCGTTACAGGGTCGAGTGCATCATGACGTTGTTCTCTTCTTCTTTTCATCTGCGTGCCTTCGTTCTCGCAGGTCTCCTCAAATGAAGCTGTATAGGCCTTCGGGCCAACAGCATTCCGTGGATGGTTTTTAGTCGGTGTGTTTCTCCTTCAGAGATCCGAGTTTGACACTGTTCGTATTGGTGGCATCCCGGTCAGGAAACATTCGTGTATTAAAAAGTTCGTAAAGCATTATCCTCCACGGTTATCAAAAAAAGAACTTTTTCAAGTGTCTATAAATATGTAATCACTAGTGCATTCTGACAGATATATCAATGCATAGCCTAACTCGTGGGTTTTTTTCTACTAACGAAATATTTTCAAAAACTTTCCAACATGGTAATCCCACGTTTCTACGCCGACTAAACCTTTATAATTGTCTCTTATCTTTAAAAGTATATTCTCATTACAATTAATGTTCATATAAAAATTATCTTTTGAAAGAAAATTTTCCCTGTTTTTTCAGGTAATCAAAGTGTGTATTCTAAGGACATTTTCCTGTATCAATTTAGAAAAAAATAGAAATCGAATTTGCCGATTGAAAAATTCTCATACCAATAAGTTTTGTTCTTACAGTCCCCTCAAACAATTTATTCAAAATTATTCCGTAATTTAGGTTTTTTTTTATTTATTTCTGGCTTATTAATCACTCTCAATTATTTATTTTAAAACGTTTAAAGAAAATATGTTTAGTCTGTGATGAGTATTATCAGGTAAATTTTTCTTGAACCTGGTAGCCCCAACGGTACTTTTGTTCTTTTCAGACATGCTTACCAGATCTTTCTACTGGGTTTTAGATATCTGTCTTTAGTATGAAATCACTCTTTGATTATATTTATTTCTTTTGAATAATGTGTTTCGTCTCTTGATTTCGCCATTATCTAAGTTACTAGCAAAAAAATTGGAACTGTTTCATTACACGACAAACCAAGGGATTTTTTAATCACAACTTTTGATTTTTTTATGTGTTTGAGACTGGGAACTTGTACTTCAAAATCATGTTTTTCATGACAGGTATCAGGAACTTCTTTAATGAAGGTATTTATTGGAATAAAATTGTAATTAAGAAAAGTAATGTGGTAACACTAGAATTTTTAAGCAATGGCGATACATCTATAACAATAAAACTCACTTTTCTTTTGAGTTCTTATTTATGTGAACAAGGTACTTGCAAATAATTTCGGTAGTGGTGTCATTAGAGAGAGATTTCTTTAAATTGAAACAAAATTACAGGAACATGTTGGTCAAGACGAAAAATTTTAGATCACATCTTTAAACTTTATGTATCATAGAGGTGTTAATCCTTTTTTGATTTTATGTATCACTTGATAGGCACCTACCCAATTTCTTCAATGAAGACTGGTATCTTGTAAGTAACAAAATTGTATTTACAAAAAATTGATAAGTGGTAACACTAGACTTTTTTAAGCAGTGGCGATACTAAATATCATTCGGTCAACTTTATAGAGGGCGCTCCTCCATGAAACCTTTCTATTTGTACTGTCAGATCAAACTGCAGCAATTATATGTAATTATTAGTTGAACTAAAACAATAATGTAATCTTATTATTCTAAAACTAACCACAGTGATAAAACTAGTTAGTTTCGAGTATTGCCATGTAAGTACTACGGCATACTTAAACTTATGTTCCTGAATGATTAACTCATTCTTGTATCCGGAGTAAGCAGATTTTAAGAAAGTAGTATCTACCTCCAGAGTTAAATACATTATTCAAACCTAAGTAAATTCACGATAGCCGAGTGGTTGGAATTTCGAGTCGAGAGACCCGTGTTCGATCCCAGGTGGCAGGCTCGTACCAATGGGTTTTTCAAAAACTTATGTACGAATTATATCGTTGGCTTGGACATAAAGGCGGCGACAGGCTCACCACCTGCATTGTCCCGAAAATATCTTTGGTGAAAGGTGAGTCGAAGGGACTTAATTGTCTAGATTAGATCTTTGTCTACCCTGTATTGGGAAATGCGAGAAGATATTTATTTATTTTAAGTAAAGCAGTACCAGTAATAAAAATATCCCTAATCCATATGAAATTAAAAGTTTTATGTAATATTTATTCCTTCTTTAAATTATTGCCTTAACAGGTAAACTCAACTCTAGAAACATTATATTCCGCAATTATCTTAAATCATTGATAAACCCATTTTAAATCAAAGTTGTATTAAAAGTTTATGATAGCCAAGTGGTTGGGCGATTGAAATTCGAGTCAAGAGACCCAAGTTTGAACCCCAAGGCTCATTTAACCAATGGGTTTTTTTCAAAACTTATGTACAATATATGCCCATGGCTTGGACATAAAAACGCGATGGACTCACCACCTTTCGCATTGTCTCTAAAAGTGTCTTTGGTGGAATGTGGGTCGGAAGGACTTACTTGACAAGACTACTGTCTACCACAGTATTGAGAATAGCGTGAAGATTTTATTTTAATTTTATATGTCTTCCAATACAACAGTACACAACAACTCATGACTACTTTAGTCTCTGTATAATAAGTATCCACCTAATAGTTTATGAGAAAGTTTGGGATTTAGATTCGGTTTACTAAAAAAGGAGACTTTTCCCCGTTTTTTCGTAAAACAAATCTAAACTCTAAAGTTTTCCTTGCAGTCGTCAAAACTTGTACTTTTAAAATATGCATAATACCTCCCAAAAAAGGGTAAGTTTTGTTTAAAAAACTGACCATTGTGAAGACCGTTTGTATTTATATCTTGAAATATTCATATTTACCCTAAGAGTTGGTATTAGATGGTACTTATCTATTATAAAAATACAAATAGACAAGTTACGTTGAGAGTAACTTTAGAAGACCATGTTAGAATATTGCTTGAAGAGGGAAGATCAAAAGTACGCAGATATATAGGCTATGCTTGATACTTATTGTATGAATGAAAGTATAACAAAACCATTTGTAAAAATAATGCTTTTTGTTTCAGAATGGCTGCAGAATTTCATAATGACAAACTTAATATTAAAGCGTTATTGTTTACTAAAGCTCTTCCTAACTATAAAATTCCTGTACCTACTCATGGACATAAGTTATTTTCATGCATTGATTGTGGGGACAGGTATTTTTTTACATATTATTAAAGGCATTAATCACAAATTTTTAATCAAATTACATTCATTATTTTCCTTTTTTTTCAGATACATAATGGAATCAAGTTATGATTATCATATAAAAAGAAAATCTGTAAAAATTACATATAATTGCAGACACTGTGGTGAAGTAAAATTTTTTTACAATCGATGTAATTTATTATGCCACATTCGATCTCATGCATTTAAAACTGCCACTATTAATGTAAGTGACTTAAAAGTAGAGCCTTTGCCCATAGACCTCATTCCTTTTTATAAGCCACAGAAGTTATCAAAAAATTCCACTTGCTATGAATGTAAAATGGATACCACTATGACAGGAACAGCTTATAAGGATAGAGCAAAACATTATATGCAGTTAACAAATAAGGTATTTTCATGCCCCATATGTATGTTTACTCTGCCTACACCTTGTGCCCTTAAAGCACACCTGCGTGTTCACTTAAAAAATCCCCCCTTTTACTGTCCAGAGTGTGGTATACATTTACATAATAAAAGTATACAATATCCATATGGACATGATTGTGAAGGGTTTAAAATGATGAGAGCCACAGCAAGATTGAATTGCTTAACTGAAGAGTCTCATATTTTTCACCCAAATGACTATAATCAACACATGAAAACCCTTCATTTCAAAAAAGTTTACAAGTGCCCAGTCTGTGTTGTTGCCTGCTTCAATGAAGAAAGTATACAATGTCATTTGAAGAGCCATAATTATGATTTAAAAGCCATAGTGTTTTATCAATGTGAGAAATGTTCTGGAAAACTTGTACTACAAAACCAAGTAGATTCCCATTTAAAGAGTCATACAAACAGTTTTGTTTATCCATGCTGGACTTGCGGATCAATTTTTAAACAAGCTACTACTTTAATAAGTCATCATGTTGAAAACCATACTCAAGAATTAAATATAAGCAAGCAATTATATGCAACAGTTTTAAATGACTTGGGATCAAAACAAAATCAAAAGAAAGATGTTTATCAAGTTGTGAAGAGGTGTATTCAATGCAAATGTAGTTTTACGTATAAGTGCAAACACAATGACATAAATTCCTTACCTGTTGAATGCCCAAACAAATGTTCCATAGGACCCAGTATTTCTCAAAATGAAGCAAAGACTAATTTACAAATAAAATGCCACTTATGTAAGAACAAAATATCTCAAAACTGGGAAGAAGTAAAAAAACATTATTCAATTTATCATAAAACTTACAAATGTATTGATGTAAGCATTGTTCTGCCAAAACTAGATAAAAATAAAATAAAAGCAAAAGGTAAACATAGACATAAAACCCTTAGAAAGAGGTTAAACAAAAGAGTTGAAGGTGATGAAAAAGTTATAAAGGAAAAGTCAATTGTGAATAAATGCACAAATGTAGCATCAGCTATTACTCAAAGTCAGTTTAAATGTTATAAATGTGGTCTGGAAAATGAAGATAAAAACTCATTAGAGCTACACATGATTTCTCATAGAGACCCGTATATGGCTTATCAGTGTATGGAATGTGGGCAAAGTTTTGTCGTAAAGCCATCATTTTCTACACATCTTTTATTGGAACATGGAATATCAGATGTTTCAGATTATATAAACAAAAAACAATGCTATAACAAAAACGCTCTAGAAAAGTATCAAGAAAGAATTGATAATGATAAACCATTAAAAGAAAATCAATGTCAAATTTGTAGAGAACAGTTTAATAATTCAGAGGACTTACAAAAACACTTCAGAGTTCATGGGATGGCTTTCTTGATGAAGAACACAAATAAGTTTTAATATTCTGTAATTAAAGATGTCTAAATATTGTTTCATATTAGTAAATGAAATAGTTCAGTATTATCAAGCTATTACAAAGTATTTTTACTTTGTAGTGATGTCATGATAACCAAGTAGTAGGCAATTGGAATTTGATTCGAGGCTCGATTTCGATTCCCAGGTGGGAGGCTTTAACCAATGAATTTTTTCAAAAAAATTTGTATGATTTATATTGTGAAAGGTGGGTGTGAAAGACTTAATTGTCTGGACCTCTGTCTACCCCAGTTTAGAATAGAGAATAGAGCAAAGTGTTTTTTATGAAGTTATTAATTTAGAAAAATGTATAGGTTGAAAATTATTTTTCCAAAGATCAGTAAACAATACTAATACATGAGTAGAAAAAACAACAGGTTTGGTTTCACCTGTTACCAAATGTTGCTAAGTTTAACATGGTTTATATGTTAAAATTTACGAAGTTTGCATTATAAATTACAGCTGTAAATAAATGTATTTCATTCTGTAAATTAACTTTGATTTTTAAAATCTTCTTTCTCAGATTTTATGTGTATTTGAAAAATATAATAATTATTATGCCCTCAGTGTAAAACATAATAAACATCTCAAATTAAAATGTTACAATTATGGAAAACATTCCGAAGTGTATATAGGTATAAGCAAGGTAAATGCTAGATGATTTAAAAAAAAAATATTTCATGCCAAAATACTCATCATTTTTTTGTGTTACTGTAGTGTAAACATCTTCTCAATATAAAAAAAATCTTTTGTATTGGGTCTGTTTGTGTCACTTAAAATTTTATTTCAACTTTAATAAAAATAATGTCAATATATGTTATAACTTACTGCTACTATATTATAATAAATTTCTAATTATAAGACTTCAAATAGGTACCTACTTTTAACTACTGAAAGAAAGTAAAGTATGGTAATAATATTTATGGTTATAAAGAAGGGTTTTTATATTTTATGTAAATATTTGAAATAATAGTACAAGATGTAATGTGAATCTGGTATATTTTATAACACTTCATTAAAATTTTCTGTCACCACTCTTTTTCTCATGAATTATTTTAAATAAACTTTTATAAATCTTAAGCTATTTGAAATAAATTATTAAATTAGTTTTTGTTTTAAGACACCACCACCTCTTATGATTTTAACTTGTAATGACAAAGAATCTTTTGATAAGAAAAGTTGATTTGTCATTAAAAATACAAAAAAATATTTTTTGTGAGCTCTAGTACAGGAAAGCTATTAGATTATACATGTGGGTAGGTCTTAAAAAACTTTATCTAATAATAATACAAAGTTGTACAGGTGAGTATTCATACTTCATATAAGAAATTGGTAGTATTGTTATATAAAATATTTCCTTGAAAATTTGTTAAACAAATAATTACTATCAAAATTTCCACTCAATACACTTTTTTTAATTAACAAAACTAACTTTGAAACAATGAAATAGGATTTCTACTAATGGACTAGAGTAATATAAAAATAAGTTTGTTTATTTTATATCAACATAAACATTTTAGACATAAAAGAGCTCATGTCTGCTTATCTGGATCAACACTAATTATACATTTTTAATCAAACTTATTACTAGCACAAATATATCTTAACCCTTATATTATCTGATCTAAAATTATTTATTTTATCAAAATATCACCAAGAAAGTTTTTTAAAATATTCAATAGAAGAAAAAACATGACAAATTATATTTAAACAGAATAGTACCCACTGAAAATATATTAAGCTATAGCAAACATGAAGAGTTATAATTTATATTGTCTATTAGAGTATTTTGAGAAATGTTGCTGTGAACTATTTCCAATAAAATTTAGGGATAACAATAATAAAAACAAATTACATGTTGTTTTACTAATAATTATACAATATTATGTGGGTGAATTAAAACTCTAATTCAAAATACATTTTTGACTGTTTTGGTTTCCAAAAAATAAGATTAACTCACTTCTAAAAAAGTAATTGAAAATGATATTCAAAATGTTTGAAAATATGAATTTATTCTTTAAGTCTATGAAAATCTTGCTCACTAAAACCTATATATAGAGGGTGATAAGCAGAAGAGCCTCTTAGTAGAGTTCGACATGTGGGACACTTCTTTTCAATACTTAAAGATTGTTCTAAACATTTTAAGCAATATACATGACCACATTTTGTTGAAGCCAAAGGGTTTTCTCCTATTTTATCCCAGCATATGGGGCAGTTCCCAAATTTGCATAAATTTGATGATTTACTTTTTTCAAAACTATTGTCACCTGAGGCTGATCCCTAAAAAAAGACATCATTTTTTACCATTATAGATAGTAGTAAATATATATAGTGTATATATTGTGCTTATCTATGTATACATTATTTAAATCTTTAAATTAATAAATACATGCATAGGACATCGCTACATTGCTCTGATCCATAAGTAAGTAACTTCAGCACTTGTGTTATGGAATCAGATACAACAAAATTATCACAAATATTTAGACCCAGAAAAATGCAGGAAGTGTTTTCCACATTGAGCCGACTGAGAACCCTTTACCTTAGACCATGACAACCAGTGTGTAGGCCATTCAACCATAGAGATATTCAACTACAACATCCACAATTACCCATATCTTATAAAAGATATGGGTAAGTGTGGATGTTGTATTTGAAAGAAAAAATTACTTGAATTTGAGAGGTTGTTGCATTATTATCCGAGTGTTTATAAATACTTTGTATCCAGAAGTTCCCAAAACAACGAAAAAAAATTCTAAAAAAACTAGCCAAGTAATTAATTTTATAGATTGGATGGTAACTGTTAATTCTGTCTGCAAATACAATATCTTATTGTTTATACGTTATTAAGAGAGTACATAAACCTAAGAAGGTTCTTCTTGAACCACTGTACGCGAATTTTCTGGAAGACACTGCTATGATATTCTTTGCAATGTTTATTTTATTCCGTTCTCACCACCGAAGATTAACTTTACTAAGAGACAGCAAAACTTAGCCAGGTTTCGCTAATTTGTTATAAATATATTAGAACTTACCGCATTCTTTTTTTTTGCAGATCTTTTAGATTTTCGCAAATCTTTTTTTGCAGTAGACGCAGGGAGAATGATCGAATCGTCTGTATCTATCTCTATTATTTCATTAGCTAAACTGCAGTGATCAATTAATGTGAATGAATTCGTTAAATCAATTACATCTCCATCGCAATTACTCATTTTATACTAGTTCTACCAGATCTAGTAGAAATGCGTAATGGTCACATAAAATATAAGACAAGAGTACTTTTTACTATATTGAAAATTTCGAAAACATATGACGCTTAAAAGCACAGATCTTGGAGAAAGCAATAAATTAACGAAGATTTATTTTAAATCGTAGTGATTATATACTCTATTTTAAATTTCACTCAAAGAGTATATAATCACTACGTTACGATTTCACTGTTACAAATACAGATTACAATTGTCCGCGAGGATGGCAATCAGAGATTGATTGAAAAATCGATTTTAGGATTTGAGACGATTGATTAAAATAAAACGATTTTCGGATTTTATCGCGTTTTTAATTAGTTTTTACAAACTATTTTTATTTCCCGACGTTTCGGATGCTAAAACTAAACTAACTAACTATGCACCCGATCCCTATGAAAGGTGACCGCTCAGATCCAGGTGACTACAGACCGATCGCCATCACTTCCTTGTTCTCCACAAGAATTTCCATTATAAACTGCCAGCTCTTGAGGTACTTAGAGGAGCACCTGTTGATCAGTGACCGGCTTCCGTCGGGGTCGCTCGGCTGGTGATCTTCTTGTGTACCTCACTCACCGATGGGCGGAGAAAGTAGAAAGCAAGGGGGAGGCCCTGGCAGTTAGTTTGGACATAGCGAAAGCCTTTGATCGGGTATGGCACTAAGCGCTTCTTTCAAAGCTTCCGTCATATGGGCTTTCCGAGAAATTTTGCAATTGGGTCACTAGTTTTCTCACAGACCGGAGCATCAAGGTCGTAGTTAACGGTGCATGCTCGGACTCCAATGTCTCCAATCTGTGAATGCTGGTGTCCCACAAGGCTGTGTGCTATCGCTAACCCTGTTTTTTCTGCATATCAATGATTTGTTACAAATTAGTAGCATTCATTGCTATGCAGATGACAGCACTGGTGATGCCCTTTATACCGGCCGAGCCAATATTTCTCGGGAACACGTCGACGAGTACCTGAACAAACTTGTGTCTGAAGTCGAGATTTTGTTGGACAAAATCTCGGACTGGGGCCGACTAAATTTAGTCCAGTTTAACCCTAAAAAGACACAAGTTTGCCCGTTTACCGCAAAAAAGAAACCCTTCGTCGTATCACCTCGTTTTGAGAGCACTCCCCTAGTTGCCTCAGCCAGCATCGGAATCCTTGGCGTCGACATATCGAGCAACGTTCAGTATCGCGGTCATTTGGAAGAAAAGGCCAAATTGGCCTCTAAAAAGCTTGGCGTGCTCTGTAGAGCACGACAGTATTTCATGCCGGCCCACCGCTTGCAACTTTATAAGGCTCAGGTTCGGTCGCACATGGAGTACTGTTCTCATCTCTGGGCGGGAGCACCCCAGTGTCAGTTCCTTCCATTCGACCATATCCAAAGAAGAGCGGCTCGAATTGTCGACGCCCATACTCTATCCGATCGGCTAGATCCCCTGGCTTTGCGAAGAGATGTTGCATCTCTTTGCATTTTCTATAAGATCTACTACGAGGAGTGCTCCGAAGAATTGTTCGGATTAATCCCAGCCGCTGAATTTCACCGTCGCACCTTACGGCATAACCAAATATTTCATCAACACCACCTTGATGCTTGGCATTCCACCACAGTGCGTTTTTCGCGGAATTTTCTGCCACGCACTTGCACTTTGTGGAATGAGCTGCCGTCAGTGTTTTTTCAGACCGATACGACCTTCAAGAAAAGAGCCTATACCTTTCTCATAGGCCGGCAACGCATCCGCTATTCTTCCGGTATTGCAGATGTTCATGGGTGGCGGTAATCACTTACCATCGCGTGTGCCACCTGCTCGTTTGCCTCCCTCTTCTATAAAAAAAATGCTTTACACATTACAGCGTCCCGGTGATCGTTTTTAGTCGGTATGCTTCTCCTTCTGAGTTTCGAGTCCGACACTGTTCTCCCGGTCACGAAACGTTCGTTTTTATTTATTTATTTATCTTCACGCACAATCCCTGACGGGGTAGCCAGAGAGAACAGATCGCCAAGTGTCACGATCCCTACATACTTCTTTCACTTCTTTCAGATTCATCATCTTCTTCATACATGCACGTCTAGGTATCCGAGTACTCTTGACCCTCCCTCTTCGAGCAATTTTCTCACATGGTCTTCGAAAGTTAGTCTCGGTCTACCTCGACACCTTTTAATATTAACTTTCGCGCTATATAATTTCTTCACCATTCGGTCTTCACTCATTCGCTCAACGTGCCCAAACCATCGAAGCACGCCCTTATCCATTTTTGAGACAAGGTCATCTTTCATACCTGCCATATTGCGAATCTCTTCGTTTCGCTTTCGGTTGGCCATGGTAGGGCCGCACATTTTACTCTTAGTAAATTTTAGTCTTAATAAAATCGCATCTCCACTGCATTCAACCTGCTTTTATGCTTCTTCCGGCATACCCAGGTTTCGCTGCCATATAACAAAGTCGGTACCAACACTGCGTTATGTATTGCAAGGCGTGCACTTTTCACAACGCCTTGCCTTTTGATTAACGCAGTCAGGGCACCATTGACTTTGTTCCCGGCAGCGACACGCCTGTCCACATCTAAATCACATCTTCCATCCCGGCTAAACGCACTCCCCAAGTATACAATTTCATTCACCTATTCTAGACATTCCTGATTTACCCAAATTTCGTACTTCGTTCTTTCTTCGTCCCTTTCAAATACCAGAACCTTAGTTTTATTAGCATTCAAACGGAGACCATTAATTTCACATTCTTCTTTCATACACGTGACTAATGCCTGCAGTTCTGCCTCTGATGGTGCAATAAGCACTGCATCATCAGCATATAGCAGACAATTTACTTTAATGTCACCCAATTTCACACCCAAACAGCTATCTTTCAGCTTCTGTAAACAGCTGTCGAGATACAGTATGAACAGCCATGAAGACATGACACAACCCTGTTTTACGCCCGTTTGGACGCTAAACATGGGTGACAGGTCATGCCCTACCCGCACACAGGCTTTACAGTCACAGTAAAGTGACTGCACAGCCCTTAGCAATCGACCATCCAAACCATACTCCGGCAACAGTTCCCACATTTTCTTCCTTACAACCTTATCAAATGCTTTCTCAAGATGCATAAAAGCACAGAAAATCTTCTGGTTAGCAGCCACAAGCTTCTCCGTGATCATGCGGAGAGAAAATATTTGATCCGTGCATCCTCTTCCAGGTCTAAATCCGCATTGTGCCTCCCATAGAAATCTTTCCGATTTCTCTTGCATCCTACGTGTCAAAACCTTCGAGTAAACTTTACTTGCTAAACTGGTCAAGCTGATCGGCCGATAGCACCCGAAGTCATAATGTGAACCTTTATTTACCAGATGAAAGCTGTCCCAAACGCGTGGCCCACCATACTTGACCATTTCAGCAGTAACTCTGTCTAGTCCCGCAGCCTTACCACATTTCAAACTTATAATCGCACATTCAATCTCTTTCATACTGATGACCTCAGTGTCATCGAGGTCCGAGTCTGGCGTACCAGTCACGGCGTCACCCCCGGATCCCCCACTAAGATCATCACACGCATACATCTCTCTATAAAATTCGCTCCATCGCTGCATGACGTCAGATTTTTCTCAGAGGACGGCATTGGTTCCCGAAAGCACTTTATTCATTCTTAAGGCTGTCGCACCACTCTGGGTCCTTCCAACCTTTTTCCAGAAGAGTTTGAAGTTCTCCTCGAAGTTGTGCGACAACCTTTCGTCCGCTTCCATTCTACTGCTTTCACGCACTTCCTCAATCAATGCTTACGTGTGAACGTTAAAATTTTACGTGGGAGCTTATATCTTTCTTTCCTCTTCTCTCTCATATCCTTATCATTACTAGAGGCCAAGTAGTCTAACCATGCTTTCTTCTTCTTATTTACTGCTTCTTTCACTTCGTCATTCCACCATGCATCACCCTTTACTACTACCTCTTTTCACAGTTCCACACAAGTCTTCCGCTGCACTAACCATTCCATCTCTAAGGCTCTGCCATATTTCTTCCACACATTCTTTCCTGACATCGATGCTGTCCAGCTTTTCGGCTACCCTTGCTTGATATTTATCCCTAGTGTCCGCTTCCTGAAGCTTCCAGCTTCGGATGCTACCGACCGACTGTGGCTCTGGTATCGCCGTCCGGTGGCGCCAACCCGCGAACAGACACCTAAATCTAATAATCACTAGATAGTGATCCGTTCCCAGGTTAATCGGCATCGTTAATCCTTTTATCACCAAACATTCCAAGCACCGAGTCGTACCCTGGCCGAGCGGTACCAACCCATCCATTCAAATCACCACATACAACAATTCTTTCGTTTCCTCTAACCAAGTCTAGAATTTCTCTTACATTCTCCCAAAACTCCTCCAGCTCAGCTCTGGACGACGAAGCTACCGGCGCATAAACAGCCAAAAGGAATAACTTCGTCAGTCCCAATTTAAAGCGAACCCAGAGAAGTCTCGAGTTCACAACCTTATATTCAGTCATAACATCGACCAACCGAGACGACATCAGCACCCACTCCCTGGCAGGCGCTCTCGCTCTCCGGGAATCCGGACCATAGAGCTAACGCCCCGCCAGGGAGCTCTTCAGTACCGCTGCCCTTCCGCTTGGTCTCCGACAAACACACGACATCTAATTCTCTTTCTTTCATTATTTCAATCAACTCATTCGTCTTATCTCTCATGCCTCCATCCATCCTCCACCTTCCGCCGTTCGTTCGTGTATAGAAATTTTCCTCCACAGACATAAAAAAAATTGAATGTCCGGTCGACAATATGACAAAGAATTGTCAAAAAACAGTGCATTTGATTGCAAGCCCTCGCCACTAGACCTTCGAAAGAGTTTGTTCACCTACTTTTTGTGTGCGTATTTTTAGCATCATATTATCATGTATCTTTTGAACCCTACATGTATTTATCATAAATTAATATGAATGTCCGTATTACAACAGTAATTTAAAATTATCTGATGTTTATAATAATTATTTAATATCTGATAAATATATGATTATTAGTTGCACATAACGTAGTGATTATATTCTCTTTGATTGCACATTTACAATTTCAAAATGACAAATTGAAATGTCAGTTTTAAATTCCATACTCTTTGTGACAATTTGATTTGAGGATTAATGGAAATTATGTATAACGTAGTGATATAGAGATTTTATTTATATGAATAATCTATGGTTTATTCGTTGGTGACATAGTTACTATGTACTACACCTAAATAGTTTCTGAATGTACTCTGTGGATCAAGTGAAAATACAAATTGTTCCTTTCTATTAGTAGTATAAAAAATATTTTTTGGGCTTAAACACCTTTTCTTCCTGAAACTTTCATAACTTGGAAAGAAAATTTACATTCATGCTAAAACTATAGTACTTTCTATGACGTACGACATCTTTTTATTAAAATAAGACCCATAATATGTAATTATTACTTAAATTGTTACTCGGGAATCGCATACATACTTAACGGCCTGTAAAAATCAACTGCAGCACATAGGCTTTCTCCCGTCTCTCAAGTGGATTGGCAATCGTTGTACTAGAAATCTTATACCTTAAGAACTGATTGACTTAGTTTTGGCATGGTATTTTCCTGATTGTTATCTTTCTATTAGTAACTGTTTGCATTTTCAGGGCTTGTCCTCTCTTGTCCCCTCTTTCAATATTCATGGGGAAAAGAGGGTATATATTTATTTTAGGCATCTTACCACAATTGAGATAATAAGCAAAATTTTATGTAGTTCTAATGCTTGTGTTTGGCTACTATATGTATTACAATTTTCTTATTTTGGTAGAATGCATCTCGGAGTGAACATATCAAATGCTCTGCAGCAGTTGGAAAATGTTAAAACTACTGTGGATCAAAGTGATGACCCAAAACTCAAGGTTGGTTTTTGAAGGTCTTTGTTCTTTATATTGTGCCAACTTTATAATATTATTATATTAATTAAAAACCCTCCAAAGTATCAGGATGCCAAATTTGGAAATGGATATAGACCTGTTTAACTTAAAAAATTCAGTATAACTTAAAAAGGTAGGAATTCTATAAACGGTATTTGTAAATGAGGTAATCAGTAGCCTTTGTCCTTGCTTTCAAAAATGAAGTTGCCATTTTTGAAGTTGAATTTAAAATTATCATTTGCCTCAAACATGGCAATTTTCCTGTCCCAATTTGCAAAAAATAGTTCATATATCACATAAAAAAAAACAATTATAAAGCTCAACATAACTCTTGGGCTTTGAAAATGTGCTATTAGAATTCTTGAAATTTGCTCCCAGTCACTCCCATGACTGACTAGGTATTGGCAGAATTGTAATAAGAGGGGCCATAGAACTAAAAATGCAGAAGAAGCAATTCATCAGAACGGACTTCATATTTCATTTAATATTCTAAACATACTACAATGAAATTCTAAAAACTAATGACTATCAGTACAAGTAAATATGTAAGAACAATTAAAACTGCTCAAGTGTGACTATAAAAAACTGAAATTTCATACAAATAAAAAGAATATAAAAGGTACTCTGTATATTATAAAATTGCAAATATTTGTTTCTACATTACTCCTCAATTACAATTTACAAAACAAAATTATTCTAAATTTTCTCTTGTTATCATTCAGTTTATGAACAAACTGGCTATGCAGATACTATTCTCAAAACCAAACTAATCAGTTATCATGTTTTAAAATTGTTGATTTTCCTCTTTCCCCTCTTTTAAGAGGGGTGGCTTGCAATATTACCAGTAAATTGTAAGGAAATGGAAACCATTTTAATGAGCCTAAAAAGTAATAGTACAGTTGGATACAGTGTTATTCTAGCTTAAAGTCCTAAATTCAATCTGTACCTCCCCGGCTCATGTAATTTCTAAAATTCTCTCTCTGTAATAAAGGGCATTTGTCCTACATGCTTTAAAAGATTCGTTTTTCCTTGTTTAAAAATTTGTCAATGCTAATAGTATTGTGGAAAATACTGATGGAAGATTTTAAATGATAAATATAAGATTAATGAGTTATCTAAATAAAAAAGAAAAATATCTTCACACATTTCCCATTATTGGGGTTGATGGTGGTCCAGACAATTTATTCCCTTGACCTGTCCTTTCACCGAAAATATTTTTTAGGAAGATGTGACAGGCAGTGAGTCTGGCGCCATCTTTACATTGAAACCAATAATATAAATAATACATAAGTTTAGAAAAATCTCATTGGCCTACCACTTGGATCAAACTTGTGTCTCTTGACTCAATATTTAGAAACACCACCCAATCACTCAGCTATTAAGAAATCAGAATGTCTTATCACCATAACATGATATCTATAATATAATATACATAAACATAATATTAATAAACTATATAAATATCTTCATGCAATTCCCAATACAGCGGTAGACAGAGGTCTCATCTAGACAATTAAATCCCTTCAACCCACCTTCCAACGAAGATATTTTCAGGACAAAGTGACAGGTGGTGAGCCCGCCGCCGTCTTTGTATGGAAGCCAACGACATAATTCGTACATAAGTTTTTGAAAAACCCATTGAGCCTGCCACCTGGGAATCAAACTCGGGTCTCTGGACTCGAAATTCTGACCACCCAACCACTCGGCTATCATAACTTTTTTATCTATTTATTTTTAATATTTCAGGCTGCAACTAATGATGATTTAAATATGCTCATCAACCTGTTGGAAAGTCCAATTTTAAGAAGCATAGCAACTTTACATGATTCAGTTGCTATGTTAGCTACTCAAGTTGCACATCATCCCTCAATACTTCCCAGTGACTTTGATATTACACCAGCTGGTAAGTCATATTTCTAAATAAAGTTAATTAAAACATGTTCCTATGTATTAATTTATTATCTATGATTATTTAGTATTGAAGGCCAGGTTAGGTTATACTTTGATAGTTGTTCTGACCTTTGAACCTGAGCATTGTGGGTTTGAATTCCATAAAGAATAATAATGTTTGTAGTCAACTTATGGGTGTATAAATGCATTTATATATTAGGTCTATGCATTACATATGGTTTACCACTTTTTTTAAATTACCCTTTTATTTAACCATACCATACCAATATTATTTCATTTTAAAATTTTTTGTACATCATATGGAAGCAAACCTGCAACTCTAAAAACTAACCTATACTACTACTGCTACTACCTATACTCTAACTATACTCTACTATATAGGTATATAGTAGAGTATAGTATAGTATAAAGGTTTATCCCTATACTCTACCTATACTACTACTACCTATACTCTAAAAAATAGTTTTAGGGTTCCATGTTAAAAAGCTAAAACCTTAACCCTTTTACCTTTTCTTTTCCTTTCTTTTTCTTCTTCCTTGTATTGTATTGCTTTACATCTGATGTCAACAGTGTATAAATAAGACTGGCTGAAATGGTGGTGTTGATATTTATTGATACTTCATGATCAGAAAAATTCAGATCATTAATATATTGTTGTGTTATGGGTAGGTGATTTGGCTTTACAAACTAGAAACTTATATGGTGCTCATGAAGGGGAAGAAGAACAAAGGGTCCCACAAGTTTCACCACCACACAGCTTGGAGTTTGGCTCTAACTCAGATAATGAACGCATACTTGGCATGGACACTGCCTCTATTGACTCCAGTATGTCTCCAAAGCAGGTAAAAATATTGTTTCTTTAAGTGACGTTTATAGTATACATTTTTCTTAATTGGTTTATGTTTCTGTGTTCATTTAAGAATGGTATACATACAGGTCTTTTTCGTGTCATTAAATAAATTGATGTCGATATTGGTCTTTAGAATTGTAAAGCCGATAGATGTTGAGGAAACACTTTAGACATGTAAGAAAGAGATTTAAAAATATTAACTGATACATGTTAACCACAGTACTTCAATGGTAAGGGCATTGCCATATGTTAGTTAGTATTTAAAAACTAACAGTCCATGCAACAGTAGCTTGCTATTTTAGACTATTACCATCTTCAACACACTTCAATTGAAGAAGGTTACAGATGCATTATAACACCTGAAACTAAGATGAGTACTTTGCTCATATCTCATAAATTTATAGTTTTATATTTGAATTGAATCTGGATGTTTTTGAAAAATTCCAAACATTAATTGGAGTTTTTCAAAATAATTCTATTTAATAATACCATTAATAATACTATTTACATTTGAATTGGTTGTAGGTTTTGGTTGGGATTTGGATGTATTATTTTGTCAAATATTTAGCTCCCATTATGACATATATTTGACTTAGACTGAACAACATCTGACTCATAGCATAAATTTCCTTACAAATTCATGTGGTTGTCATCATATTTGGATGATCATGAAAGATGAATGTACATATTTCCATACTGCCCTCTGCAGCTTTTGTCTGCAGTTTAACATTTAATGCGAAACCCTAATACATTAATTACTATTTTTCTACAATAAAATTAGTATTAGTTACTGCTTATAATATATTTGCGAGTGAAATTCCCGTTAAAATTGTTCTATCTGTTTCCGAGATTAGATGGAACAAACAGACAGATAGACACAGACAAAGTTTTTTGTACATGCATTTACTGAAAAGCTGTTAATTTGGAATAACAAAGACTCTTTAATTTTATTTATATGTATGTATTAAATTTCTTAACCATTTTAAAACCACACATCTTTTCAGACTCGGGGATTAATGGACCTATCACGGAATGATGACTCCATGGCTTCAGTTTCTACAAATATAGTGACTGGAGATTGGGCTCAGGTTGAGATAATCAACTTAGTGAATGATGGAACTGGACTAGGATTTGGTAATGATTGATTTTTAATATAATCCATAAAGAGAATAAATTTGTTTTTTGACTTATATTTAAAATTATGTAACCCAAAGTATCAAAATTTAGTATCAAAAAAGAATCAAAGTATCATAAAAGAATATACAAAATTATATTAGTTTATTGAGTATTGTACTATGGCTTACAAAAAGTGCATGAGGCTGTGAATATAGTTAAGTCATAATAGCCAACGCTTTTTGTTTTAATTACTAATTGAAATCTCAGGGAGAATCATAGTATTTTACATCTGCTAATCTCCACGTGCGCGGCTGATTCTGGTCGCTAGAATAATTTGAAACATCGGGGCAAAATTAAACAACTTAGTTAAACAATGCTGAATCTAAAATTAAGGGTTTCTAAAATTAAGTTTCAAAAATCACATAAAGTGTATATGTTATATGTTATATATCATAAGTGACCTTTAATCGCCATAAAATTATAATTTTTTACAAACATGGTTCAGTTACACTACTTTCTGACTTGTTTATATTGTGTCTTGTTTCCTGCTTACTTGCTTATTCCTTCATTGATTCAGTTACACTCACACTAAATCTGAAAGACTATAGCCCATCACATAACCACATTTAGTCATGAAAAAATTATATTTTGATGTTTCGAAACATCTGTGGCTACGTATGTATAGTATGTTTTGATTCTTAATTTTGAAATTGCTTAATAATGGTGGTGTTATCTGCCTAAGAGTATGCCACACCCCATCGCCCAGCTAGTCTCCAATTATTCTCTATGCAAATATAATAAAAATACTTTAAATATAATAAATATACTCTTTGTGAGATCCATTTTCATTATATTATGCGCTATCCATATGATTACCTACATTTTATCCTATATGGCAAGTTTGGCTAAACCTGAATGTTTTTGGGTTTTTCAAAGTTTCAGTTGACTAGCATTTTCTGACAATGTTGTTTTTGTCATTTTTTTTGTTATGGTCAACTAAATTAACTAACTAAATATTCGAATAAACCCATTGTCTTTTTCATTTCATTGTGTTGCAATCCATTTCAGGAATTATTGGTGCTCGAACTAGAGGCGTAATTGTGAAGACTATTTTAGCGGGCGGTGTCGCAGACCGCGACGGTCGTCTTAAATCCGGAGATCATATATTGCAAATTGGAGATGTTAGTAGTTGTTTGTATTTTAATGTCCAGTTTGATACAGTCTTCCATAATTGGAATTTCAATTTACACTACAGCCCTGTATTCCGAACACCCTTCAATCAGCTACCTTGACTCCGGGCATCTGTAGTCATCTCTAATTAAAGCTGGCTACAGGTGTCTATTAGCTGCAGTATTCACTTATCATCATTTGCTTGATTTAACCCCCTCTCCCCTCTTATAGAAAAAATAAATAAACAAATAAATATCATCACTCAATTCCCAATACAGGGTAGACAGAGGTCTAGTCTAGACAATTAATTCCCTTTGACCCACCATCCACTGAAGATATTTTCGCGACAACGTGACCGGTGGTAAGCCCGTCGCCGTCTTTATGTCCAAGCCAACGATATAATTAAATAAATATAAATATCTTCATGCAATTTCCAATACTGGGGTAGACTGAGGTCTAGTTTAGACAATTAAGTTCCTTTGACCCACTTTCCACCGAAGATATTTTCAGGACAACGTGACAGATGGTGAGCCCGTCACCGCCTTTATGTCCAAGCCAACGATATAAATTCGTACATAGGTTTTTGAAAAACTCTTTCGTACGAGCCTGCCACTTGGGGATCGAACTCGGGTCTCTCGACTCGAAATTCCGACCACCCAACCACTCGGCTATCGTATTTATAAATTTCCCGCCAGTTATTCTAAATAAGAAAATAAAGGATTCCTCTTATAAAATATCTAAATAAATGAAATCCTTGTGGTCACAATTAGGCGAATGCACGTGTCGCAGAGCGCCGGTCCGTATGCGTGCGGCAATGTTTATCGCATTTCTGAACCACGTTCTGTCTAGATATATTATCGTTGTTTACCTCCACGATGTATGAGATTTCGTATAAGATTTTATGCAACATATTTTTGCCAACATTAGTCAACCCAATTACACGTTTATAATATACATATTTTGGTCCTTGGAGCCGGATGTAATTCAACGAACTGATGATTAAATTAATGAAACCATCATTAAAAGAAGAAGAGTTTAAAGTTGGATTGAAGTTATTATTTCTAAGGAGATTTATGCCTCTTTTCCAGGTAAATTTAATGGAGATGGGATCAGAGCAAGTTGCTGGAGTGTTGCGCGCTTCAGGGTCCCGAGTTCGGCTCGTAGTAGCCCGCGCCGTGGACCCTGCAGCGGTCCACTCTTCCATCGCGCCCATTGTCCCTGCCAGGTTGAATAGCTATAATATATTTCACGTCTTATTCCCACCATACCACATGATTTTTTAATCATTAGAATATTAGAGACTAATATTCGCCCGTCCGGGATTCGACGCCAGTCGAGCGGCGAAACCGTGTGCATACTGAAAACTGGTAAAAAACTATGCGGGAAAATAGTTTTTCCCGCATAGTTCTTTACTGTCTTAGGCACGCCAGAAAATCACACATTTAAAAATGAACGAGAAAATCGGTTAGAGAGTTTCAGAGAGTTAGTTATGTAGATATATATTTACTTTTTCCTTATAAATGATGTTTGATATAAACCCGTATAATTAGTGTCGTATTTTAATCAATACTGTTTTAAACTTCCGCCACACTTCTGTGACCTTCGAAATAATGAGTAAAAAAAAGATAGTAAGTGTCAAAACACGATAGTTTTTCATTCATTTCTTAATTTTATCATAACTGGTGCTAGGTGTTTATACTGACTGAAGTGTGAAGTTCCTATGAAAGAAACAACAAAAGGAAATCAACAAGCTGTGCTTAAAGCAATTTATTTAAGAATATTTTTTTTATTTTTCATAACATTATGAAACACTTAAATAGAAAAGAGTAAATTGTAATTGTTTTTTTCCCTTAGGCTCCTTTCTAGTCCTGAGGCTTTGGACCATTATCTCTTGGACACTGGTTTCGAACAGGTGTTTAACACACAACCAATACCGGTGCCTTTAAATCCACCTTCATCTCGATTTATATTTGGGAGTGCTGCCACACCACCCCCAGATTCAGGTAGATGTTCTGTGCTTTTTATTACTCTAACTATTACCTTGTCTATGATTGTCTATATTATATATAAATAATACTAAATTATCATTACAATATTACAGATGTGGAATCACCAGAAGTTGATAGGTTCACGGTGCAGTTAAAGAAAGACGAGAACGGACTTGGTATTACAATAGCAGGTAGGAGTTTATCAGGTCTATGGTCTAACAAGTATGTGTTGCACATTTGCTAAGTTTGTACTTAGATTTACATTAAATAACAAGTGTTTACACAGAAATGATAATATACCCATATATAGTAGTCAGAGGTCTCAGATAATATTGAATAAAGGCATTGAGGTTATTGATTGATATATCACAGGCATTGAGTGAGTATTTTTTATTATTATCTTTTAATGTGTCATTTATGTTAGTATGAAAACCATTACAGTATAGTATTTAAAACTTCTAATAGTAAATACCATTCATAGTCTCAAATATATTATATTAATATTTTATATTTATCTTAATTTATATGATTATTTATCTAAAGAAGATTAAGATTAATTTAGAGAAGGGACAGCCTTAAACCTCCCAACAGTCTAAAAATCAAAAGTGGTTATAGGCCTAGCTCTTGATCAGCAACGCAATTATTGTATGAAAGATAACAAACTTTAAGGCTTTTGCGCGTATTTCCTTAGTCAGAGCGCACGTTTTATACGCGAGTGACCCGAGTCGTCAATACATTGGTGTCACGTGGCGTAAGTTCTCATGCTAAATCTTAATCATCATTCATGCTATCTTTTGGAATGTTATTAACGTTATCTGTAATATTCTTAAATCTAAGTTGTTTGCATTTTGGACTTTGCAAAATTTATTTATTATCAGATGAAATGGTATCTCATTCGTTTCCAGTAACCAGTGGTTTCCAGTGTACAACTTACAGCTTTGTTGTATCAAAATGACACTGTTATTTCTAATTATGATATAAGATTTCTCCTAGTTATTGATTTATTAGACAATTTGACAGGCGGTGAGCATGATGTACACAGATTGTACATAAAAAAAATCATTAGTACGAGCATCATTAACAGGTTTAGAGAGAATGTGTAATTATAGACAAAGAGCAAATCGATCTTAGCCTTAAATGCTGATAATGGACCTGTAACATACTGTGATTATTTAAAATTTCGAAAGCGTGGTGAAAACGAGCAAATCGCTCAAAAGAGCGATTTGCTCGTTTTCACCACGTTAATTTAAGTTGTTGTAAATAGCTAAAGCACTTCTGATTCCATATCACAAACAACCAAAGCAGGTTCGAAGGTACCACACATACTCTGACCAGAGAAAAGTTAGCAAAGTATCTAAATAGACGCGTCTGGGTATCGAACCCTGGAACCTCGGTGTCGTCGAACGCCACTCGTCCACTGTGGTGGACGGTGACCACTGGCACGATGGAATCGCGCAGGTTACGTGTGCGAGAGGGAGGAGCTGTCGGGCATCTTCGTGAAGTCGGTGAGCGCGGGCAGCGCGGCGGCGCTGAGCGGCGCGGTGCGGGTCAACGACCGCATCGTGGCGGTGGACGGCGGCTCGCTCGCCGGCAAGTCCAACCAGCGAGCGGTCGACGCGCTCAAGCAGAGCGGCAGCGTGGTCACGCTCGAGCTAGAACGGTCAGCACGACACGTGGAGATTATACAAAAAAAATATATCTTCACGCGATCCCCAATACGGGGGTAGACAGAGGTCTAGTCTACCCGAACAGATTATCGGGACAACGTGACAGGTGGAGAGCCCGTCGCCGTATTTATGTCCGAGCCATCGATATAAATCGTACGTAAGTTTTTAAAAAAAACCATTGTTACGAGCATTGGGGATCGAACTCGGGTCTCATGACTTGATTGATATGCAATCCGGTGATCATGAGCCTGGACCTTTGCACGCAATAACTGCATATATATATATATATATATATATATATATATATATATATATATATATATATATATATATATATATATATATATATATGTGTATATATATATATATATATATATATATGTATATATATATATATATATATATATATATATATATATATATATATATATATAAGTATACAATATATAAGTAAAGAGTTTACATGTTATGATATAGTAGATGGAAGTAGGAAGGTCCGTATTATTTCAAGGGCGTGAAAGGGAATACATATGATACTGAGGATACACTAGTTTCACGTTTATAGCATTTGTGTCTGTTTTGTTGCTTCTAATATTAATTAAGTTGGACATTGTGGCCATTTCATTCACTCATACTCATATTTCGCGTCCGCAATAGACTCGTCATTGTGACTATATTGGTTATTGTGCCTTACGTAATGGCGGCAGGTACCTGCGCGGGCCGAAGTTCGAGCAGCTGCAGCAGGCTATTGCCGCGGGCGAGAGCGCGGCGAGCGCGCCGCCGCATAACCCCTTCCTGCACATGCACCGCGCCGAGCCGCTCGCCGAGCCGCACGCCGAGCCGCGCGACATACCCATGCACCACCTGCACAACTCGTGAGTTCGCACGCGACCGCGTATACTGCCGAGATCAGACCTTGACCATGAGCATGCAGCTCCATTGACTAGCATCACTACGTGACGCCAATACTGATCCGACACCGTGAAGTAGCCCCGTCAGCTATGGATGCAAATAATTTAAAAATCTAACGATCACGATAGCCGGGTGGCTGGGTGGTCGGAATTTCGAGTCTAGAGACCCGAGCTCGATCCCCAGGTGGCAGGCTCGTACCACCTGTCACGTTGTCCCGAAAATATCTTCGGTGGAAGGTGGGTCGAAGGTACTTTTACTAATAGTCTAGACTAGACCTCTGTCTACCCCCGTATTGGGAATTGCGTGAAGATATTTATTTATATTTGATCTTAATTATCTTGTACTATAGCGTGTATAGCTTGTACTATATTTTTGTGAAACTACACCATTGCGGGCAGAAGTTATGATTTGACATTTTTTTTTACTTTACTCAAAATACATGACCCGGTCAAGTGCAGTGAATTGGAAAATTGTAACATGATTGAAGACATGCATGAAGATAGCTTCTTAAATTTTCCAGTTTCGACGCAAACGGGGATGAGAGCGCGGAGGGAGCGCTCGTGCGCAGCACCACGCCGCAGCCCGCGTTCGAGATGCCGCGCACTCACGAGCAGAGGGAGGCCATACGGCGCAAGTGGCAGGCCATACTAGGTTACCTACATTTTCTAAACTAATAAATCCTTTGCAGAAAGTCATGGGCGTAAGATTTCACATTAATTGTTTTAAAGACCGTGTGTAGCCGAGTGGTTCGGTGGCCAGAATTTCGAGTCGAGAGACCCGAGTTCGATCCCCAAGTGGCAGGCTCGTACCAATGAGTTTTTCAAAAACTTATGTACGAATTAAATCGTTGGCTTGGACATAAAGGCGGCGGCGGGCTCACCACCTGTCACGTTGTCCCGAAAATATCTTCGGTGGAAGGTGGGTCAAAGGGACTTAATTGTCTAAACTAGACCTCTGTCTACCCCTGTATTGGGAATTGTGTGAAGATATTTATTTATATAGACCGTGTGTGTGGTAATGGCGTAAGAGTATTGCCACTCCTTTTCTTCCAGGCGTCTGTGGTGTGAGTGGTCAGGTACTGCGATCGTCGACCCGCTTGCCAAGCGTGGCGAGGCCTTTGCCCTGTAGTGGACTTAGATAGGCCGTTATGTATGTGTGTATGTTTAAAAAGACTGATTACGGTATGTTATACAGTGTCTGTCAAGACTTTTTTGATTTTATTTTGAAGTGAAAATTTCTATAGCACAATTGTGATTAGTAACTTACACTAAAAACGAACTACTATCCGATTCCATATGTATAGGTTTATACATATTGAAGTTTATTTTTCTGAAACTTTTCCCCATATATATATATATATATATATATATATATATATATATATATATATATATATATATATATATATATATATATATATATATATATATATATATATATATATATATATTCGTGCGCGGGCGCGTCGCAGGCGAGGACGTGGAGATAGTGGTGGGCGTGGTGGTGCGCGGCGGCGGCGGGCTGGGCATCTCGCTGGAGGGCACGGTGGACGTGGAGGGCGGGCGCGGTGCGGCCGCACCACTACGTGCGCAGCGTGCTGCCGAGGGGCCCGTGGGCCGCGCCGGCACCGCCCGGGGACGAGCTGCTCGGTGCGGACCGACCTTTGTTTTCTTTATTTGTTCCGCGAGGGTCGAGAGTGCAGTATGTACGAAGAAAGTGATGAATCGGAATGATGCGAAAGAGGTATGTAAGGATTTGTGACACTTGGTGATCTGTGATCTCTGGCTACCCTATCAGGGATTGCGCGTGAAGATGAATGAATAAATATTTATTCCGCGAGTCAAGAGTACTCGGATACCTCGACGTGTATGTACGAAAGTGATGAATCGGAATGATGCGAAAGAGGTATGTAAGGATTTGTGACACTTGGTGATCTGTGATCTGTGGCTACACCGTCAGGGATCGCTGCAATCCCTGACGGGATTTGTCGATGCAATGGAATGATATTTCCATAAAGTTAAGAAAGTTGGGAATACTTTCTCCCTTTTCCAGTTCTATTCATTTTGACATTTTATTTTGATATTTTGCTTGTAATAAAGTTAATCTTTTATGATATAGAACATCGCATTAACGTTTCAAAAACGTAACTGGTTCCCGGTAGAGGTGAACGGGCACCGGCTGCTCGGCATGAACCACCTGGAGGTGGTGTCGATCCTGAAGGAGCTCTCGAGCGAGGTGTGCATGGTGTGCGCCCGGCCGCGCGCCGCAGCCGCGCACGCGCACGCGCACGCCGCCGCGCTCGACCTCGCGCCGCCCTCCGCCACGCTCGTGAAGGTTACCCCACAATTCTTTCATTAATCATTGTTAATTTATTGTGTCGAGTACATATTTGCAAAAAAAGATATATTGTTGTTGTGATAAAAACACAAGTCCATCTGGACGCTTAAGTTCTTTTTTTCTACTTGTCTCCAGAGCATTTTCTCACTCTCTCTCACTCTCGGACTCAATTAGGTTAGTTTACGTCTTAGTATCCAAGTTATTATATACATAATTTAAAAAAAATGTGAAGAAACTGACTCTTAGTATCCAAGTCCTTATGTACCTAATTTTAAAAAAATGTGAAGATTCTGGCGCGACGCCATTTTCTGCGGTATATACTTATTCTGCTGAATTATACTAATCCAGCAGAATTGTTCGGATTAATCCCAGCCACTGAATTTCACCATCGCACCTTACGGCATAACCAAATATTTCATCAACATCACCTTGATGCTTGGCATTCCACCTCAGTGCGTTTTTCGCGGAATTTTCTGCCACGCACTTGCACTTTGTGGAATGAGCTGCCGTCAGCAGTTTTTTCGAACCGATACGACTTAGGGACCTTCAAGAAAAGAGCCTATACCTTTCTCAAAGGCCGGCAACGCATCCGCTATTCCTCCGGTATTGCAGATGTTCATGGGAGGCGGTAATCACTTACCATCACATGTGCCACCTCCTCGTTTGCCTCCCTCTTCTATAAAAAAAAATCGGATTCAGTTGACCCAGTAAAAGGCTATTGTAACTTTTTCTACATACAAGGAGCCTTTCTTTTAGTCCCATGGGGATAGAATTTAAGTAACGCATAGGTTGTTGGTTGCGCAGGCGAAGTCTGACGGCAGCCTGGCGGGCGCGGGCGGCGAGGAGGGCGGCGCGCTGTCGGCGGCCGGCAGGGTGCGCTCGCGCAGCCTGGAGCCGCTCACCGGCCTCGCCATGTGGGCCTCCGAGCCGCAGATAATCGGTGCGCTTATACACATATATATATATATATATATATATACATATATATATATATACATATATATATATATATATATATATATATATATATATATATATATATATATATATATATATATATATATATATACATATATATATATATATATATATATATATATATATATATATATATATATATATATATATATATATATATATTCGTGCGCGGGCGCGTCGCAGGCGAGGACGTGGAGATAGTGGTGGGCGTGGTGGTGCGCGGCGGCGGCGGGCTGGGCATCTCGCTGGAGGGCACGGTGGACGTGGAGGGCGGGCGCGAGGTGCGGCCGCACCACTACGTGCGCAGCGTGCTGCCCGAGGGGCCCGTGGGCCGCGCCGGCGCGCACCGCCCCGGGGACGAGCTGCTCGGTGCGGACCGACCTTTGTTTTTTTCTTTATTTGTTCCGCGAGGGTCGAGAGTGCAGTATGTACGAAGAAAGTGATGAATCGGAATGATGCGAAAGAGGTATGTAAGGATTTGTGACACTTGGTGATCTGTGATCTCTGGCTACCCTATCAGGGATTGCGCGTGAAGATGAATGAATAAATATTTATTCCGCGAGAGTCAAGAGTACTCGGATACCTCGACGTGTATGTACGAAAGTGATGAATCGGAATGATGCGAAAGAGGTATGTAAGGATTTGTGACACTTGGTGATCTGTGATCTGTGGCTACACCGTCAGGGATCGCTGCAATCCCTGACGGGATTTGTCGATGCAATGGAATGATATTTCCATAAAGTTAAGAAAGTTGGGAATACTTTCTCCCTTTTTCCAGTTCTATTCATTTTGACATTTTTATTTTTGATATTTTGCTTATAATAAAGTTAATCTTTTATGATATAGAACATCGCATTAACGTTTCAAAAACGTAACTGGTTCCCGGTAGAGGTGAACGGGCACCGGCTGCTCGGCATGAACCACCTGGAGGTGGTGTCGATCCTGAAGGAGCTCTCGAGCGAGGTGTGCATGGTGTGCGCCCGGCCGCGCGCCGCAGCCGCGCACGCGCACGCGCACGCGCACGCCGCCGCGCTCGACCTCGCGCCGCCCTCCGCCACGCTCGTGAAGGTTACCCCACAATTCTTTCATTAATCATTGTTAATTTATTGTGTCGAGTACATATTTGCAAAAAAAGATATATTGTTGTTGTGATAAAAACACAAGTCCATCTGGACGCTTAAGTTCTTTTTTTCTACTTGTCTCCAGAGCATTTTCTCACTCTCTCTCACTCTCGGACTCAATTAGGTTAGTTTACGTCTTAGTATCCAAGTCCTTATGTACCTAATTTTAAAAAATGTGAAGAAACTGACTCTTAGTATCCAAGTCCTTATGTACCTAATTTTAAAAAAATGTGAAGATTCTGGCGCGACGCCATTTTCTGCGGTATATACTTATTCTGCTGAATTATACTAATCCAGCAGAATTGTTCGGATTAATCCCAGCCACTGAATTTCACCATCGCACCTTACGGCATAACCAAATATTTCATCAACATCACCTTGATGCTTGGCATTCCACCTCAGTGCGTTTTTCGCGGAATTTTCTGCCACGCACTTGCACTTTGTGGAATGAGCTGCCGTCAGCAGTTTTTCCGAACCGATACGACTTAGGGACCTTCAAGAAAAGAGCCTATACCTTTCTCAAAGGCCGGCAACGCATCCGCTATTCCTCCGGTATTGCAGATGTTCATGGGAGGCGGTAATCACTTACCATCACATGTGCCACCTCCTCGTTTGCCTCCCTCTTCTATAAAAAAAAATTCGGATTCAGTTGACCCAGTAAAAGGCTATTGTAACTTTTTCTACATACAAGGAGCCTTTCTTTTAGTCCCATGGGGATAGAATTTAAGTAACGCATAGGTCGTTGGTTGCGCAGGCGAAGTCTGACGGCAGCCTGGCGGGCGCGGGCGGCGAGGAGGGCGGCGCGCTGTCGGCGGCCGGCAGGGTGCGCTCGCGCAGCCTGGAGCCGCTCACCGGCCTCGCCATGTGGGCCTCCGAGCCGCAGATAATCGGTGCGCTTATACACATATATATATATATATATATATATATATATATATATATATATATATACATATATATATATATATATATATATATATATATATATATATATATATATATATATATATATATATATATATATATATATATATATATATATATATATATATATTTTTCTCATCATTATAATATCATTTTGTCACTGTTTTATAATTTTTGTTTTTTTATTTGTAGAGTTTTTGTGTAAATATAAATAAATATCTTCACGCAATTCCCAATACAGAGGTAGACAGAGGTCTAGTCTAGACAATTAAGTCCCTTCGTCCCACATTCCATACGAAGATATTTTCGGGACAAAGTGACAGGTGGTGAGCCCGTCGCCGTCTTTACGTCCAAGCCAATGATATTCGTACATAAGTTTTTGAAAAAACCCATTGGTACGAGCCTGCCACCTGGGAATCGAACTCGGGTTCGTGACTCGAAATTCCGACCACCCAACAACTCGGCTATCGTGACTTTTTATGTGTATATATATACAAACTTTATCACATCTCGTTTCTTTGTTACCTGATAGGCCTAAATATTCTATGTACAATGATTGGCCGCGAATCCATTAACGAAAAATTTAGTTATTTTGAGGAATTTAAATTCGATCACCAATTATACTAAATTGATAGGTAATCATAAATTGTGGAAATATTTGTTGCTGTCATGACTAAACAAGCAGGCTAAAGGGCTAAAGGCATGATTTTATTTTTTATTATTAATTAATTTTGTGAAATTTATTTCAGAATTGGTGAAAGGCGAACGGGGACTAGGATTTTCGATACTTGACTACCAGGACCCACTGCGGCCATCGAAGACCCTGGTGGTCATTAGGTCTCTGGTGCCGGGCGGCGTGGCGCAGCAAGATGGAAGGCTCATCCCTGGCGATCGTTTGCTCTTCGTCAATGACCAGGTGCCTTATTTTTATGGTCGTGAAAGAATTAAATATCCATTTTTTTAAGTTAAATGTATGGATGTAGCCCGAGGTAAAAACTAGAATGCTTAATTGTTGCTTAAAATTACACTACGATATGCGGTTATATTTTTAATCTGGACCAGAGCGTATCGATCGCATACATTGCTCTAATACCAAAGTAGAAAAACTTTAATCAATATATGCAAATAAGGTGCACGGGCTTAGTTTTCATTAATAATGATTTTACAGACTTTACAAACGATAATAAGTCACGATCGGAATTTCGAGTCAGGCTCGTACCAATGGGTTTTTCAAAAACTTATGTAGGAATTATCGTTGGCTTGGAGATTTATACGGCGACGGGCTCACCACCTGTCACGTCCCGAAAATATCGATGGAAGGTGGGTCAAAGGGACATAATTGTCTATGCTAGACCTCTGTCTACCCCTGTATTGGGAATTGCGTGAAGATATTTATTTATTTTTTTACAGAATTTAGAGGACGCAAGCTTAGAGCAGGCCGTGGCAGCGCTGAAGGGCGCTCCGCGGGGCGTGGTGCGCATCGGAGTGGCGAAGCCGCTGCCGCTGGCCGAAGCGCCGCCGCCCCTGCCGGCCTCCGCGCCCCCCGCGACCCCCGCACCCCCTGCGACCCTCGCACCCCCCGCGCCACACGCACACAACACGCATTGAGAATACTTTCAGCTGTTACTTAGTCGAACTAATGGCATGTTTGTCTTATGCGACCCTAGTTCCCGAGTCCCGTGTCCATTCGAAATATATTAATGCATTAAACTGGTGCCGCCAGTTACATGTATAATTATCAACTAGGTTTTGATTATTTTGACGTTTATTTTCGTCGCAAATGTTGATTTTCGAGTCGATTTTCCAATTAAAAAATTTCGGAACGGAGATTAAAAAATACATTCCAAACATTTTTAGTGTTCCTTGCATTAAAGTATCTTTATTGTTGATCATTCCTTATTTGTTAATAATGTATTTAATCAGTATTAAAATTCTCTCTTTTACAGAATATTAAACGTATATTTGGTTTGTTTAACTTAATCGAATTTCGAGCAATGGTAATGATACTCATTTTATTTTGTTTTTAAGTAAAAATGACATATCCATTTTGATTTTTATGAAATAACAATGTATTAATGATATATTTTAAATATTAGGTAGTAAATAAATAATTTAAAAAAACTTATATTACTGTTAATAAATGAATTTCCATATTGTGTTTACCATTATTGACATGATTTCTATATAAATGTATTACATATTTGCATAGTTCTATTTGACCAATAAATTTATACAATTATTATTTCACGATGGAGTTTGATTTAGAAAAAACTACGTTTAACAATAACATTATAAATATATTTATATTATTAACAAAAACATATTTACATCTCCCGATTTTACTTAACCTAACTCCCGTCTGTTCCCTTTTTGAGCAATGGTAACTAGTGTGTATGTAGCAGTACAAAGCTTGCTAGTCTTTATAGAAATTTTCTATTATATCTTTATATTTCTCGTAAACCACATTCCTCTTGATTTTAAGCGTGGGCCCTGAAAAAAATAATATATAACATGAAGGTACACCAACAATTCTCATTTTTATCACTCTGTCATTATCTCATTCCAATTATGCTTTGGCTAACATGGTCTAAAGGGATTAATAGATTACGTATTTGGTATTAGAAAAAATGGTAAAGTATGATGACTATGACTAACATTGGCTAATATTTAAATATGTGCCTTACCCAATTCTCCAGTGTTCATTGAAAAGTCTGCTGGAAGTATTGCAAACTTTTGTATTTTCTGGGCGTTAGATATCGCGTACTTATTGGCACGAGCAATGCCTTCCTCCACGGCTTTATGCACCTTTAAAATATTGGAAATATTAATATGATAATAACGTGAACATGACATTGTAAGAATTTATACTAATTATAAAACTATTGATGTCATGTGGTGACGGTGCAAGAATATACACCTTCACGCTTCTTTTGGGTATCCTAATAGGCAACAAATAGATAAACCATGAAAATGCAGTTGGCTACCGACATATGCCGGGATAACCATTATGAAAAATATCAGACCAAAATTCAACTGCCCGTCAGGCAGTCGTGCCTAAGATGCCCAGCTGTCTAGTACTGCGATCGCCAATCCGCTTACCAAGTGTGACAATGGCAAATGTTCTTAGTCTTCTATGAGTTTTAAATGGGTTTCTAAACGGTGTTATTAGTAGACTCGCAACGCAGAGCAGTTGTTTGGTTAACTTGGGCAAAAGATGTAACATGTCTGTACATTAATACATTTATTGGAAATCACCTAATATTTATCTTCACAAAGTACACACAAATGCGATTTTCTACTTTGAACTATCTGTGTACCTTCGGTTACTAACCATTAAGAAAACGTACGACGGTTCCTCTAGTTGAATTTTAAACTTTAATTGACTTAAAAAATCCAATTAATCATATTTAAATTTCTTTTAACCTACACTGTGCAGAATACAAGTAGCAATAATGTAAAGATATATTTACAGTATAAATTGGATAGGGTGCGCATACATTACAGTATACATAGTGACCAATATTTATGTCTACTGTCAATTCTTGTGTTTTATTAGTGATAAGTTAATCGGTTTTCATAAATAACTAGCTGTTCGCAATCAGAAAATAAAATAATCACCGACCACGGTATACGCTTTGGACCACTACTTAACTATAAAGGGTTAAAGTAGACGGCATTTATAGCTGTTATATATTAATCATACATTATCATATCCGAAACATGATTATTTCGGAACATTTAAATTTTGAGAAATTCATTAAAATATTATATTCGAGTCCCGATTCGATCCCCAAAAAGTAGGCTCGCTAATGAGTTTTGTCAAACAACTTATGTATGATTTATGTCGTTGCCTTGGACATAAAGAGGGCGACATGCTCACCACCTGTAACGTAGTACCAAAACAAGCTCCGATGAAATGCGGATCGAAAGGACTAAATTGTTAACAATTATAATAACCTACTTCTGTATTGGGAAATACGTGAAGATAAAAGAATTAAAACACTGTATGTATATAAAATTGGTTCAGTACTTACAGCTGGATCTTTCTTATTGACAATTTCACTAATAGTCGTGGCGTTGCTTCCAAGACTTGCGACCCATCTACACGTATCAGTTTCTAATTCGTCCAATGGATCACCCGTTTCAGAATTAATTTTTGCCTGTAATGTAATAAAATGAGCATACATATAAAACGGTAAATTAAATTAAATTACGCCACACCAAAGGGGAAAAGAGGGGGGTTTTTCGAATCAATAAAAACCTTCATTGTTTCTGATTTCATAATAACACTAATTCTTTTGCTACTTCGTGATTAGAGCAATCTATGTGATGTCCCTATCTACGTAAGTATTAATTTATTCTATGCATGTTTTGTGTATGCGAGATTTGCAGAAGCTACTGAGTATTTGGTTTCTCTATTATATATATCTGTATATACTGTTAGAGAAATGCTTAAGTGGTTTTTGTTAACACGTTATAATCGTTTAAAAATTTGTCATCACTAAACATTATACTTGTGTAACGGCTTTTAAATTCCACTACTGGACATAGGTTTCTCCCGCAGGGAAGGGTTTGTTATAATTGCCTCGCTTGCCAAGCTTTTTTTTTGCTTGCTTCGCTTGCCAAGATTTTGGAGGCTTAAAACCTCAGTCTCCTCTTAAGACACGGAAAGTATCAACCCCTTTGGTGATACATTCTTAAGCCGATATCCCGATATAATAAACATGAATACAACGATTTGTCAACTTTCACTCAAGATATCATAGACTGATAGAATCAAAATATGGTTTCCCTTATTGAATTGACTTTTCAACCGCGTTACATTCTTGAGCTTTATTTTGTCTTAGAAGCCATTTAAAAAAAACTGCAGAAAAAGTGAAGATAGTGGCAAATTCTTCCTGTAATGATATAATTACAGGAAGAATTTGCCACTATCTTCACTCTGGTATGGCAAGGTATTAGCAATCATATAAGACACTACAGATACAATTGCTCAGTATAATTTTCTGCTTCTTCGTATTCTATTTAAATTTATTACATATTTCACGAGACGGTTTTTCGGTCTTAATTTTTTTTAAGATTACTTCTAGTCTCTTACACACTTCAATACATACACACGTAACGGCCTCAAAAATCCACAGCAGGCCAAAGGCTTCTACTTTAAGGGAATGTTTACTCCAATATGATTCGGTAGAATTCTCCAGCACAGTATATATTCAAAAAAATAAAACATTAAAAGAAACATGATACTAAATTTACTAAATTAAAGCATGACACTTATGCACATGTCGAGAGCCTAAGGCTTTGGTTGGAACTGTATCATAGGAAACCAGAATAGCGAAATAGAAGGCGTTTAAGAACCTTAAGCGTTAGCAGAATGGAGAGAAACTTGCGGCGGTCGCCGACGAGCACGGCGTACCCCACGTGCGGCAACTGCGCCTGCACCGTCTGCTCAATCAGTACGGGCGCGACATTCTCTCCACCCGCCGTTATCAATAGTTCCTGCGAAAATATTATTTTGTAAACACGTAATTTCAAGTGAGGAAGAAGTAATTTTCCAGTATCGCTAAAGTTGGAAAGCGATATTAGTACCAGACTAACTCTTACTATCCGTCCGTAGTAAAACTAGTAACTACTATTTATATTTTCTATATATATATATATATATATATATATATATATATATATATATATATATATATATATATATATATATATATATAAATATATATATATATATATATATATATATATATATATATATATATATATATATATATATATATATATATATATATATATATATATATATATATATATATATATATATATATATATATATATATATATATATATATATATATATATATATATATATATATATATATATATATATATATAGAGTCGCTTAGAGTTTCTTGAAATTGAATTATAGACTTTCAGCGAAGCCATTCTGGACATCTATTCTGATACCATCAAAGGCGGATACTCTCCCATTTAATTAAAATAATTTCGAAAAGGTATAACTATTATGAAATTTGGAGAATTATTTTACATAATCAATAAATATAATCAAACCACATATGGTTAATAGCAAAAACTTGCCCACCTTTAATCGTCCCGTAATGTATAACAAATTATTGCTGTCTACTCTGCCCACGTCACCCGAATGTACCCAACCTTCCTCATCCAAAGTTGCCCGTGTCTTTTCTTCATCATTAAGGTAACCCATTAAGACATGGCGACCACGTATCATTATCTCACCGGGACCGTTCGGACTAACGGACCCGCCAAATTTCGTCTCTGTGCCATCTAATATTTCACCAGACGAGTCCACTTTGAATCTGTAACATTATAGTATAAAGTAATTATATATTTCTGTAATAAATAATACTACGCTTTAAAGTTGAAGTCACGATAGCCGAGTGGTTGGGTGGTCGGAATTTCGAGTCAATAGACCCGAGTTCGATCCCCAGTTGGTAGGCTCGTACCAATGGGTTTTTCAAAAACTTATGTACGAATATCGTTGGCTTGGACATAAAGGCGGCGACGGGCTCACCACCTGTCACGTTGTCCCGAAAATATCTTCGGTGAAAGGTGGGTCGAAGGGACTTAATTGTCTAGACTCGGCCTCTGTCTACCCCTGTATTGGGAATTGCGTGAAGATATTTTTTTTTTTTTTTTTAAAGTTGTACTCATTTAAAGCAACGTATTAAATGTATCCTAACTAACTAAATATGTAAGGTCTAAGAAGGATAGATTGTTAAGGTGTTGTACTTAAGGTAAGAAGTATGCATTGGGCATGCAATGTCTGTCTCAACAAGTAGTATTAATTCACCAATCTTTTCCCATGGCCAAAATGAAAGCAAAATTTTCACTAATACATGGACAAGCATGTTCTTGTTAGTACTTATACATATAAAGCGGTTATGGAAGGTGTAGCAGTGCTTTAGTAGACTTTTGACGTCTCTTCCTCCCCGAGAGGGTTATAAAAGGCCTTATGTCAAATATACTAGAACCCGTGTCCTGGCGAAAACAATTACGTGGGTGTTTAACTGAATTGGACATTCATTTTTGTATAAGTCCAAATATTTAAAAAAAAATAGGAGGCAAACGAGCCAGCGGCTCACATGATGGTAATTGATCACCGCCGCCCATGAACACCAACAAGACCAGAGGATACTATTCCTCCTATTATGCGATGGTAGAACGCAAAGGATCAAGGTGGTGTCGGTGTGATTATGCCTTAAGGCAAAATGCCGTATTGGTCTCATCTTTAGATGAGAGTTAAAAATACATACTTACTTAGGGTATATACTGAGTGTGTGAGCTCCAGCGGTCTCGCTCATACCGAACGCATCCACGATCGGTATGTCGAGCGACATGAAAAACTTTTTGATTTCGGGCGACAGCGGCGCCGCCGCGGTCACGAATGTAGAGCAGCAATCCAGGCCCAGCTGGTCGCGCACTTTGTTGAATATCAGCGAACGCGCCATCGAGTAGCCACAACTCGAACCGTCTCGCCTGTACATTGTACATCGATTACGTACATTATAATAAAGTTATTATTTATTATTAACTTAAATGAATTCACTGATTCAAATCGAAATGAGAGTGATGTTTCATAAAGCGGTACGTGCATACAAAGGAATTTAGTTTATTTTCCAATTGTTTTATTTTTAAAAGTTCCAACATGTTATCAATTTCAAAAGATCTTTAAAATAAATAAATAAATTGCGTGAAGATTCACGCAATTCCCAATACAGTGGTAGACAGAGGTCTAGTCTAGACAATTAAGTCCCTTCGTCCCACCTTCCACCGAAGATATTTTCGGAACAACGTCACAGGTGGTGAGCCCGTCGCCGTCAAAAGATCTTTGGTGTTCATTATCGTAATCAAAGCTTAAATAGCATGCTTGCATGCAAATTTTATGTTTTGCAATTTTTTTATCTATGGAATTCACAACTATACTAAACTATATGTAACTTACGATAATAATGTAATAAATACTAACTACAAGTAGAGGCGTTTGAAAAAGAAATCAGCGAGGCAGGGAATCGTTCTTGCCTCATACCACGATAATGATATTTTTATCGCAATATTATATCTTAGATAAAAAGTGATACATCAATGACTATATCACCAGAACGCTGTGTTGGCCTAGCCTGTGTACAATTCAGTGTGTGTACATTTTCAGTAAACTCATAATTGAATAGAGAATATCATCTTAAAAATAAACGTAGCATTTCTACACTATGTTACCTTTAAGAAAGTTATTTTTATCTTATTAAATATCATCATATGAAAGTTCGGCCATTTTATTCTTGTGGTTCTAAAACTAGAAAAGCAGTTCGCAAAATATATTTTTATATAATACAGTTTTCGTGAAGAAACTTTTTCAAAATCAAATTCCATGCTAATATTAGAGTCCTTAAAATGAATGAAGAACTTTTCATTAATTCTTTGATTTACTTGCCGAATCAATGACAGATTAGGCCAGCGTTAAAGCGTCTTTTGCATTGACAATACCGATATTATGCTGATAGGTCTCACAAAGCGCATTGCTTCAGCGCAACCGCGGAAATGACAATATATAAGTAATATTATTATCAAAATCATTTGCAGGATAAAATGCAGATTAAATTTCTATACAGGAAATCATTTCATTATCATTATTTGATTAATACTTAAATTTTTATCAAATAGTACCTAGAATTGGAAATGCATTTTAATTTTAAAGCATAAGTGACTAGTTTTGCTTGAAACATTATGTATCTGTTTTTCTGGCATGTGTGCTAATCAATATCAGGCGTCCAACTTGTTTGTTCTGTTACTTGTGTTAAGGATATACCTAATAGCCCATTTAACATCGCTCTTACTGTTCCACGTGGCCGTGTCACAGCCACGAGGAACAGTAAGTGCGATCGGGTGAAATTTTTGCTCATTTGACTTCTTATTTGCTACCATAACATTTTCCTAAATGGTTTTACGTAACGACGTAAATGGATAGTGTTGTAATTATATTTATATTATGTATGGTTTTAATTCTATTATACCTAAGTATATTTGCGGTTATGGCATCATAGCTCATAAATATACACGAAAACGAATAACATCAACGAATAGACCAATTTGCGTTTTTTTTTTGTTTGAAACTGACGTAGTTAGGATATTCTGTAACTAAAATTTATATTTATAAAGGTCTGTTTAGACGTTTGTGATCTACGGATAGTTTCTAAAAACTCTAATATTTATATGTGCCTTAAGGGTATCTACTAATCTCTAATATAAAATCTTTAATATTGAAAAATGGGCCCTTTCTTTGATTAGACGTACCGTTACCTAACCGAATGGACACTGTAGTGTATCTCGCATCACACATCGCATCGCATGACACAGTATTGCATCGAAATATTGAATCGAAAGGACTTCTTACGATCAAGAAGTCTTCGAATTCATGAAGATTTATTTAATTATAAAATTTTGAAAAAATATATGGGATAGTTTATCCCTAGATAAACTTGTTCTTATATTTGGCCATTTCATAATAAAAACTACATTAGATGAATAAATTATGGGACTAATGGAATTCAAATACATCATACATGCTATTGCAAAACCCAAATGAAACTCCTTGGGTTTGATTAAATACGATGATATTTAATAAACCCAAGGAGAGTAGCGTAACAATGTCTCTATGGTCTAGTCTAAAGCAAGCAGTAATGTTTTGTAAACATATAGACCTAACATCCACAAAATTGTTAAGCTTTATGTTTTGTTTAGAAACAAAACATAACAGCTAAAATATATGTTTACAAAAGTAATATATAATACAAATAGGCAGCTCTAATAACTACCTCATGCAGTTTACTGATCATTCCTGACTAACTGAGCTAATTCCTTACGTACCAATACCGTAACATTTCAAGTGTCGTGAAGTCTATTGGTAGACCTCTCATCCCAGCTGAGAGGGCCCTAAGTTAAAAATATGTTTTATTTAGATAGTATAATGCATAATACACACGACGCTTCTTCGTTCACATCACGATGCCCATTGCTTAATAAATAATAAAAATTAATGATAGTCTCACACATTGCAGTGAATTATTGAATTTTATTGAATGAAACATTCTCTGAATTATATTAAACATTTCCTATTAAAAAACAAAGTACATTATGTATATACAAAACAAAAAAGTTGTATATTTGATATAAAACAGTAACAAAGAAAATTACCTACCCATTTATTCTAGCTTCATGATACTTCGTGCCTTTGTCTTTTGCCCAAGAGACGATATAACGTCTAAGGCTACCACTAGATGCACCCACGGCCATTAATTTTTCGTGCATTTTTTCCCATACTCGCGGCACTGCTAGGAACCTTGACGTAAAGAATTATTGTGTTAAATTATTGTGTTATACTTGAGAGTTTGGCAACATATTTTCGTTAAACATACTGGTGTAGGTGAAGAAAATATTGTTTTTTTCATCGGAATATTCTTTTTCCTAAAACACTTTATTATTATTGAGACAACTAAACATAAGCATAAATATTCAAATCGGAAGAGCCATTTTCGTAGTTTCTAAGAGTAACCTCGCAAACTAAAAACTGTATACTCTTTCTCTGCCCAGAAACACTATCAGAACAGATTCAGTACCACACTATTTAAGCCGTCAAACAACAGTGTAACAACTGTAGTTTTACATTATAGCAAAAATAAATAAATATCTGCACGCAATTCCCTATACAGGGGTAGACAAATGTCTAGTCTAGACAATTAAATCGCTTCGACCCACCTTCCACCGAAGACATTTTCGGGACAACGTGATAGGTGGTGAGCCCGTCGCCGTCTTTATGTCCAAGCCAACGATATGATTCGTACATAAGTTTTTCAAAATCCCATTGGTACCAACATGCCGCTTGGGGATCGAACTCAGGTCTCTTGACTCGAAATTCCGACCACCCAACCACTTCGCTATCGTGACTTCTCTGTTTATTGTTGTTCATCCACTATAGTTACTGTACTGTTGTTCATACAAGCTAAAGGGATTGTTTATCGTCTAGCATTATATGAGATTAAAATTTGCAATGTTTCGATGTGACGTCATGAACTTATGAGCTATTTGTTTACACAGCTTTATGTATGGACTCTGTGTTACGGTACCTCGTAGGTCGAACTTCCTTCAATGTTTCGAGCAAACTACCTTTCAGCGCGTCTGGCTGAGCAAAGTACACAGGAACAGCATTAGTTAATGTTGTGTATATATCCACCACCTGTAAGATAATTATGGTGACAGGTAAGATAACCAAGGATAACTTTTCTTACATCTAAATAAAATAAATAAATATCTTCACGCAATTCCCAA
Source organism: Sericinus montela (assembly GCA_029286605.1). Taxonomy (NCBI): domain Eukaryota; kingdom Metazoa; phylum Arthropoda; class Insecta; order Lepidoptera; family Papilionidae; genus Sericinus; species Sericinus montela. Next base: position 6,372,958 of record JAGSMR010000005.1, read on the forward strand.
TACAGGGGTAGACAGAGGTCTAGTCTAGACAATTAAGTCCCTTCGACCCACCTTCCACCGAAGATATTTTCGGGACAATGTGACAGGTGGTAAGCCCGTCGCCGTCTTTAAGTCCACATAATTCATACATAAGTTTTTGAAGAAAAACCATTGTTACGAGCCTGTCACCTGAGGATCGAACTCGGGTTTCTTGACTCGAAATTCCGACCACCCAATCACTCGGCTATCGTGACTTTATTTATATCTAGATTTTTATTTTACCATCTCTGTACTAGATGCATGACGAATGAACATTTTAATACTTCGCGCTACAATTGTGGCGTGTATTTTTACAGAGACAATTGCGGTTTTAATTGCATGATTCTTTTTTATGCGTTGTACAAATTTTACACAATTTACCTATTGTTCTTACTTACTAAAGGAAGAAAACAACGTCTGTACTGTTGTGTAATAATTAGTTATTTTATTTCTCTTTGTTACTTAAAATATAAGAGTTCTTATCTTGACGACCTCCACGGACGAGTGGCGGTACACTCTGGTTTTCAAGGTGTTGCCAACTCCGAAGCCCGATTACAAAACGGGTCATTGTAGAAAACCGCTTTTTGTACATTGTCTCGGGTCTGGGTGTTTGGTGGTGCCTTCGTTTTTGACACTTAGACACAAGTACTTTAACTACTTACTTTGGGGTCAGAACAATATATAATGTGAGATTACATCTAGCTGTGTTTTTTTTTATCATAATTTTTATATATTTATGTGACATTAACTCATCCTATGTATTTATTTATTATAACTGTTATATATATATATATATATATTTATTATTAAACTATGCGTTTCACACATATATTATTTTTTACCTACATACTGATGCAAAAAAGTAGCAAATTTATGCCCGGTAGATTTATGATATTGGACAATATACACGAATTTACACACCAAAAGCAGAATTGATTATTATAAGTTTGAGAGATTGGTTCTATACTTAGTTTATCCATATTGTTTTATAGTTCTTTCAAATGATGTTTGACTTTAGAAGATAAAGCAGTTTATTTTCGAATAAAATACAGGAGTTTATTTTTATATTTTATTACTTTCAAGGTACATCGTTCTTCTTTTTAACCTTTATCATAAATTAATATTTATTTCTAAAGTACACCTACCTGCGCAGCAACATGGCTTAGCGGCAAGAAGGAGATTAGGCGGTCGAGTGTCGGGTTCAAGTCCCCGACACGCTCGCTGATTGAGAAAGCGTCCCATGTCAAATTGTCGTGCGACAACATTACTGCTTTCGGCGGCCCGACGGTTCCAGACTGTAAAAAATCGTTGCAGTAATACCTACTTACATGAACATCAAAAACTGAAACACCATTTGTACACCTTGATAGCTAGTGTTGTAAAGGTGTCTGGACATGCGATACAGGAAATTACCTAATAGTAATCAGCAAATAATACCATCTAAACTTTGTTATATGTTGCAATATCACCTCATCTTTTTTTATCCTCTCGCCAGTACTGAGGGAGTCAAAGGCCTGGAAATTTTTGCCCCTTACCTACATTTCACCGGAGTTTATTTTGCAACGATACAGTTTAGTTTTGAAAAAACTCATCAATAACAGCCATCTTCTGAGGTCATCTTAAAAATGTCACGATAGCCTAGTGGTCGGATGGTCGGAATTTCGAGTCAAGATACTTGAGTTCGATCCCCTGGTGGCAGGGGTGATCCAATGGGTTTTTCAAAAACTTATGTACGAATTATATCGTTATTATATATATCGTTGGCTTGGACATAAAGGCGGCGACGGGCTCACCACCTGTCACGTTGTCCCGAAAATATCTTCGGTGGAAGGTGGGTCGAAGGGACTTAATTCTCTAGACTAGACCTCTGTTTACCCCTGTATTGGGAATTGCGTGAAGATATTTATTTATTATCTACTTATTTTTATTCTAAGGGATCGAATCGAGTCTCTTGATTCGAACTTCGATCGCCCAACTCCTTGAATAAATAGAAACCGTAATTAAAAAATATTTTTATCGACTTATTCGCTCCCATCAAAAGTACAATATGTCCATATCTATAGCCATATATACATATTGCCAATCAATCAATCAATCATTTATTTGCCAGAATGTAGGTAACATTAATGTTATATAAATATTTAATAAATAATTAATCGAGGACAAGCAATAACTGTAAAATTAGTTGGAATTTATGGAACTCTGATATTATAATTTAATTATCGTACTAAATGTTAAGGCCATTTAAACCTTTCTTAATTTATAATGTTTGTATAGTTAAAAGTGTGTCCCTAAATGTGCCAAATTATTTTTTATTTTGTTTTTTATGACACGGCAGCGCCTCTCAGCTACAGACTCTCCAAACACTACTGTTACCATCCAAAATTATTTTCATGCAATGAAATATGTTATCATTTGACAGTATCATAGAATTGGTACAATAATATTACCTGATAAAACTGTTTTGTCGGCTCTGACTAACATAATTTGATACAAATTACAAATAACATTCCTGATTTCGAAGATAACAGCGTAGATACAGGCGACATATAAATAGTATTAAAATTAAAATATATTAAGTAATAAAAAATCTTTCCTCAAAGTCGCTACAGTAAAAATTTTTTTTAAATAACCATATTTAATGACTCAAGTATTACTTATGTTTCTTCGCTAAACGGCGAGTAACGTTTTTTTGAAATTAGACAAGGACGCAAGTATTCCTTTTACTACTACTCGTGCGACCTCACCTCGTTATCGAACATTCGAGTCAATAGCTAGAGCGCCAAAGATAAATGATAAATATGTAATATACTAACAGTAGTTCCTCATGAATTTCAGTTTTAAGTATAATATTTGATATCCTTCCTTTCGAAAAGATCCATTTGTATGTCACAGGCTTTTAATAAACTTACATGTAAATTTTCACGACATTTACTCATTAAATGTGATACTTATATAGATGTGGAAAGAAGTATCGAAGATAGCGGAAAAGATGATTCATAAAATAACTTTAAAACACAGGAATTACTTACAGTGTAAACCAAAGTGCAGCACTCGTTAACAGCCATGGCCTTCAGAATATTATTTAGCTGGGTGTCAGGTTCTTTTGCACCTAATTCCATTACTTGTTCCCACTGTGAATAAAACAATAAAACTATAATAATGACGCACTCATAAAATGCATTCATAAAAATTACAATGTTATTGCTACAATATTAAAAATAAAAATACAATGGAAAATGACAAACCAGCCAATCACTTGATACATACATACATACATACTCAGAGCTGGCAACAGACAAAATATATATTAAAATTCCATCTAAAGTAACAACAAGGAAAGCAAATGCCCTTAAATTACTATATACTAACATAATACCTCAATTACAAAAACACAAACGTCCCGTGTTACGAATTTTTAACATCATTTTGTCACCGTGAAATATGTAAGTTTACGACAAAAACAGTTTACACGTATTAACGTATCATAAATTAAGGATTATACTAATAAATAAATAAATATCTTCACGCAATTCCCAATACAGGGGTAGACAGTGGTCAAGTCTAGACAATTAAGTCCCTTTGACCCACCTTCCACCGAAGATATTTTCGGGACAACGTGACAGGTGGTGAGCCCGTCGCCGATTATACTAATGTGTTTTAAATTAATCAAGTAAAAAGAAAACCAACGGTATAAACTCCCGGTATAGACGTGTCCACTGGTCCTTCCCATTGAACGATAGCCTTTAAATGTTTTAGACGACCGCGCACTGACAATATTTTGTCGAGTTGCTTCTTGTCCTGCACCGCACATATGTTTGCTCTCGATGTCTCTAAACAGTGGTAACAGGCTTCCGGTGAATTTGTAGTGTAAATGCCTGCAGCGTAACCTCTGCAATGTAAAAATACATAAATATAATACATGTATAAAAATTAATCGAAGCTACATTTTTAAACCAAAACTGCTTACCCGGCATGGATTGCGGCGAGATCGGAAATATACCATTGTTCCGAATTGAAACCGAGAATACACACCGAGTGGTAGCGTTCCAATCCCAATTTCAGGAAGCCCTTTGCTATTGTACGCACACGTTCCTGGTACTGTCTGTAAATGAATATTAACTTCTTACTTATACCACAGATTACTAACAAGTTACTACGTAATATATAGGACTCGACAGCCTAGTTGATAGTGCAAGCGCCAGTTCGAAGGTAAGTTCTGCGTTCAAATCCCGCTAGGGATAAACATATATGTGATTTATATGAATGTTTATACTAGTCATGGATGTTTATATGAATATTTATGTATGTAAATAGTTGTTATTTTATCGTAAGTATATTGTAGAATTGGCTTGGAAACCTAAATATCTTCACGCTATATCCAATACAGGGGTAGATATAGATCCAGACAATTAAGGTCTTGCGACCCACCTTTCTACGAATACATATTTTTTGGGACAACGAGACTGGTGTTGAGCCTGTTGCCGTGTTAATGTCCACGCCAACGATAAAACGGAACGGTGATCGGAATTTAAGTCAAGAGACACTCAAACTCCGATCACCGAGGCGGGTAGCTCGGCTATCATTACTATTTTTTTGGAAACCTAAACGGGGCTACTTCTGTCTACCCCATTAGAACATTGCGTGAAAATAAAAAAAATCTTAATGACGGTACCTCAGTAAACCTTTTATACTAAAAAAAATCTTACAAAGAAGAAATTATTTAGTCAATAATGTTACACGTAATTTAGTTTACATAACCTCCAATGTCGTAAATTAATGAGTAATTGTTAATGAAATGTCTCATTTAGAGACAAAATCACATTTGGTGGCCTTAGAATAAAATTAAGTAAAATAAAATTAATAAATATTTTCACGCAGTCTCTGACGGGATAGCCAAAGAGGACAGACCGCCAAGTGTCACGATCATTACATACCGCTTTTTCTTCATTAAAATTCATCATCTTCATACACGCGCGTCTAGGTATTCTCCCCTCTTCGAGCAATTTGCTCACATGGTCCTCGAAAGCTTATACCGGTTTTAGGAAAATGTCTTTCCTATATATTTTGCCTTTATTGGCTTTACGTCTTTCGTATGTCTACTATTTGACTTCGAAATTACAGTAAATTCACTCATCGGTTTATTTTTTAAAATTCTAAATCATTCCCAAAGTATTATTATTAAAATAATATTTCCAACAGTGAGAAACATATATTTCCATACGAAAGTAGGAATTGGATGGTGATACGATCCATATTATTTATGATCGACTACTAGTTTTAACGGCAGAGTCATTATTAGTTACTTGCGAATATTAACAGCGCTAACGGGCTGTTAAATGATAGGATATACGAATTTATTGCATGTCATCGATGAATCACGTTTCTTTAACACGTACCTACTGTAGTTTGTTTTATTTATTTAGTTATTGTAGCGCTTAATGTTAATCCCGACATCATCGTTCTCTGCCATCGTTGACATATAGGTGATGGCGTCTTTTGACATGTGGTACAAAAGAATTAACAAGAATAAATCTACAGAAGGGAATCATCGCATCGAGAATACTGTACTTTTCAATTGTGTTTGTGTTCAGAACATACCCTCCATAACCCTTAATTCATTAAAATTGAAAAAAAAATTCGTAAAATTGTTAAGAATATTAAAATTATACTTACTTATAGGTTATTTTTTGCCATTGTCCATTTCTTTTAGTAACTAACGCCGTGGCATCTGGATATCTTGCGGTTGTCCGACTAAGAAGCCCGGGTATAGAAATAGGAGGTTCTGCTGCTAAGCCTCGGGCTTGCATTCTTAACTTGACGTATCCTCCCGGCACACATGATATGTAATCGTCTGCTGGTATTATTTGGTCAGGTCCTATCAGAAAAAAATAGAATAGAAAATATTATTTTGTCGTATTATAACAAAAAAATGCAAGTGACATACGTTTAGAATTGTGTTCTCATAAACACAATCGAGTTTCAATGCATGCTAAGTACGCAACGAACGTAGGTATCTATTTGGTTTTATTGTTATGGCAAGAAGTTTAACGCAAAACATGACGTAACTGTAAAATATCTCAACAAGTTTTAATGCTGTGTGCGCACACTAAGTTGTTTCGGATTTCAAAGAATGTGATGGGTAGTTCTTCCGTTTTATTAGTCTCTTATCTTCCTTTGTATTAAGTTATTGAATGAAATATTGTATATCGAAGGGATTTGAAATTTCTTAGAGATTTTTTAAGAGTGAAAATCTGTTTTGTAGTTTATGCGTAAAATCAAGCATATAACAAGTTCTATTCTTTATCATATTTTGTAATACTGTAATATTGTTTTAATTTCTGTAGTTGTTATGTAAAGTAAAAGCCTGAAAATGCCCATAAGCATTTCCTCAAACATTAATTAATCAATTAGAGAAGAGATGTCCGCCATATTTCACCGATGCGGATTATTAGTATTAGGCGGGCAAAGCCGTGGGCGACAATGTAGTTATGGATAAAACTATCTTTCAACTTTTTCGATACATAGTGAGCTGTTTTGCTTGCTAAAATGTATACCGTGTATGTAACTACTCAAAAGGTGTGGTTTGTTAGATAATATATTTTAAATCGTTTTAATAAAATGTTGTAAAAGAAGTCTTTTGCACTAGGTATTTAGGGAATAATCATCGACTACAGTAAATACCTCTAATGACAAGCCTATACCTATATTTAATAATTTAAATAAATCTAATTATGTTACTTACCATTTAAATAAGCTTGATTTATTCCGTTAGGTACTTGCGTTTTGTTAACTTTTACTATCTCCTCGCCATTTTCCATGATTACGGTGGACGTGTCCTGTAATATACGTTTCATTAAAAAAGTTGTATCAAAGACAACTTACTTTCCCTAGCCAGGAGACACCAGAAGACGTCAGGCCAAGAACGACAATCTTAACTGTTTCTTCAGCGAATTAGCAATGTAACAACTGTTGTGTTCTGGTTTTAAATGCTTTGTACAATATAATGAGGCATTCCATTTTCCTTAGAGATCTCCCCTTACCACCTGGAGATCCATGATAAGCAAGGCAATGAAAATAACCTCAAAATACTGTATTACATATAGTTAATATACGGGAAAGAATATGGATGGCACACTGCTTAGAGCAGTGCAATCACTTTATTGTGACAGCAAAGCTTGTGTGTGTAGGGCAACCCCTACAGGCCACCTATTATGTTTAGTGTCCCAATGGGCTTACAACGTATTGTACTTTAATTGTAATTATTACTGTTTTTGTTGTGTTATAACGCATAGCAACATACAAAATATAATTAGCCAATGCAGCTGAAAAGGTAACGTTATCTGGTTTTTATCGGATTTAGATATGTTGTAGTGAATTAATAAGTACTAAAAAGAAGTGTTGTTTGCGCTAGTTTATTTGATTTTTCTTATATTTTGCAATAACTTGATAAAACTAGCATGGATAGCGCAACTGGCACCAATCGCGTATTATAACAATAGAATTTCTACAGTTTGGTTTTTGTAAAAGGTGATATTAAAACGAAATTTATTTATTAAGCAAATTCCTTGGTTAGACATTCTTTAGGAAGAAAAACTTAATTGTAGTAAAAATTCGATGCAAACTTAGGGGAAGCGTAGGGCGTGGCCTATGTCCTGCAGTGGACTTTAACAGGCCGTTATGTATGTATGTATGTTTGTCTAAGTCACGATAGCCAAGTGGTTGGGTGGACGGAATTTCGAGTCAAGAGACCCGAGTTCGATCCCCAGGTGGCAGGCTCGTACCAATGGGTTTTAAAAAAACTTACGTACGAATTATATCGTTGGCTTGGACATAAAGACAAGCGACGGGCTCACCACCTGTCACGTTGTCCCGAAAATATCTTCGGTGGAAGGTGGGTCGAAGGGACTTAATTGTCTAGACTAGACCTCTGTCTATCCCTGTATTGGAAATTGCGTGAAGATATTTATACATTATTTATTTACGAATATATCTTAGTGCAGTATAGCAATATCAGTTTACCATGCTTAGCGCTTTGCCAAACCGCCAAAAAGTGCTTGAAATTCGTCGAGTCGAGAACGCGTCTTAATAATAATCGACGGATTATGATTAAGGATATTTATATATTTTTATAATATTCTGTCTTATTTACTAAGTTAGGCTAATGGCTATGTATACGATAACTGTCCCAGGAATATAATGTCACAAGGAACTCTGCTATATCTAACATCCAGGAGGATTATAGGCAATAATTAAACAATTCACTAGTGCAGAAATTTGAAAATTTCTGTTCAACACCTTGGTGTTAAGGTTAATATTAAAATTTAAATGGTGACGAAAGTGAACGTTAGTTGGTATCCAGAAAGGTCGAGTCCAACTAACGAAGACCATGTGAGCAAACTGCTCGACGAGGGGAGGGCGCATGTATGAAGAAAATTATCAATCTGAAAGACGCGAAAAAGATATGTAAGGATCGTGACACTTGGCGATCTGTTCTCCCTGGCTATCCCGTTAGAGATTGTGCGTAAAGATGCGATAAGATAATAAGTAAAGTAACATTACTACTAACTTACATTTTGTACGTACCTACGTTTTTGTTGTGCGAAAATTATTGAATCTGGATTGGTTGGAACGTACTAGGAGCACAGATAAGGTGACTAGAAGTTGTGTCGGAGAAGGGTCATTGCCTTTGTCAGCTGACTAATATGATTAATAGGGTTGACACCAACGAGTTTAATGTAAATTCTTGAAGTCCTCATATCTCCCACGGAAATCAAGCTACGAGACTCTTAATATTTTTTAGGGTATAGATATATATATATATACATATATATATATATATATATATATATATATATATATATATATATATATATATATATATATATATATATATATATATATATATATATATATATATATATATATATATATATATATATCATATAGCTTTTTAACTTATTAAAAAAGTAATCCCATCATGTATTTTTCAATTCGGCATTTTGTAGATAAGTAATATCCTGCGGATGCATTTACCTCGTGTTCAAAATTAGCTTCATATATCCAACTGTAGTGGAATATTTGTTCTTAAGATGTTCTGAATTATTTTCATCGCTAATAACAACAAAATTTCAATCATGTCAACTTAATGTTGAGAACATTAAGTTCGGACAACTCGTACGTCCAGTCTTCAGTTTGGTATTTGATGTAAAGAAAATAAAAGTTGTATTAAATTGTACCTATGTTTTGTAACAGTGTCAAACGAATAGTGACTGGTAGTGAATATAGGCACAATGTGAAAACTTTTATTCATTAACTACTACACTATCCCATGCTAGAGGAGATTTTTTGTTACAGACATATTTCTTTTCTTGATAATTTTCAGTATATGTACTGAAAAAGTGTTATTCTATGGTTATGATATTGGACAGTTGTTTCAAAATACTCGATATTATCATAGAGTATAATAAAATGCCTGTCCAATGTCAGTCTGAAAATTCAGACCGTAAATGGTCCATAAAGACTTACAGTTGCAGACGTTGCGCCTGTTGGACACAGTTCGTAGTAATGACATACTTTTTGGCACAATTGACAATAAGAATGCTACAAATATAAGTCAATGTATATCCTCCCTTATTGTCCCTTTTTGTATTATCCCTATTTTCATAATAATTTAAAATAAATTTAATATTATAAACATGAAAGTTTCTATTCGCAGACATTTGTACATTTATTACTCAACTACGCCATAACCGCGGAATAGAGACTCGGATCGTAAACATTACTTTTTGTACTAGAAAATTATGTACCATCATTTTAAAGATTTTTTATTAGAGAATTGAGTAAGCATTTGAAATCTGGAGATGTATAATAGCTGGTTTTTACGATTTGAAATTAATCTCGAATATGAGAATCTAGACTACATTTGCTTTTTATTCACGCCATCCCAGTACTGAGGTAGACAGAGGTCGAGACAATTAAGTCCTTTCGACCCACCTTCACCGAAGAAATTTTTGGGATAATGTCACAGTTAGAGAACCTGTCGCCTTCTTTATGTTCAAGCCAACGATATAAATTGTACATAAGTTTTGAAAAAACCCATTGGTTGGCCCACCCCTTAGGATCGAACTCGGGTCTCTTGACTCGAATTCCGATCACCCAACCCATCATGTTAACTTAGTTTATTCACATGTGTGAAAATTAGTTTTTGTGTACATTCATTGTTGCGATCATAACAATTATAATAAAATGTAAATGTGAACAGTGTATATATACATTGCAAATGTAAAGTAGATCCAAGTAGGTTGATAGATAAAATTTGAGATAATGATACCACACCTGAAGATATGTTTTTATCAACCGATTTCCTGTAAGTCGAGTTATTAAAGAAGTAAAAGATTACATATGGGGGATTTACTCTTTAACGACGAACATTAGGTCATTACGCAGATTATCAATTATCATGTCCTAATACCTATGCACTGACAATGCACCTTGTTTGTCAGAGTACCTATACTTTGTACTCATAGTACTCAGAGTACATATAATAAAAAACTCTGCTGGAGTCCATTTTGAGTTACTTGTGACTAAATATAATATGGCATAAATATTTGTCATATTTATTTTATTCAATGTTTTATTTTATTTATTTTATTTAAATCTCTATCTGATATAGTGATATATCTTCATGCTTTTCCCAATACAGGAGTAGCCAGAGGTCTAGACAATTGAGTCCTTCTAGACCCACTTTACACCGAAGATTTTTTTGGGATAACGTGACAAGTGATGCTCGTCGCAGTCTTTATGTCCAAGTCAACGATATAAATCGTCCTTGTTTTTGAAAAACCCTTTTGGGTTAGAAGTGAAGAATGGGTAAAAAAGGGACGAAAAGCATGCGTTAAAGATACTTCACGTATCGTGACTGTCGACCGATTACGGCAATAATGCAATAATAAAAGGATGTCTGTGCCTCTTCAACATTCGTAATGTAGTTTTATAATTCCCTTACTGATGCGTTTTTCTCAGAGTAATCATGAGAATGTTGTTATTTTCTCAGAGCAATCATGATAATGATGCCATGCGGCTGCTGATTTCACAGCATTTTAAATAACTTAATCTTGTTTAAATTTAGAACATTTTTATCTACATATAAAAATTTTTATTTATAGATATATTTATTGATCGTTTTCAAAGATTGCGAATTGTTAATTCTATTTGTCAATCTATATTTATTTATTTTAAACATTTACAAATTATTTATTTATTTTATTTAAATCTCTATCTGATATAGTGATATATCTTCATGCTTTTCCCAATACAGGAGTAGCCAGAGGTCTAGACAATTGAGTCCTTCTAGACCCACTTTACACCGAAGATTTTTTGGGATAACGTGACAAGTGATGCTCGTCGCAGTCTTTATGTCCAAGTCAACGATATAAATCGTTCTTGTTTTGAAAAAACCCATTGGTTGGCCCACCCCTTAGGATCGAACTCGGGTCTCTTGACTCGAATTCCGATCACCCAACCCATCATGTTAACTTAGTTTATTCACATGTGTGAAAATTAGTTTTTGTGTACATTCATTGTTGCGATCATAACAATTATAATAAAATGTAAATGTGCACAGTGTATATATACATTGCAAATGTAAAGTAGATCCAAGTAGGTTGATAGATAAAATTTGAGATAATGATACCACACCTGAAGATATGTTTTTATCAACCGATTTCCTGTAAGTCGAGTTATTAAAGAAGTAAAAGATTACATATGGGGGATTTACTCTTTAACGACGAACATTAGGTCATTACGCAGATTATCAATTATCATGTCCTAATACCTATGCACTGACAATGCACCTTGTTTGTCAGAGTACATAAACTTTGTACTCATAGTACTCAGAGTACATATAATAAAAAACTCTGCTGGAGTCCATTTTGAGTTACTTGTGACTAAATATAATATGGCATAAATATTTGTCATATTTATTTTATTCAATGTTTTATTTTATTTATTTTATTTAAATCTCTATCTGATATAGTGATATATCTTCATGCTTTTCCCAATACAGGAGCAGCCAGAGGTCTAGACAATTGAGTCCTTCTAGACCCACTTTACACCGAAGATTTTTTTGGGATAACGTGACAAGTGATGCTCGTCGCAGTCTTTATGTCTAAGTCAACGATATAAATCGTTCTTGTTTTTGAAAAACCCTTTTGGGTTAGAAGTGAAGAATGGGGAAAAAAGGGACGAAAAGCATGCGTTAAAGATACTTCACGTATCGTGACTGTCGACCGATTACGGCAATAATGCAATAATAAAAGGATGTCTGTGCCTCTTCAACATTCGTAATGTAGTTTTATAATTCCCTTACTGATGCGTTTTTCTCAGAGTAATCATGAGAATGTTGTTATTTTCTCAGAGCAATCATGATAATGATGCCATGCGGCTGCTGATTTCACAGCATTTTAAATAACTTAATCTTGTTTAAATTTAGAACATTTTTATCTACATATAAAAAATTTTTTATTTATAGATATATTTATTGATCGTTTTCAAAGATTGCGAATTGTTAATTCTATTTGTCAATCTATATTTATTTATTTTAAACATTTACAAATTATTTATTTAAGTATTTATTTATATTTACATAATTTTATTAATATTTAACCAAAACGCTATGGAAGCGTAAGATGCAATTAAAAGATTCTCCCTACCACACTTTTATCATAGTGGATAAAAATAAAATATTTTATCAGGTATGTATGTACACTGTGTACATAATTTTTTAATAAATTCAAGGCAGTTATTAAGATAATAAAGTAATTTCGTAAGTCCACAAAAGAAAAGGGATTTACTAACTGATAAAATTCTGATCAAGAATTTTATAAAGTTTTGCAGGTCTGTTATTATTATCTACTTCCACGTTATCGCACAACGCTAACGGCTACAAACTTTGCCAATATTTTTAACTAATTATTATTATGCAATTTTATTGATTTTTTAAAGTATATTTACGCTGAACTTTTATGATATTAAATTAAAGAGAAAAAAGTTAAAAATTTAGTTGAAATTTTAACTTTTTTCTCTTTAATTTAATAAAATAATTATTATTATCTCCCTTAAGAAGGATTGACCATAACCATCGTGCTGGGCGGTTTGGCGATCGCTGTATCAGGCAACTCGCACCGCAGACCCTGCTGCTCGTGACCGATTTAATTAATTTTGGTTTAGTATTTTACGAGATAGCTATCCCGCTATCGTTCGAGAGCCTTTTGCAGTTTTGTCCGTTTTTCCTTAGACAATTCTTAAGAAATCCACGGGAAAAAAGAGAAGGCCACCAATAGACGGCCGCAAACAATGTAATGAATAAATTAGGCATTCATTAGAAGATACATAAGCTACGGTGACACGCAAATGTATTAAATTTTTATTCAACCCACGCCATTTTTAAATGTAATGTAATATTTTTAACCGTCTTAAAAAATAGGAGGAGTTCTCAAGTCGGACATATGATCTTTTTTATTTTAATGTTTGTTACCTAATAAGTCCGTCATTTGTAAGCCGATTCGGAATTCTTTTCTTGTTTGAAAAGGTATGTTTCCAGTTTGATCGTATTATCACTGTGTCAGGATCTGATGATGGAAGAATATTTATTTAAATATTTTTTTTCTCAATTTCTGTTTTTCTCGCGAGTGTCACAATACGACACTAGGAAAAGTTTTAACTAATGTCAATCCCTCTCGCTCGTTATTCTAACTTATTTAAAAATTTATTTATTTTAAATTTCGAAAAACACTTATAAAACTACATATAAGTCAACACTTATCATAAATAATACATAATACTAGTCAGGTCATAAATACTGTCACATGTTTAACCTAAAATAATTAAAACAAGTTTATTCATTATGTAACTATTTATATACCAAAATGAACTTAACAAAACGTAGATTCTTATGACACTAAAGTTTATTCAAAATGTCTTCCGTGATTTTGAATACAGGCCTTCAATCTGTGCGGCCAGTCGTCTATCGCAGCACGAACGATAAGGCTTTGAGCACGCCTTTTCCTCCAAGTGTTGCCAAATCTTGTAATCTAACGGATTGAAATCTGGACTGGAGGAGGGCCAGTCTTCGTGCCCGATGAAGTCGATTTCACGCGCCGCCAGACAGTCTTGTGTGCTCTTCGCTCTATGAGCTGGCGCCGAATCTTGTTGGAATACCCAGTGCCTGTTATTGAACATGGTATGAGAAATAGGTTCCACAAGGTTCGTCAGGACTGTATTTTGATACACAGCTACATTCGTTTTTACACCTTTCTCGCAAAAATTTACCTCTGTTAAGCCCCAGTAAGAAACTCCCAACCATACCATGAGTGAGGATTGAAAATGACATCGTTGGACACGCGGAATGCGGTTGCTCGCTTCTTCACTACTGTGTGCGTACACCTTATCATTTTGTTTGTTGTAGCTCTCTTCTGTGGTAAAAATTTTTTCATCCGAAAAAAGAATTTCCCGATGTTTTTTAAAATTATCGGGAAATTCTTTTAAAAAATATCGCGGGATCTCTTCAGTCTCAGGTCCATTAGACGAGCATTCAAACGATGTCTTGTTTTTATTCGATATGCCCGAAGCCATAAGTCTTTATTTAACACCCTTTTGACTGTGGTTCTGCTTAACCCCATCTGAAGGGCCAACAGTTTCTGCTTACGTTTGGGATTTATTTGAATTCGAGCCTTCACAGCTTTTATCACTGCTGGAGTCCTAACAGACCGAGGGCGACCACTTCTTGACCTGTCATCTACACTAGAGTCTTCATTGTATCGTTTGATGGTACGATAAACGATTCTTTTGGTTATATTCAAATTTTTCAGTATGTCAAATGCTTGATTTGGCGCGTAACCGCAACGTTGCAACGCAATAACTGAAACACGGTCTTCTTTAAGCGTCCACTCCATATTTAAAAATGAGTAAAATCCTAAAAAGTATGTAGTTTTATTTTCATGAACAATTCGAAATTCGAATTCAATAAACTTTTTTGAAGCCAGCATTCTAAAAGGAAAGTTTTACTGTGTGACAATACTTATGACCTGACTGTGTAGAATGTTTGACGTCTCTGCAACTTTGTCGCCAAACATTTAGCGTCGACAAGTCAAGTACAGCTATTGCCAATTAATGTTTATATTTTTGTATATTAGATACTTCATATCGCTTATATTACTTTCGTTGCTTTTCATTCCAGAAGTAATACAAAACTTTCAAAGATTTCAAATATTTTTCCTTTGTTATAACACAATTAGTGTTGAATTAGTCTGACAATTAGTGTCAGAAATAATTTTTCTATCTGGAGAAGAATAAAAAGAAATACTCGGCAGATTTCATCATACGATGCTTTCCGTCTAACAAAATATTAAATAATACGGAAATCGCCACATGTCTAAAATTCTTTCTTCTTTAGCTTCTTTAAATTCTATAAAAATTATTTGCTGAACATTGGCTTCCTACAAAAATTACTGATTACAAAGAACGGTCCTGTGCAACCGCCTTCTATTGTCTCATCCCCCAGATATTATATTGATCCCAAAAAAAATTACAGTTCGTAGAGTCAGTCATGCGAAATTTGGGCTTGGCGTACTGTTGAAGCTTTAATGTTTTAAGTAGGATACGTTAATATTAAAGAAACCAACAATAAATTGTTTTTAATAGCCGCTTTTATTTATCGCATTAAGCCTGGTGTCTATTTTTTAAAGAACAAAATGTCGCAATGGCATAGTCGGATATTAAACTTTAAAAATTAATTACAATATGCTTACTTATCGGTCGTCGATCGATTTATCGCGTTATGATCAGCCGATAGCCCAGTTTGTAGTGACCCTGCCTCCAAAGCTCAGGGTTACGGGTTCGTGTCGCGCTAGCAGTAAATTTGTACTCGAGTCCTGGATATTTATATAAATACTGGAATATTTATCAATCTAATTATATATCTAAGTAAGTATAAAGTACCGATGGCTTAGAGACAAAGACGGCGATAGGCTCACAACTTGTCACATTATCCCAAATAGGCTTCGGTAAAAGGAGGCTCGAAAAAGTTTGAAAAAGTCTTTAGGATTTGGAAAATGCGTGAAGAACAGAAAAAAAACTATTAATCATCAACAAAAATTGTATACACAAGAAATAGCCTTTATAGGCAGTTTTTCTTGTGTATACAATTTTTTTTTGACTTTATAGTAAAAAAATTTAAGTGTTAAATTATATTATTTACGGTGATATTATATTAGATATGATATTATATTAGATACGGTATAAGCGATGACCATTCTCTCAGTTTAAGCTACAGCAATTAATGTTATCGCAACTTATGCTAGAGCGCTGATTTTCAGCTGAAGACCCATCAATCTAATTGACCGCAACGTCATTATTTTCAGTGTATATTAGACATTATATGTATATTAGACATTATGAAAGTTTTTTTCTAAATAACTCTACAAAGTCGATATCGCGCAGTATGAACATATTAATATATAAACAAAAGACAAAATATTTATTTTGAAATATATTTCATGGAATGTCAATGAATATTAATATAAAATTAAAAATATAACGTAAACGTAATTAATATAACTTCTCGTTAAGTAATAATATAACTTTTCGTAATATTGTGTATGGAATCATTCTATATACTGGGAGCACATCCTGCACTTCTTTTCCTTATAAGAGGTTGTAGAAGATCTCATTATCCAACTGGTGTATATTCTGTGAGCTATTTGGCCGGGTCATAAACACGCATATACTAATGTCTAAGTCAGTTATTACCCTTTTCGCTGTATTCAGTAGCCAAGTACTCCTCAAAGGTACAAAACGGAAGCTATATATATAATTTCTAAAATAGACAGAGGTTTAGACAATATATATTATAATAAGTCCTTTCGAGTGGAAACGGCGTAAGAATATTGCCACTCCCTTTCCTCCCGTGGGCGTCGTAAGAGGCGACCAAGGGAAATAATCAGACCAAAGATGGGCAGCAGCATTAGAGGTGGTCTACGACTGCAATCGCCAATCCGCTTGCCAAGCGTGGCTATTATGGCAAATCCTCCCTATGGGAGAGTCCTATGACCTGCAGTGGACTTTAGAAGGCCGATATGTATGTATGTTTGTATGTAAGTCCTTTCGACCCACCTTTCACTGAATACTTTTTTTGGGACTACGTGACAGGTGGTGAGCCTATCGCCGTCTTCATATCCAAGCCAACCTATTGGAACGAGCCTGCCGCCTGGGGATCAAACTCATGTCTCTTGACTCAAATTCCGATCACCCTCGGCTATTACGACGTTTTTTTTTATTATATGTCTGGTACATAACAACATCATTACCTTATCGTTAACACTTTTTGAAATTATAAAGAATGTTGTATATGTTAATTAAACAAAAGATATAAACTGACTTCGTCTTTAACTCTTGAAAACTAATGTTTTCAAATAAAATGTTATATTAAATGTTTCTTATTTTAAACTGTTTGTATATTTTCCTCTCTAGAGCGGAACGTATTCCTTCAAATGAATGGTCATTCTTTCCGATATACTAATGCGTAAAAATATTTAAAATGTGTGATTTTTATTTATTTTTCGTACTGTCAAAATGAGCGAATCTAATGACAAAATTCGATATATTTTAAAATTTTACTATAAAAAAGTTAAAAATGCAATGCAAAACGCGAAAAAAAAATTGCGATGTTTATGTACCTAGTGCAGTGTCTGTGAGAGTAGACAACAAAACAGTTTTGGCGCATTTGAAAACAAACTGTGTACACAATAAAGCTCGATATTTGGGTACCTCAAGAGCTCACTGTAAGATACCTAATGAACCCTGTACTCATTTGTGATTTTTTATTACGACGTAATGAAACCGAACCATTTTTTAAGAAGTTGATAACTGGTGATGAAAAGTGGATCACGTCCGACAAGAACGTGCGACATAGTTCGTGGTCAAAGGCCGATCAGACTTTACAGACTGTGGCGAAACCCGGGTTAACTCGCAACAAGGTGATGCTGTTTGGGTGGTGGGATTGGAAGGGCATTATTCATTATGAGCTGTTACCTCGATTCTGAACTCTACTGCGAACAACTAATGAGATTAAAGCAAGAAGTGAGAGAGAAAGCGGCCGGAATTAATCAACAAAAGGGGTGTTGTTTTTCATCATGATAACGCTAGACCTCACACAGCTTTAGCCACTCAGCAAAAATTAAGATTAAGAGCTTGGCTGGGAGGTGTTAATACATCCGCCATATAGTCCTGACCTTGCACCTTCAGATTTCCACCTGTTTTGGTCTCTTCAGAATTTTTTAGACAGTGTCGGGTTAACATCACGAGAGGAATGCCAAAACCAGTTGTATGCGGTATTTTGATCAGAAGCAACAAAATTTCTATACCAATGGGATGTATGTCCCTACCTATAGGATGGCAAAAAGTTATCGAACAAAATGGTACCAACATACGTTAGTTAAATGTAAATGAACTATTTTAAAAAAAATTGTGAATTTTCTTAAAAAATGCGTAGTTACTTTTTCCCCAAACAATTTTTTTTCAAAATTTATGCTAATAACTTGAGAAAATAATCGTTTATTTTATTTGCAGTCATTTTACAGAAATATTCATAAGGAAACTTAGGAATATTTTAATATTTAAAAAAATATATTTTATTACGACTATTGACGTAAGCTACGTCAATGGTCTTCGTTGCAGTGATTAACAATAAAACTATTTTTACTTAGCGTTACTAGTATATCCTGAAAAGGAAAAAGAAAATCCTTGTATTATACAGGCATTGAATGCAAACATTTGTTTAAAATTTGGAAAAGAAGGTCGAGTAACGGAGATATTGTAACGGGTATCAAGCACCAACCAGTTGTCTTATGTGCGCAGTGCTCAAAGTAAAACGCGCATGTGCTATATGACGCACTTAAAATCTGTTTTATTTGGTAAAAGTTAGATTCGTATTGTTTTACTGACTGAAAACCATTATATGGTAACTGTGTTAATAGGTGGCAACCTTTGATCGGACGATGAAGGACAAATCTTTGATATGCATACTTATTTACACTGATGAGTTGCGTTTTGATAAGCTAGATAACAACATTTTCGTTGGTTTTATATAATTGCAATGACTGTACATTTACTGCTACTTATACTAAATTCAAATGAGTAATAAAGTTTCGTCTGTTAAATTATGATTTTATGTTAACAATATAATCTTACCGTATTTTGTTGATAATTAAAATTCCTTTTGTGAACCTTACTGATAAACTTTTCAATTCATACCACTCAGTTTTATAATCCTAAAATTTGTTGTAGCACTTAAGCATTTTATAGCGTTATTATCAAACGTATTTGCAAAGTTGTGCGAATATTATAAGAAAAATATGCCCGATTTATAACGACCGCGACGGCGCGAGTACAGTAGCCAACTGGCGGTTTGCCCTATCGCCTATCAAACCATACAGCGGTGTAAAGTTCACTTGAAGATATTTGTTGCATTTTTTAAAATATAGTTTACATATACAGGTAACACGTTCATTATACCTGATTTATTTAAACGCTAAACACATACCGTGGTAAGTTTGTTTTCGCTGTCTGGTTCCATGGCGTGGAGCTGACGGTCAACGCACGACACACGTTGCAAACGACCGCGCAAACAACGAAGTGCGGATGGCCTGTGCGCGCGTACAGTTTTTTTCAAACTCTGATACTGATAAACAGCATGTTGACGTTACCTAATCAGCTGTAGTTAATCACAACATAATTCCTTTTTATTTAATGATATCGTTTAATTTCTAGCCACAGGAAAAGTTAAAAAAATAAAATTATCTTCCATTCGAATTTATTAGGTATGTGTTTGTCATACCCATAAAATAAAAAAAATAACTAACAAATGTAATCATACGCTTGCTATGTATGCTTGGTATTTTTTTACGAAATCAATTATACAGCAGTAACGCCCACATAGAATAAATTTTATTTCGTAACTCCGTCCAAGACGCTCCATTACGTAGCTCCAGAAGACAAAGTAATATGAAGGTTAGAGACAAAGTAATAAGAGTTAGACATATTTGTACTTCCACTTTTTTTCTAAGTATCGTACTTAGAGGATTGTCGTGTGGTTGCGGCGTGTTCCAACCTCTTTCTTCCCGTAGGTGTTGTGAGAGGCAACTCAGAAGAAGTCTTAAAAATGAAATAGACTGCTAATGACTGATGATGGAATAATCAGCTCAAAAAAATCCGACCAAAATACAGAAGAGCGGTGACGGAAAAACGCTTATATTTATACATAAGTTTCATATATTTTATTCGTACATAAGTACATATATTTTATTTAAAAGAATTGTAAAACAAATCTTTTAAATAAAATATATGTCGCCCTTGTACAATCGGTAATTACATACTGCATTCCTATTTGGGGTGGAGCCCTCAAAACACGATTCCTTGTAGTAGAAAGGGCTCAAAGGGCATTACTAAAAGTTATGTATTTCAAGACACAAAGGTGCTGTACTGATAGTCTCTATAAAACATGTCAATTATTATCAATCAGAAAATTATATATTCTTCATACAATATTAAGAAAACATAAGAGCATTCTAGTAAAACCGGACTATGATTGCAAAAGAAGTAGAAGACGATATGTCGTTGCGCTAGTACCCAAATCAAAAACTGTTTTTGCAAGTATTCAATATTCAATAAGATCAGCCTATTTATATAATGCTATAAATAGAGAAATAAATATATTCTCAATGACGTATCATAATTGTAAAATTTCGGTAAGTGAATGGCTAAAGAAGATAAATTATGAAGAAACTGAGAGATTATTAAATAAATAGCATCCATATGTATCACAGGTGCGCACACAAACACACACACACACACACCACACAGATGCATGCTTTTGTTAATATATATTTCTAACGAAATTGTAACTACGAGTACTATTTTCTAAAAGGGTTTTGTCATATTATGTAGTTATGGAAGGGCGGAGTTTCCTGACACAGGCGTCAAGCTTAAAAGGAGACTCCAACATTTATGTCACGGAAAAAAAATGTCATGTTGTAAACAAAATATTTTTATTTTTTTATTATTTATTTTTATAACTTTAAAAAACCCATTGGTACGAGCCTGCCACCTGGGGATCGAAGTCTGGTCCCTTGACTCCAAATTCCGACCACCCAACCACTCGTTTATCCTTACTCATAACTGAGACTCAGCCCGGATTTACCGTACCTACCGTACCAAAATTACCTATACTTCTCCAAACAGAAAGAAATTACACGAAGGAGGGATAGCTTAACTATATTTATTAAGAACCATGAATACATTTAACACATAATTACTAATATTCAAATCTCCCGCCCTTGGGGGGCGAGAGCAACTAATGTCGGCTCGCACCACCTAAGACGTGCCTCTACCTCTTGGCATCCAAACTCACCAGAGCCCCTAGAGTTCACCAACCGGAAACCGACATTCTAAGGAAGGTGGGAGACTGAACGAGCACTAGCCCAACCTTCACCTCGCGGTGGATCTGGACTTTGGCTTCGGCGTTGACCACTTTTCTGTGGACCACACTTGTCACTACTCAGGAGAGCGGCGCGAAGGCAACGAAACTAACACAGGGAGTGTTAGCTTCGTTGGCATAGCCTAACAGCAAGCATGCCAAGTGGACTCGAGGCATGCTCACCTGGAACAGCCACCTCTGGCAAAAGTTGGTCATGAAAACTACATGACTAACTTTGTCGAGATGTGGCCGCTCCTGTTTCCTCAAGATTCCAAACGCCATGATAAGACGCGAGTCAACCCAGGAGGGTCGACTAGGCTATTAGTAGACAAATTATTGTGAAATTAACCTGTTTAAATTTTCTACTTATTTATTAGATACGCCTATATAAAAATATTTTAATAACCAACAAGTTGGGATTGAAATAATAGAAAAGGAGTACAGTGAAGCTAAAGGTTTTATTGGGTTTAATTTGAATACATCAATATATGGATCATAGTTATACCTACTTTCACCATACTTAGTACATAATTGTATGTGTAAATAATGTTTGTTGTACCTGTTTTTGAGTTTATTAAACATATGGAGTTTTTTGTTTTTGGCTGATTGATTCATAGATGCATATATAAATAAACAGTATAAATTATTACATTTTTTAAATAATGTACTGGGGTCACTAAGCTCATTGTACTTTTGAGAAATATCTATTATGTGAATGTTTTCCAAAGAACAGCATTGACTCAAAGATGGAAATAATACCTTAAAATCAATTCTTCTATCAAATAATCTAAGATTTTTCATGCTTTGACTAAGAGGTATATTTCGGGCTATAGAGGATGCACAAGGTGACAAATTAGGAGCCTCTACATTTAAAGTATCTAATACATCACAACATCTAAACAAAATATTAAAAAATTCTCTACTATACAACACACTTCCAGTTAAACTTAAATATGTTAATTTTCTTAAATACTGACTATTTGATGAAACAACTATAGGGAAACTTAAGCAGCTAAGGAATGACAATGTTAGTTTCACATCTTTTTTGTTTTTAAACATATGATCATAATGGAGTACATGATTTGGAGCCCCAATTCTTCTTTTTTTGAAGTCGGGGATAAATTTATAGTTACTATCACTTTCAATTTTTTGTGACTCAATACTTAAGAAACACCAATCAAATTGTGCTGGTAAGATAGCATTATCTTGTTTAATGTAGTATGGAAAAAAATTAAGTAATTTATATTTTAAGTCAGTAAAAAAATTTATATCAAATACTGTCTCAGCCTTATTCCATAACATTATTACAGTATTTCCAATATAATCTATTGTGTCAATATCATTCACACACTTAGAATCAACATGCAAATGTTCTTTAAAGAAGTTTTTAAAAATTGATGAGACATAAACTGAGTGTGAAACATGTTCTACATTAACAATAGCAATAAATTCAAATTTATTTGTGCTCCATAGACTTGAAAGAGCACTTGGCATGTATAAAAATGATCCAAGACCAGGGTTACTTAATCTCAAATCATGGAGGACATATACACTAATAAATTTAAAGTTTCCTACTACATTGTCATTAATTTCTTCATTTACTTCATATACAGTGTTTTCATTTTCAGCAACTGTAAACCTCAATGCACTTAATTTGGATTTCTGTAACATCCATAGAGACAAATTTGAGTAAAGCAAATTTGCTGCATTTCCAATAAGATTGACTTTTTCAAAGTTTTTAAACATATTTTGACTTTCAATTAAATCTTCTTTGGGTATTTTTATTACATCTTTGCGAAATATAAAATTACATGTTATATTTCTAATAGTAGGGCAGTTATTATAAACTTCAACTAAATGTATTATAGTAATATTTGTGTAGGAAACGTCTAAAGTATTTAAACACTTCATTTTCTTAACAGCCATGAGCAGGGTTGTTTTATTCAAATCAGGTACTCCACACAAACATAACTCCTGTAAATGTCCTGAAATATCTTGTATAAATTTGAGTTTGAAAGACTGTACTGTAGCCATTGTATTGAGTGCCATATCACAGATTTTAATCACATTGTACATACGAACAATATTTTGAAAGTAAGCACACGATTCATATAAATGACATACTGACTTCAAATCTAGTTTTTTGATGATAAACACGAGAATTTCATCGGGAAGATCAGTTAGAATCATAGTTATTGTAAGTATAAATAAAGAATTAGAATCTCTATTTCTTGCAATATTATTTGAATTTCACAGAATATAAATATTTTTTAGTTTTTCAAAAACTATTTAGGTTGTATTGATTCCCTTTCTCATTTATTTCAGATCAGTCAAAGGGTCCAATTCTTTGACACAAATAGTATAGTATTCACAAGGCTGACACAAATAGTAGTTTTCTTCTCGTGTCAAAAAGTAACGTAACTGTAGTGTCAAATAAGGAAATCCATATTTACGCGACCAAGTTCCATAATCAGGTATTAGCTACCAAATAAGCCTACCGACCGAATTAGACCGAAAATTAGACCGAAATACTTCAATGCAAGTATTGCAAGTATATTGGCATAATATACCCGGCGTAGAACACCTCCCGAAATCGATGATCGTCGGTTGTAAGTACTTACCAGGCCATTTTCGTGTGTACGCAGAAGTTAGAATTAATTTCTTAGAAGTTTCTAAGAAATTAATTCTTATTTTAGTAAAATTTAAAAGTTTTAATCTGATATAGCATTTCATTTATTAATACGTACATACGTACGTATGAAGTATATATATACAAAATTTAATTATTATAACAAAAAACTTGCAAGGTGTCAAAAGTTTACACCAAGCAATATTCGATACGTCCTTATAGTTGCGTTCTTTGAAGCAAACTTCCCAACATGTACAAACTAAGAATCGTATTTTTTTTTAATTTAGGAATATACCACAGTGGTAGAGCCACGCATCAGCTTTTGTTGTTGCATGAATGGGCCGGCTCGACCGGGAAGTACCACGACCTCACAGAATACCGGCGTGAAGTAGAAGTCTAACAAACTTCTGCGTTTCGTCTGGTGAGTGCAGGTAACCGGTGGCCCACACCCTCCCCTCCCCCAATTCTGGGGGGGGGGGGACACTCTAAGGCAGGCAACGCATCTGCTATGCCTCTGGTATTGCGGGTGTTCATGGACGGCGGTAATCACTTACCATGACGTGAGCCACCTGCTCGTTTGCCTCCCTTTTCTAAAAAAAAATATATAATCGCGAGGAACAAATCTTTCTTTTTCCTCCGTAAGAATATCATTACGAAACGGCAATGGAGTAAATAATTATATTATATGGCGTCTAATATATGACCAAAAAATAAAAAATAAATCTTTACGCAGAAAAATGTATTATCTACATCTTGAAGATTCTAAACAGTTTTTAATTACATTCAGGCCTGCTTCAATAATTGTTTTTTAGTCAATCCAAAAAATATATATATATTGGAAAACTAATATATATGTTGGAAAACTAATTGTCATTGCGTACTAGTCACATCGTAGTTAAATCAGTAAATGTTGTCAATAATTTTCTACTTAGTCAGAATATTTTTCGTCAGGATAATAGTAGGAGTCAGGACTGAAGTTAAAAGTAAGCGTAAGTAATCGGGCGGAGAGAATGAAACCACTTTCATTCTTAATCACTTGACTATGATATAACAAATTACCGAAATACAATCGCTATCACATTCGGAACACTTAATTACATAAATTAAACAAGACACTCCATCGATCACTAGGCGCATGTCCAAGCAGCAAGGCGACTTGTCGTGTAATCCTTAATAGGCTTTTTTTTTTGATAACCGTGGAGAAAATGTTTTATGCACGAAGGTTCCTTGGCCGGGATGCCACCGAAACAAACAGTGTCGGGCTCGAATCTCAGAAGGAGAAGCATACCGACTAAAACCATCCACGGGATACTGTTGGCCCGGAGGCCTTTACAGCGTCATCTAAAGAGACTTGCGAGGAGAGGCTCGCAAGTTAAAAGTTTGAAGACAATAATGACTGCTGCTGCGATGCGCTGCGTCCCCTAGAACGAAACAGAAGACTTCCGAAATGGGGAAAGGGCCATGCGATCCGAGGGCCCGAGTTGGTTTATAAGGAAAATCTCCTCTCGGATCGCCTTGCGATACCATTTAGTGACGACTACGACCACGAGAAATTCTCGTGCCAGTCGTGAAATTGCGACGATGGCGAGGTTGTGTAAGCCGCAGGACGCGGCTTGTGTTTGTATGGCCTTATAATGCTTGCCGTCCACCCCCTTTTATCGCACCAGAACCCGGTGTTGAGTCAGAGCGGATGTGACAAATCACAGTTGCCATTCTAGAAATATTTGACGTACCGACCTACTTATAAATTTTTATTACACTTACTAGTAAAACACTTACAGAACATTGAAAATTATATCCTAAAAGCTAACAATATCATATTTATTACAACAATATCGTAATGTTATATAACATTCATATATGTTTAAATTTAAGGTAAACTCGTTAGAAAGCAAAATGTTGTGCAAATAAATATATATTTAGGTTGATAATTTGAAAATATATAAAGTATGTTTATTTTGACAAGGTTTAAGTGATATTGCTAAGGCTTTTCTCTTACATACCTGTTACAACATGTACTAGAAAAGAGGACATACATATTCTTAAACCAATATCACCGCTACCAAATATATATTTAGGTTGATAATTTGAAAATATATAAAGTTTTTTTTTTTTTTTTAACTAAAACCATCCACGGGATGCTGTTGGTCCGGGGGCCTTTACAGCTTCGTCTAAGGAGACTTGCGAGGAGAGGCTCGCAAGTTAGAGTTGAAGACAATAATGGCTGCTGCTGCGAAGCGCTGCGTCCCTTAGAACGAAAGAGATGACTTCCGACATGGGGGAGGGGCCATGCGATCCGAGGGCCCCAGTTGGTTTGGAGGAAAATCTCCTCTCGGATCGCCTTGTGTTAACCTTTTAGTGACGACTACGACCACGAGAAAGTCTCGTGCTAGTCGTGAAATTACGACGATGGCGAGGTTGTGTAAGCCGCAGAACGCGGCTTGTGTCTACTTGTGTGCGAAAGTACGTAGGGGGCGGGGCCTCATACGCATTGTTGACACGGGTGATTGCGTCATCATCGTCTATGATGACGCATTTCGGGCGCCTCAATTGAGGTGGAGTATGGCGCGCGGGTGTGTAATTCCCTAACGCTGCCACTAGCGGATTTTTTTTTTAACATTATAGGCTAGCGTTTAACTACAATCCCACCTGATGGTAAGTGGCGATGTAGTTTTTGTTGGTAGGCACACTAGCTTAGAAAAAGCCT
This sequence comes from Sericinus montela, assembly GCA_029286605.1. NCBI lineage: Eukaryota > Metazoa > Arthropoda > Insecta > Lepidoptera > Papilionidae > Sericinus > Sericinus montela. Next base: position 6,399,844 of record JAGSMR010000005.1, read on the forward strand.
ATTCACTCTTCTCTTGAAGACACCCACATTGTAATCAGACGGAAAGACTGATGCAGGCAAATTATTCCAGTCCTTTGCTGTACGCATTATGAACGACGAAGTAAAACGCTTCGTCCGAATGCAGGGTATATCGACAACAAAAGGATGGAAACCCGCCGTGCGTCTTGTTGTCCGATGATGGAAAGGGGAAGGGGGAATTAACTCATGTAATTCCTTCGCACACTCACCAAAATGTAACCTGTAGAACACCGAGAGACTGGCCACCCGACGTCTGTGTTCGAGACTGGACAAATTGGTAGTAACCAAGTCAGGATCACCGATTAGCCGCTTGGCCCGTCCCTCCACAGAGTCCAAGGCTGCCAGTTGATATTTAGGAGCTCCAGCCCATATGTGGCAGCAGTACTCTACAGCCATATACAGTATTTGTATGTAAGTTAGTCCTATCGAAGTAGTCGATGGAGAACTTTTAAATAGCGCTGCCATTGTAGGCAGTTTGAGATCGCGATGCAGATCTACATTCCGCATATATACGGGAGCGCCGGTTGCGCGGCGCATGAATCGGTTTTGAATCACTTGGAGAGAGAATATATAAAGTATGTTTATTTTGACAAGGTTTAAGTGATATTGCTAAGGCTTTTCTCTTACATACCTGTTACAACATGTACTAGAAAAAGAGGACATACATATTCTTAAACCAATATCACCGCTACCAAATATATTCATATGCCACGACAGCCTTTCCTTTATTAATACTCTATGCCATTCTGTTTATAAACTCTCTATTCTCTATGCAACTGTGGCAAATGAAACGACAAACGTCAATATCTATATTGTATCGGATTCTAAAAAATAATAATCATTTATTTCTATTGGTGAAGTTCTCTGTGTTTAAATAGTTACTATTCGTTCTGTAATTAACTTTAGATGATAAAATGAATCGTTCAGAGGGATTGGTGCAACGAAGAAATGTTCTAAAAGACAGTAACTCTGATGGAACGTTGAAGGAAAGCCTTGACGATGATAAGAAAAATGATAAAAATTATGATGATGGCGACTCTAAGGATACCCGTTTAACATTAATGGAAGAGATTTTGCTTTTAGGATTGAAGGATAAAGAAGTAAGACCTTATTACGTCCATGCAGAACTTGCGTACTGTACTATAGTTCATTACACGTTGTACACCTTGTATTTTTTTAGGGTTACACATCGTTTTGGAATGATTGCCTATCTAGTGCATTGAGAGGATGTATCTTAATCGAACTGGCGTTAAGAGGCAGAATAGAGTTGGAAAGAGCTGGAATGAGACGTAAAGGGCTACTGTCTAGGAAAGTTATTGTGAAATCAGGTGATTTGTATTTTATTGTATATAATTATCAGTTGTTGATATGTCAAAACTGTCTGTATTCAGTTTATTTTCTTTTGTTGACATAAATATCCTTTCTATTATTATATCCATTTAAGTGTTTATTTTTTTCTTCTTTTGGAAATTGTTCAATATTGTTTGTTGAAGTAAAAACTTAAGAATCTACCAGCCTACTATGTCCCTTATTTTTTGTGATATGCTTTGAAAATTTTAATAGTCGTTAAAGGAACTGTCTTGTTCTAATTTAGAATTAACAATGATTTAAGAATTAATTTATTAATATACAATGAATAAGGTGTTTGGTATATAACAAGTAAAGCAATTGTTGCAAAATCGTCTTGTTAGACATTACATTAATTAAGTATAAAAACGGCTAGAGAAACATCCACTCTCACACAACTTTTGGCTTGCTTGGGCACATTAGGAAAAGCTCAACAGGGCAGGGACTGTGTGAAGCATCAGTAATGCTGATGAGCTTGGTATGAGACTGATAAATATATGTTACTTTTAGTGTTTAAGAGCTCAATAAGTGAGTGTATATGTGAATACTCAGTAAGAGTATTCACAAAATCCGCCACTTAATTTTTCATTCAGCACCATTTCTCTAATTCAGGGTCACATTTCATAACACAATCAATGTCTTCCTCCTAGCATTTGGAAATCAACCAAGTTATGTTCTTGTATAAATTTTTTTGTTGGCCATTCTTAGCAATCGTAATATAATATGAGGCATTGGAATTGAGGGTATACTTTGTCACCAGTTTGGTCTGATATCCCTTACATAAATGCTAAGTATGCCAGGACTCGCAATACAAGTTTAGAATGTTTTTTGGTGGTTGTGTTGATATTCTGTCACTAGTTTTAGCCATTGAATTAACACCTGCCATATGTGTGTTAATACTAACTTCAGGAATTGAGGATTGCATAGACAACAGGTGCAATGGATGGAAATAAGAATCTGCTCTCATATATCAATCAGTGTGTTTTGATTTTCTGATTAATGCCCATAGTACAGACATTATTTAGCTTCACACTTCAATAAGGTTTTTGATTCACTAGTATGTGTAAAAGTGGATGACTTCCATCTTATTATTTTGTTTCCTTTTTGGATGATTATTTTGTGATTGTTGGGAGTACAAATTATGCAGCATACAAACACAGTGGTAGAGCCACGCATCAACTTTTGTTGTTGCATGAATGCGCCGGCTCGACCAGGGAAATACCACGACCTCACACATTCCACGACCTCAGACGTTTCGTCTGGTGAGTGTAGGTAACCGGAGGCCCACACGCCCACACACTCCTCCCCCAATTATGGGGGAGGGGGGCACTCTAAGGGAGGCATCACATCTGGCATAAGCCTCTGGTGTTGCGGGTGTTCATGGGCGGCGGTAATCACTTACCATCATGTGAGCTACCTGCTTGTTTGCCTCCCTTTTCCTATATAAAAAAAAAAAAAACAAATGAAACAAAAATGCAACATTACATTACCCTTAAGGCTGAGTTGGTAGTGGTTCTGCTTTTGATGCTAAAATTTGTGGGTTTGAATCCCACCATGAGTCAATGTATAACCACTTTTTCTACACTGTTTTGGGTCTAGGTGCATGTGGTATTTCATTCTTTTTGATTCCATAACTCCTAAGCACCTACTCTAGGACTAGAATAGTGTATGTGATTTTAGTCCCTATTTTAGTATTTATTTATTTATTGTTATTATTTTATAATCAGTAATGAAGCTGTGAAAAGCCAATCAAAAGAATGACATTGTCTCAACCTCTGTTAACCCAGAAATACTCTATGAAAATATCTTATTAGTGAGTACCAGCTTTAAGGGGATTCTTTAAATATTTTTAAATTTCTTGGGACAATGTGACAGGTAGGGAATTTGTATGATATTTGAATTTGAATGATGCAAGTTCACCACCTGCTCCTGTAAGCAGCTTTGTCTACAATAATAGAAGGAACACGGATGGCAGAAGGAAGGAGAACAACACATATGTTGTTTCTAAAAAGGAAAAATATTGGACATTGTTTTAAGCATTATGTTTCAGATTCACCCACAGGAGATGTATTATTAGATGAAGCACTTAAACATATGAAAGATACAGAGCCACCGGAGACTGTTCAAAGTTGGATAGAATACCTCAGTGGTGTGTAGAGTTAACAATAGTATTTGCGACATATTATTTATTAATTATGTTTAATATAATCAATAATAATTTATTTATTTTGTTAGGGGAGACTTGGAATCCAATGAAGTTGAAATATCAACTTAAAAATGTTCGCGAAAGGCTAGCAAAGAATCTTGTAGAAAAGGGTGTTCTTACAACTGAAAAACAAAATTTCCTTCTCTTTGACATGACAACACATCCTTTGACAGACAATGGTGTTAAATTTCGTCTAGTTAGTAAGGTATGTTTATTGCAATTTCACTTTAATGTTGACATTTATAAACTTTAACTTTTTTTATTTACAGCTTCTTTCACTTCGTATTTCCACCATGCATCACCCTTTTTACTACTACCTCTTTTCACATTTCCACACACGTCTTCCGCTGCACTAACCATTCCATCTCTAAGGCTCTGCCATATTTCTTCCACACATTCTTTCCTAACACCAATGCTGTCCAGCTTTTCGGCTACCCTTGCTTGATATTTATTCCTAGTGTCCGCTTCCTGAAGCTTCCAGCTTCGGATGCTACCGACCGACTGTGGTTTTGGTATCGCCGTCCGGTGGCGCCAACCCGCGAACAGACCCCTAAATCTAGTAATCACTAGGTAGTGATCCGTTCCCAGGTCAGCACCTCGGAACACCCGCGTATCCATCACCTGTTTTCGCAGTCGGTCATCCACCAGGAATAAATCGATCATACTTCTCTCATTCTCTCTTGTTCTAGTATACATATGGATTTTCTTGTGACTAAACATAGTGTTTGTCACAAGAAGACCCTTTCCTTGCATACAGCCAGTATAAGCTTGCCAGCATCGTTAACCCTTTTATCGCCAAACATTCCAAGCACCGACTCGTACCCTGGCCGAGCGGTACCAACCCATCCATTCAAATCACCACATACAACAATTCTTTCGTTTCCTCTAACCAAGTCTAGAACTTCTCTTACATTCTCCCAAAACTCCTCCAGCTCAGCTCTGGACGACGTAGCCACCGGCGCATAAACAGCCAAAAGGAATAACTTCGTCAGTCCCAATTTAAAGCGAACCCAGAGAAGTCTCGAGTTCACAGCCTTATATTCAGTCATAACATCGACCAACCGAGACGACAGCAGCACCCCCACTCCCTGGCAGGCGCTCTCGCTCTCCGGGACTCCGGACCATAGAGCTAACGCCCCGCCAGGGAGCTCTTCAGTACCACTGCCCTTCCGCTTGGTCTCCGACAAACACACGACATCTAATTCTCTTTCTTTCATTATTTCAATCAACTCATTCGTCTTATCTCTCATGCCTCCTCTAACATTCCACGTGCCAACTCTGCACTCCGTCCTCCACCTTCCGCCGTGTCGGGCTGTGCGTGACTGGTGGCGGTCCCCATCGCCGCTTTGCGCGCTGCATTTCACACCAACGGGGACGAACTGGTGTGCGTCGCCTTGGGGGGACGCCCTAACCCTCGTTGGCATGGGTGCGCAGCTGTGTAGAATTGCAGCCCTGAAAAGGGCTGGCAGGGGTCGCGACGAGCACGCTTCTACAATGCTAATAAAACTAAGGTTCTGGTATTTGAAAGGGACGAAGAAAGAACGAAGTGCGAAATTTGGGTAAATCAGGAATGTCTAGAACAGGTGAATGAAATTGTATACTTGGGGAGTGCGTTTAGCCGGGATGGAAGATGTGATTTAGATGTGGACAGGCGTGTCGCTGCCGGGAACAAAGTCAATGGTGCCCTGACTGCGTTAATCAAAAGGCAAGGCGTTGTGAAAAGTGCACGCCTTGCAATACATAACGCAGTGTTGGTACCGACTTTGTTATATGGCACTGAAACTTGGGTATGCCAGAAGAAGCATAAAAGCAGGTTGAATGCAGTGGAGATGCGATCTCTTCGTAAAATGTGCGGCCTTACCATGGCCGACCGAAAGCGAAACGAAGAGATTCGCAATATGGCAGGTTTGAAAGATGACCTTGTCTCAAAAATGGATAAGGGCGTGCTTCGATGGTTTGGGCACGTTGAGCGAATGAGTGAAGACCGAATGGTGAAGAAAATATATAGCGCGAAAGTTAATATTAAAAGGTGTCGAGGTAGACCGAGATTAACTTTCGAAGACCATGTGAGCAAATTGCTCGAAGAGAGGAGGGTCAAGAGTACTCGGATACCTAGACGTGCATGTATGAAGAAGATGATGAATCTGAAAGAAGCGAAAGAAGTATGTAGGGATCGTGACACTTGGCGATCTGTTCTCTCTGGCTACCCCGTCAGGGATTGTGCGTGAAGATAAATAAATAAAATAACTTTTTTTAATATTATTTTTTTAAATTTAATATTGAGTAGAAATTTACTTTACAACCTCACCATACTTTGATGTGGCCTAGTCTATTATTAAAATTGGTAGAAATAACAATAACCATAGGAATCTATAAAAAATATATTTTGTTCTCTGTGAACTTCAGGATACAAAGTAATTACAATTACCCTTGAGAAAGAATGCAGCAACCTGCCAAAGTTTCGTTTCAACACAGTAACTACTTTTTGAGTACACGGACATGGAAGTTGTATTATACGTATACTGTATGCGGATACATTATATACACATATTATATACATATACAGGTGCCACATACAGTATAAAATAAAATATCTTCACGCAATTCCCAATACAGGGGTAGACAGTCTAGACATTTAAGTCCCTTCAACCCACCTTCCACCAAAAATATTTTCGGGACAACGTGACGAGTGGTGAGCCCCTCGCCGTCTTTATGTCCAAGCCAACGATATAATTCGTACATAAGTTTTTGAAAACCCCATTGGTATGAGCCTGCCAACAGGGTATCGAACTCGGGTCTCTCGACTCGAAATTCCGACCACCCAACTTAACTATCGTCACTAATACTATAAAATTGGGGTTTTACTAGGCAAAAACAGACCGATTTTTTTAAAACTTTATAGTTATTCCAAGTATATACCATGGCTATCTATGAATTTTTGCGATCTTGAAGACTGACCTAATATTTTGATATTTACAAAAGAAATTCTATTTATTTTTCCGACATGTAAATGGTTTAATGTTCTATCTTTAAAGTTGTACCTTCCACACATACAATCAGTAATTCTATATCACTGTTTGATCTAATCTGCGATAAGTATACTTTGTTAGTGTCTTTGTTTCATTATTACTGATTAGTGCAAACCTGACATAAAATTAATATCGGCACTCTTTTGTCCTTGCGGGCCCCTCCTCGGTCATGAAGCAGTGCGGCCCTCGCTAGACTCGTTGAGGACATGGAGCATGGTAAATCGTAATACCAAACATGTTGCAAAACATTTCACTGGAACCTAGAATCTGTTTTTTTCTGTATAGTTAGGCCAGCCTTGTATGTTTCTCTTGGTGTGTAAACCTGTTCAACGGGCAAGCTGAATACCTAAACCAACGGAACACAATAAAGAAATCTTCGATACTTTAATTTAAGTCACGATAGCCGAGGGGTTGGGTGGTCGGAATTTCGAGTCGAGAGACCCGAGTTCGATCCCCAGGCAGGCTCGTACCAATGGGTTTTTCAAAAACTTATGTACGAATTAAATCGTTGGCTTGGGCATAAAGACGGCGACGGGCTCATCACCTGTCACGTTGTCCCGAAAATATTTTCGGTGGAAGGTGGGTCGAAGCGACTTAATTGTCTAGACTAGACCTCTGTTTACCCTCTGTATTGGGAATACTTTAATTTAGGTGCATTTGTGTTTTATTGCAGGTACAAGAATCGGCGTTGCGCCGCTCCATCACTGACGTCGCTCACACCGACAAGCGCTCCTTGGCACTGTTGATGCTCGCTCACTCCGCGGACGTGCTGGAGAATGCCTTCGCCCCTCTCTCGGACGACGACTACGAGCTGGCCACCCGCCGCGTACGGGGCCTCCTAGACCTGGACTTTGAAGCGGAGGCCATGAGGCCCGATGCCTGTGAGATTATGTGGGCAGTGTTCGCCGCCTTCACTAAATAGTAAAGTTTCTTTCTTTTTTTATCATTAAAGATAAATAGATGCAATCTCCTGAAGTCATTATCACAGAAGTCAGGATTAAAAATTAATCTGACTCTCTGTGCAGCCATCAATGTGCGGATATAGTTATGGATAATTTCGTTTTTTTAAATCACTTTGTAAAAATGTGGCCTGGAATTGGTCAACAATGATTTCGTCAAATTATTAATTATACCAGTATTAAGAACCAACTTTTATATATGATTGTATGATGGTTCATTGGAAGTTATATTTTTTGTTCACTAACTCTTTTGTGATAAATCTTGATTCGTTTTCTTTTTGTAGGTTTATAATAATTACTCTAGCATGACTTAACAATGTCTAAATTTATGAAGTGCAAGCAAAAAGATGGCACAAACATTATAACATAATATGTAACTAGATAATCAATTAGATATAATTTTTAAATTAATTGCAAAAAAGCTACATTTACGGTATTTTATTATCCTTATTTTTATTAAAATAGAAGTTACTTCTTCGATAGTTTAATACAGTAAAGGCTTTCGTAAAACGACATTGGGGAAAAGATGAAGATATATATTAGTCCTGAAACCAGTTTATTAAGAATATTATGTGCACTCATACTATATGTCAAATTCATTATATGTTCTTTTAGATATAAAATTTAGAATAGTAGTGTAATATGGCACATACATTCACTATTTACTACCCTGTTTGAAATTTCATTTTGCAATGAAATTTTCTGCTGCAAAAGAAAAAACATCTTGTCCCAAATGTTCTGTTTCATAAGCTATATACTGCGCTTGATTTTACGACATAGTTAATGGAAAGCATATTCAATATTTTAGAAACAATTAAAACATTTCTGATTACAATTTAGTTCTTAAATATAATTTAGTAGGCTAGCCATTCTATTTAGTTTTTAGTAAACCTGTATTTTATCTTTCTAAATTATCTAGGTTAAAAAAGTTTATTATGTTAGTTTTACTTAATGTGTTAAAATAATAACCGGTTTTACATAAATCGTGTGGTTTAGAATAGAGTGAAACTGCAAAATTTGAAAAAGTTATTTCATCGTTGTCAGTCTTTCCTAGAATTCATGTGTTTGAATTAGGAACATTCCATAGATATTTGGATATACTTGCCATGATGGGTAGGTGGGTTGGAGAAATAAAAACGCAGTAAATTTGGTGCAATATGTTACTGATCTTATTAATCCACAGATTGATAAAATTGGCTCTACCTTTACCTTATTTATTTACAGTTGTGCCTAAATTTTTAGTCAATGCTTTTCTGTATATATATGTATATAAAATTAACAATCCACTCTGCGGAAATAACAGCTTAAGATGCTTCTTTCAATACCCCTTAATATTGTACATGTTATAGTTTTGCTTGCTAGCTCTGTGGTAATTAATACACGTTAAGTTACTGTGTAGCTTGGACATTTTTACTGCCAGACATTTTTGATGTCTTCCTTCGATTTATTGGTATGTTGAAACATAGAGAAAACTCTCTTTGAAATCTATGAAAACCTATCGAAACAATGTAAAAGAAGCAAAATTATATTTGGTTATAAAAATTAGTTTTTACTCTACTGTTTCTTAGTAATCGAAATTTTCTTCAGTAAAATATATTTTTTAGGCAATTTAACAAACGAAGTTAAGAATTAATCAGATAAGAATTATCCATTAACTAAATTATAATCAGAGCAGATATGAAAAATACAGTGTTGTTGCGTTTGACATTAGTTTAGTTGTTCAACTATTGCAATTTATAGTTTAGTTCGGTGGATAACTTATCTAATGACTACAAAATGTTTCCTAAAACAAAAATGATAATAAAAAGAGAACTCCGTGCAATTTGTTATTGCTTTCACAAATGCGGCTGCTATTTTGTATGATTTACTTGATTGCTATGTTTATATTCTATTAAATCTGTTACATTACTCTTTATTTCAATATACATACATAATTTTATGTATATTACGATTTTAGATGTGCGTGTTTATTTTTAAAACATTATTGAAATTTTAAAACAGTGGCATTAAGTCATTTGTGCTGTGTTCATATATATTTTTTTTATGCGCTACTCGCGTCGCACAGACAGTATATTTTAATTTTTAACTGCCTCAGATGTAAATATACGAGTTATGCCAAATTATATTTATCCAAAAAATCGTATTGTTTTAGAAATTGAAAATTGTTTATAACAACCATCTTTCACGCAGCTTTCTAAATGTGAAACATTTTGCTGCAAAATCGTAATTTTGTTTTATTGGCCATATCTTTTAATTATCAATGTTTGTCGATTTATACTACTTGTATTCAACCATAATCAATAATGTGCACATATGGAATATGTTGTTTTTATAATTAAATTTATATTTTAGTTACTGTTCCCGTAAACAGTATATGAGTTATAGTAATACTAGATACAATATTAATGCGACTCGTGTGCTAATATGGTATTTCATTTAAAGTCTATAAAATTTTTGTTCATTTGCGTATCACTCTTTGGTGGTCACCGGTGCACATTCATCACTAATATTATTTTTATACCTGTAGTATGTCTGTGACACAAATTTAACAACAACGAAGTTTCGGTTAGAAAAAATTTAACTATTTATTTGAACAATCTTAAAAGTTGAAAAATAAGTTGTGTAAAAAAATATGAATAAGCATTTGAAGGGTACCATATTACTTGAGTACAAGTCAGACACATAGTGCAAACTACTGTCAGTACTTTACAGTAGGGAGCAGCAGAATGATGTACCAACTCGAATACACATTTTGAACATTTAGCACAGAACATATCAACTCTTTGATTCGATTTGTCGCATTTGAATTTCACAAAGTATTCATGCCACATCGTACGTATATACAGAGGAACCCCGCAAATCAATATTATTTTTACTCCATTTTATATTATCCAATTATATCAATGTTACAGTGTTGAAAAAAACTTTCAATTTAGGGATTGCATTAAAATATTTCATATTATATATTGTATATAAACCGTGAGGAACGGTGTTTTAAGTATTGTCCCATTTTATCACATTGTTGGTTTAAAATAATTTGTGAATTATCTTGAATATCAACTGTTTATCATGTTTTTTGATGAACCATTGTTTTATTGTCAAGGAGACACTGACGTTTGGATATAATAAATTTATAATTATGAGTATAACAAACCTTGTATAAAAGATAAGATTATGTACTATACACAAACGATAATATGAAAATTAAATATATTATTATTTAGTAAATAAAAACAAATTCTTTTTTATTTATTTAAAGATCTCTAGAAGGCTAGTGAAGACCATGGCCCTCCGAGGATTTGCAATAATTGCCTATGTAATATAGTGAACAACAGGCAATTATATAAGATAACATCTTCAAGGCTTTTTACTTAATTACCTCATACGCACGGGGGAAAAAGGGATGGTAAATATTGAGCTGAAGGTAAAAGGGCTCATTAGATAGCTAACATAGAAAAATGGTTTTCCACATTGAACTGTCCGGGGATTAAACCCGGGACCGCAAAGATGGTAACACCTTGAAAACGGGTGTAAAACCACTCGTCCACAATTGCTGTTTATACTTAAGATGTATATTTAGCATGTGTGCCTGATGTATTTTATCTTGCACAATAAAACCAATTAATGAGTAATAGTTGAGGTATTCTATGTACTCCAAGAGTTACCTTTAGTCCCTGAGGTGTATTGAGGATTGGTTTTTTAAGAAACATTTTTTTATACGCTGTGAGTGATGGTCCAGTTTTAGTAAGATTTTAATTTTTACTTTGCAGCTCGACTTTAAAGCTCCAAACCGTGCTTGAGTAACATTTACGTCTTAAAAGACGTAACTTGCCGTAAATGGTAAGTTTACGGTCTTTTTATTTTTTGTTTATGATGGAGAGATAAAAATAAAACAGGCGACGGCTGCAACTGCCGCGCAATCTTATCTCATGGCCGAAAAGATTAATCTGGTTTGCTGTTCAGTGTTCGCAAAGTTAATTTCTTATAAAATAGAATAGCTATTGTTGTCATTAAGATTACTTTGTAATTAACCGACTTAAAAAACGAAGTTGACAACTCGGTTGTATGTTGTTTTATGTAAGCTCCCGTTTAACGCCGACATAGGTCAACCGATTTTTTTTTTAATAGGCTTTATTTCTATATTGATCATACTGACGTTATGTTAAGATCTGATGAAGAAAGTCAGGCAATAATATACAAGATTTGTTTGAGACTGTCTGGCAGATAGGTGAAATAGAGTGCATGATAGGAAAAAAGAAGTTAAAGGATTTGAGGAGGTTAAAAGCAATAATCTGCGATTTGTGTGTTTAATGGCCTCCACCGTATAGTCAATAGGCTTAGACATATATATCATTATTTATTAATATCATCATCATTAGACCACCGCCTTTACCTACTACTGATTATCGGTCACATAACATTTTACCGTGAAAGCATACTTGGAACTTCAATGGAAAAAGAACATTTAAAAAAAAAAACGAACTGCCTTATAAAGAAAACTAAAAGCAAATAACAAGTTTGTCAGTTATGCTTGTTATTCATTAATTGTTTAACTTGAAAATTTTTTTATTTTTCAAGTTAAACAATTAATATATTAATATTTATAGTTATTTTTCCTGGTTTGGAATAAATTTAGTTTAATTTTGTACACATAAACGTTTCGAATAGGCTATTGGATATTTTTAATAGTTGTGACCGAGTGGCGACATCTATGCCGCCACATTAGAAGCTCGCTAGTGGCGCATTCAGGAAACACATCGCGCTATCGAAGTTCGCACAGTCGAGTGACTTATTCTATATATAAAATAATGTTATTGTAAATTAAAAGCGACTAATATTTCTTATATTTTATTAATCTTTCATAATTCATGATAACTTAATCCTAAATAATACAAGTCTTTAGATTAATTTACATAATACAATGTAAGGAAATTTTTGTGATTATATTTTCTAACCATATAATACTTTATACTGGCAATTTAGGGCAGCTTTTACGTGATCAGGTGGGTAGGAAATTACACTGCTCATGTGAGCTATTATTCTAAGTGATGTAGGTATACACTACGCTATCATATATATACAATCATAATTGTAAACCAGAATAATTAAATTGTATTATTAAAAGGCATTCAAATTGTATTTTAATATATAGGTATCTAATAAAATATGTAACTGAATGGTATCATTTAAAGGTAGTCAGACAGATTTTCCTCGATACAGCTTTAAATACAGTTTTAAATGGTGGAGTTGGAATTAGAACTTGGCCTATGAGCGGGCGTCCGTTGTCACCATGCTTCTGTGTAACGTATGTCGTACTCTTGAAGATGGGGTAACCTTTGACGAAGTATCTCGAACGCTTCCGCTGATAGTTTAGTGCTGTTCAGATTCAAACGTCTCAAGCTTGACAAGCCTGTAATTAGAAATAATAAATATAAATAAGCTTTAATGTAAAATACCCTTTATATGTCAAAACAATATAATTTCAATTAAATTGTAATTATCATTTTATACATATAGGTACCTGATAAAGCTTCTATCCCTTTGTCAGAAACGGGGGTTTCGCATAGATTAAGTACTTGCAGACGTGGCAAATGCTCCGCTATTAATTGGACGCCACTGTCACCAAACTTTGTTGCCCATAAATTCAGATATCGTAACGAAGGCAGCTGTTAAAAAAATTTGTTGCAATTTTATTTTTGCAATGTAAATACCGACAAGCGTAAGGTATGGCCAAACAAACTGACATGTAATGAGTGAATAGTTACTTTACAAATTATAATTCTATAAGCTTTAAAACCTTCAATTCTATGTGAATGTGAAACTAATAAAATCCATAATTTTTTATATATCCACATAATTTCTTATAAATAAATAGACAGAGGTCTTAAGAACAATGGAGTCCGTTCACTACACTTTCTAGACAAACCTATTGCCACTTTAGTATCCAGGCTAACGGTACAATATAATCATAGACATATACATACATATATTTACATACGTATAAATATTCATGTATATGTATGAATATTGATTAGTATTTGATATGTCTATTAAAAACCCACCTTGATGAGGTGGTGCGCGCAGGCGCTGGTGACGCTCGTGAAGGCGAGCGAGAGGCACTCGAGGTTGCCGAGCGCGCCCGCCTCCAGAAGCGCCGCCACGTCCGCGTCCGTCGCGCGCACCGGCAGCGCCAGCCGCCGCGGCCCGCCCTCCGCTTGCTGCCGGACAACCACCAACACACCTCAATAGACGATAAGATGTTACACAATAATTCCACACTCAGCGCAGTCGTGGACAGGCAGCGAATAGTCGCTCTTTATCCTCTAGCACCGCGCGCAACATTCCGTAGAAATGTAGATGGAAACGTATGTAGTATACGCTACCCTCGGGCTTGATATATGAATTAAACGTACACCTCACTACCGCGCGCTGCATGCAACTGCTAGTTCTAGCAGTTGCATGCAGCTTCGCTTGGTCAGTCTTTGTCGCGCAGATATTTCTTCCCTAATAAAACGTGTACTTTTCCAGGATTCAGACTACCTTAAGTGACCTGCATATAAAATTACTAGAAAATCGGTTAAGCAGTTTTTTCTGTAAATAATAAATAAATAAATATATAGACAAGGATCAGAGCAGTGTACGCGGCATTGCTCTGATCTGAAATAAAGTGGCATTGTTTCTGATTGCAAAACACAAGTGCTTAGTATTTAGGAATCAGAAACAACGAAGATATCACCAACACCCAGACCCAAGAAATTGTAGAAAGTGTGTTCTACGTTTATTTGACAGGGAATCGAAACGGGAACCTCAGAGCTGGCAACTCCATGAAAACCGGTGCATACGTCGCTCGTCCACGGAAATCGACAACTGATGAATGAATGAATGAATGCATTACAAAAAGACAGTGTTATATTAATATTTATAATATTGTAGGGGAAGGTAAAAGAATATATGGACCCCTTAAATTAATGAACACTTTAAATATCGTATCATGTACTTCATTTCAAAACTAATTTAATGAAGTACACGATAGATAAATATAACTTTTAAATTGCAGAAAGTTTTAACGGTGTTTGCTAACAAAAAAGTTGATAGGTAATGGAAAACCAAAGAATAATAAAATTTTATACTATTCCCTAATATTACTTTTAAAATTAATGTTACGTTTGCAAATATAACTCACCAATTTCTGCAGGTTTTGCTGTCGTTCGCAAAGGTCTTTGTAATATTTTTGTCCTAGTTCAGTTCCTTGCAAGGCAGCAATAATCTCAAGTTGAATTTGTTCACCACTAGCTACTTCCCATTCTAGCATAAGACATAGGGCTTCTAATGCTGCTGGCTGTTAAAAAAATACATTATTTTACTTTACGAAACAAATACTAAATTAAAAATTGAGTCACGAAAGTCGTGTTGTTGGGTGATCGAAATTCGAGTCAAGAGACGCTAGTTCCAGGCTGGCATGTGGCAGGCTTGTATCAATAGGTTTTAACAAAACTTATGTACAATTTACATCGTTGTGTTGGGAATAAAGACGGTTATGCGCTCACCACCTGTCACTCTAAAAAAATGTCTCGGTTGAAGGTGGGTCGAAAGGACTTAATTGTCTAGAACTCTGTATACTACCCCAATGTTTGGGAATAGCGTGAAGATATTTTTAATTTTTTTTAAAAAGTGTTTAAAAAACTTACGTGTTCTGTTAGAGCGACTAAAAGGAAATCTGGCAGTTGTTTGCTCATATTCTGAAGAAAGCTTTTTCTTTTACAGCAGCAGTTTAGTAAGCTTCCGATCTGGAAATAATGGAGTGTTTTTACTGTTAGCTATTTACTTTTATTACATTTATCGTTGGCTATGACTCCATATAGACCATATCTACACCTATTTATTCTGAGCATCTACATACTGTCAAGGAGCTGACGTGAATGAGCTGCAAAGCCGACGGTGGCAACTCCAAATTTACAAATAAGATTTTATTGTTATAACCCATCATTGCACCACTTCCCTTGTCTCTTCTAAAGTATTGAACCAGGATTTTCAATTTGGGTTCGACTGAGCCAAGTTGGCTAGGTGAGTTTAAGCGTATATTAAGCGATGCAAGGTTGACAATGCCACGAGCAGTGTCAAACTTACTTGTCGTTGCATTGCTTGAACCTTGAACTTGGGTCATGTATACCATATTAAGTATATACTGTAAATACTCTTAATTAGGAGTATTAAGCTCACATTTAATAACAAATCCTACTTTGGAGTATGAGCGTGACTTTGTGTGGTTTTACAATCTCCTAGAAAAATCAATGTTCTAAAACAGTGTAATATTATCATAACATAGGTGACATATAATATATAGAAAACAAGATAATGATAAAGAAATTTACTTGAGATAAATAGTCACGACAGTCGAGTGCTTAGGGGATCGGAATTTGGGTCACGAGACCCCAGCTCGATCCCCATGTGGAAAGCTTATACCAATGGGTTATTTCAAAACTTAGGTACGATTTATATCGTTGGATTGGATATAAAGACAGCGACAGGCTCACCCCTCACCTCAAAATTGAAGGTTTGTCGAAAGGACTTAATTCTTTAGAACTCTCCCCAGTATTTGCAATTGCATGAAGATATATTTTTTAAATAGTTTATACCATAGAGCCCCAGAGCTGGCACAGCTGTTGATGCGGCAGGGCCAGGAGCGGGTCGGAGGGCGCGGCGGCGCGCAGCCAGGAGGGCGGCGAGGGGCGCGCGGCGCACGCGGGCGCCACGCTGCCGTGCGCCGCGCAGCGCGCGTCCCGCGTCAGCGCGCCCAGCGCAGCGCCCAGCCGCGCGCTCACCCGCGGGCAGCCCAGCGCGCCCGCGCACAGCGGCACCGGCTGCAGCACTCCGCCCACTACCACTAGCCAGTCTTCGTATTCGCACCTGACGCAATACAAATACACTGTCGTCTAGAATAATCTTCTTATATATACAATTCTCGTGTCACAATGTTAGTTACCTTACTCCTCCGAAACGGATTTTATATGCGTATTCAGTAGGTCTGAGAATCGGCTACTGTCTATTTTTCATACCCCTAAGTGATAAGGGTTGTTCACCCTTAACATCTTTTTTTCAATTTTTAGTTTAATTTTATATTTTTTTTATGATACATTATACAAAAAATACATACAACCCTAAATTTACACCCCTCTACGATCAACCCCTATTTTTATGTGGCAAAACAACGTTTGCGGGTTCAGCTTGTAATAATATATAAATACATAGAGATAAGGACAACATCGCATATCATTGCTCTGATCTCAAAGTAAGCATTTGCATTATGGAATCAGAAACAAAGAAGGTACCACAAACACCGAAACCCGAGAAAATGTAGAAAAAGTGTTTGTGTGACCCGACCGGGAATCGAACCCGCGTCGCCTGAGCTGGTGACACCACAAAAACCGGCGATGTTCTATTTTCGAAATTAAATATGTACAGTATTATTCCCACTATCATTTATTCACATTCATTTATTTACTATTTCTGGTTGACACTATAAATTAAGGACCACAGTGGGCAGCAGTAATACTCTAACAGACAAATTTATGTTATCAAATAAAGTAGACGTAAAATCCGAGTCAGATTTTGAGAAAATATACAAATATATGTTGTGGTTACGGAGTAATTATTATACTTTGTTTCGTCATAATTTTCAAAATAATCTATTCAAACCAAATAACTTAGGTTAGAACTTACATAATGTATACATAAGTGAAGTTAGCCGTAAATTCGTAACATTCAATTACGTCCGTAATATTTAATTCATCCCCCGAATTTATGGGTGAGTGTGAGACAGAGTACTCACATGTGCTCGAGTATATCGGCGAAGCAGAGGACGTCGTACTCAGAGTCATCGCAGACGTGCGGCGCAGCGTAGCTACGGAAGTGGTCGTCGAGCGCAGCCAGGGCTACCGCCGCGAGGTTGGGAGCGGCGCGCGGGTGCGGGCAGGTTGTGCGCTCGCCGTGCGTCACCGTCACGAAGCGACGCACGAGGCTCGGCCCCGCGTTGTGCGCGCTCAGAGCGCTTCAACAACATCAAAAGTTACATCATGGTGTTTTAGGTGTTCGCTTTTAAATATATGAAACAAATTGGTGTTGATTTTAGCTTCTCCCGTATTAAGTTTAGACTCAACAAATAATAATAAATACTGTCCTCTCTGACTACCTCGTCGAACAATTTTCACGAGCATTTCATGGTTTAACCCAAGTGCCGATTATTCACCAATGAAAAACTCGGAGGAGCACTTACTCCGTTACGTAGTTACCCTGTACATTTTGGTTGCTGATTATGCTTTTTATCTATTTTACTCATAGCTCAAAGACCTGAGACATGGGCGACAGAACATCACTCACAAATAAATATATGCCTTTTATTTAGTATGGACATATACTTCAGGGCGTAAACAGATTGGCTTTATTACCGTGATGTTTACTGTCTACGTAAGGCTTACTGAAATATGTTAATAATAAGCTCCGTAGCTAGCTTTGCGTGCTAATGTGATAAGATATAGGATGATTGGATTCAGGGAATATTTTAAGTGCTGCGACAAAACTAACAACACCGTCAACACTGGACGTACATGTTATACATAGAAAAAAATAAGTTTTATAGATAAGGCCGTTGTGCTCTCTTACGTAATGATTTATTTTGAAAAAAAATCAATTAGTCAGTTTATTTTTAAATATGATGGCATTTTCATAATAGCGAATGTAAATAATAATTTAGAAAATCTCCCTCGATAATTCTATACACAAATTGATTATTATGCATTAGCATTAAATTATAGATAATATACAGAAGGTTTCGATTCCAAAGAGATTAATTAAACACTGCTAGGAGTTTTAATCATCATATTAAATATCGTATTTATTATATCTTATATATATATATATATATATATATATATATATATATATATATATATATATATATATATATATATATATATATATATATATATATATATATATATATATATATATATATATATATATATATATATTATCAAATAAAGTAGACGTAAAATCCGAGTCAGATTTTGAGAAAATATACAAATATATGTTGTGGTTACGGAGTAATTATTATACTTTGTTTCGTCATAATTTTCAAAATAATCTATTCAAACCAAATAACTTAGGTTAGAACTTACATAATGTATACATAAGTGAAGTTAGCCGTAAATTCGTAACATTCAATTACGTCCGTAATATTTAATTCATCCCCCGAATTTATGGGTGAGTGTGAGACAGAGTACTCACATGTGCTCGAGTATATCGGCGAAGCAGAGGACGTCGTACTCAGAGTCATCGCAGACGTGCGGCGCAGCGTAGCTACGGAAGTGGTCGTCGAGCGCAGCCAGGGCTACCGCCGCGAGGTTGGGAGCGGCGCGCGGGTGCGGGCAGGTTGTGCGCTCGCCGTGCGTCACCGTCACGAAGCGACGCACGAGGCTCGGCCCCGCGTTGTGCGCGCTCAGAGCGCTTCAACAACATCAAAAGTTACATCATGGTGTTTTAGGTGTTCGCTTTTAAATATATGAAACAAATTGGTGTTGATTTTAGCTTCTCCCGTATTAAGTTTAGACTCAACAAATAATAATAAATACTGTCCTCTCTGACTACCTCGTCGAACAATTTTCACGAGCATTTCATGGTTTAACCCAAGTGCCGATTATTCACCAATGAAAAACTCGGAGGAGCACTTACTCCGTTACGTAGTTACCCTGTACATTTTGGTTGCTGATTATGCTTTTTATCTATTTTACTCATAGCTCAAAGACCTGAGACATGGGCGACAGAACATCACTCACAAATAAATATATGCCTTTTATTTAGTATGGACATATACTTCAGGGCGTAAACAGATTGGCTTTATTACCGTGATGTTTACTGTCTACGTAAGGCTTACTGAAATATGTTAATAATAAGCTCCGTAGCTAGCTTTGCGTGCTAATGTGATAAGATATAGGATGATTGGATTCAGGGAATATTTTAAGTGCTGCGACAAACTAACAACACCGTCAACACTGGACGTACATGTTATACATAGAAAAAATAAGTTTTATAGATAAGGCCGTTGTGCTCTCTTACGTAATGATTTATTTTGAAAAAAAATCAATTAGTCAGTTTATTTTTAAATATGATGGCATTTTCATAATAGCGAATGTAAATAATAATTTAGAAAATCTACCTCGATAATTCTATACACAAATTGATTATTATGCATTAGCATTAAATTATAGATAATATACAGAAGGTTTCGATTCCAAAGAGATTAATTAAACACTGCTAGGAGTTTTAATCATCATATTAAATATCGTATTTATTATATCTTATATATATATATATATATATATATATATATATATATATATATATATATATATATATATATATATATATATATATATATATATATATATATATATATATATATATATATATATATATATATTATATTCATGGTGCAAAGGGCAGAACTAGTCCAGACACATCAATTGGCTATCCTGACTTAAAAATGTTACATAAAAATATTTTAATCTATTCTAAAATTGTTATATGGTCATGCCAAGCTAGCTAAATCATTTTGTAACTAAGGATACAATGAACATAGAATATACAAACTAGAAGCATTTACATATTCTATTATACCTGATATAATCTCGTACAAAGCGTCTAGCGTCGGGTGCCTTTCCAAAATCAACGTTTCGGGTGAGGACACGACGTACAGGCGGAGCGAGAGCGGGCAATGGCGCAGCACGTGGTCTTCGCCTGCATAGTCGAGCCAATAATGAAGAAAGTTCTCCATTTACACCTCTTTCTGCTAACAAAGGCGCAGCTGCACTCGTTACGTTTTCCGCCCACTCTTCCCAATCTGGATTATCCTTGTTCTGAATAAAACAAAGACAAATATTACAAAAAGAAATATTAACGATGATATACTTATTTGTAAATGTTTGTTAGTCGCTCTTGTTTGCATATTAATTAGTACTTTATAGGTAATATTAGCGTATAGTACACCTTTTGTCATAGGACGTGTATTGAACAACTATGATGTTTTGGACAAAATATTCTCTAACGTTTTGTATTATATCGGTATAGACGGTATTGATCTTAAAATCTTCGTTTATGTGCTTACTGCTCACGTAGAGATTGCATTGCTTTCAATGTCTTGCTCTGAAATATTTCATAATTCTCCTCGCTGCTTTTGCAAGGAGTTGTGCACAGTGGAATTCTGTATGTTCAGATTGGCTTGATGATGATCTTGTAAATAGCTTTCTTGCTATAAGTGAAAGGCTTGATATAGTAAAGTTCAAGTCAAGTTGTTCGAGGTTGGTCCAGATGTACATCTAGATCCAGGTGAATATTCGACCTAGAAACATGCCTCAATATTTGATTTCCATTATGAAGATTTAGGATTTTCCATAAAACTCAAACTTCATAAAATTCCTCAGGCGTGTCTTCTCAGGGTGAAGGACATTTGGGCGGATTCTACTTCATTGACTTTAATATCTGCATGTAACTATGTCATATGCTCATGTGCCTCTTACATCCCTTCTGGCATGCGTAACATTTTTACGTTTAAAGTAGTTATCTCATTATTAAACAACAATCTCTTTTATAACTATGATCATAAAATCGGTTAAATGAAGCGGCAACAGCTTTTTAATTTTGAAAAAGAGCCTTTCTTGGCACATTGTCTATTACCAATTATCTAGAAAAACAGTAGAGCACTGTTTACATTTTAGTGTATAGTGCATATGTAATACGTTGTATTTATTCTACAGCTTAATGTTCCTGTCGGAACCCAAATTGAGGAAGACGAATAACTTGCGGAAGATAGGTGCCCATCATAGTTTCTTCATGAGTTTATACAATACGGGAAGTAGGCTTATCGCTTTGTAAGAACCTACTGCATATAGCGGTTTATCTTGATCGAGCAACATTTTTATATGCACCATTTCCTAATAGATAAGATAGATTTCTTTTCTAAGACTTGCATCATCAAATAATTTATTAATCGATATAAATAATATACAAGACATCCATCGACCGTTGTTTTTTTAAACCGCCGTTTCGTTTAGAGGTTTCTCTAACGCAGAAGACACAGGAGAAAAAAGTCATTGCAGATAGCCAAGACTAGAATAGAACATTTTTTTATTGTATCGATTAAATCATAATCTACCGAGCACCTTTTAGTAGATACAATCTATTTCTTTTTATAAAATTTGTATGTTGCCTGCAGCTATCATCGCGAAGAAACCTTTTATCGCGTCAAATTAATTGTGAAAGTTAAACATCCAATTAAAGGTTTTTTTTTTATTTCTATTCATTATAAGTTTGCTCAAACGACGAAAAAGAGGAGAAAGAAATTCCGATTAAACCTTGTTGTAGTTTTTTTAATAAACAAAATGCATACATCGACTGAACATAAAATCTTTGAAAGATCTTCAGATATTCTTCAAACATCTACACGTACACGGGATTGGACAATGGATTCTAGTACACACGGCCGCTAGTGCGTGGCTCGCATCCTAACTGGACAATTGTTTTAGATTAGGCTAGTAAAAAATTGTTAAGGCGTAGTTCTAAATTAGGTAGTTTAAAGACTAGGCAAGGTTTAGAAATGGAATTTCTTGTAGATATCGTAGGGGTCGTTCAACAGTAAATAATTGAAAAGCTACAGCTAGCCCGTCGTACTTAATCATTTTAAACATACCTCTATTAAAGAGTTCCTAACAGAGAAAGTAATTTTCATCAATTTCTATCTCAGCTAGGGGGAGGGGGGTGTGTGGGCCACCGGTTACCTGCACTCACCAGACGAAACGCAGAAGTATGTTAGACCTCTACTTTACGCCGGTATTCTGTGAGGTCGTGGTACTTCCCCGGTCGAGCCGGCCCATTCATGCAACAACAAAAGCTGTTAATTCAATTCATTATACAAAATTATTTTAATTACGTCCTGTACTTTCAGTTCACAAAGTAGACTTACGAAAATTTATATAGTAAAATAAAATAAAATTAGTATAAAATAGAAGATATCATGTAGCCAATAATTTCTAATAAAATCTCAGATGGTACTGGAACCAAGTTTTTTTACATATTGTTATATGTACTAATAACCATAATCAAAGTCTGTTCTTTGCATGGCTAGTCTACGTCTTTTTATGATGCAATTGATACTATATACTCATAAGTTGTATAAAAAAATTAAACACAACTTAATAAAAGTAAATAATTTCCTTGTGCAATAAAAAAATAACATTCTGTAATGACGTCACCATAAAACCAAAATCCTTTCTCCATAAATGTCGGATGTCAATTTTTACATACAATGTTTACGTCAATTGAAATGCGGTTTAAGCGGGGTTCTGGATTTTCCTCTGAAAAGTCCGATTTACAAAATTTTCTCGTAAAAGGGGATACTGGATATATCTATATGTATCTTTGTATATATGTTATATTTACCTCTGAAAGCAAGTCAGTTAGAATTTGGAGAGGTGCCCGCGTTACGCTCTCGTCCTGCAGGGGTGTTGTCATGACAAAATCCACCATATTCTGTCAAAGGAAGATCAAATAAAAAATGAAATCATAAAGTGAAATAAATATAGTTATTCCTTGCAATTGTAGTCGCGTGGTATGCTATGCTGAAAAAACTGACCTCTTTTGCCTATACGTTTATGAACTGATAGCATTGCAGCTACTAAAGAATTTAGTAGATGCAATTGGCACGGTTCGAGGTTTTAGACACCATCATTATTTCGAAGGCTTCCACAAAGGAGACTTACGATGAACAAGAGGAAAAATAGTAAAATAAAATAAAATATAAATATCTTCACGCAATTCCCAATACAGGGGTAGACAGAGGTCAAGTCTAGACAATTAAGTCCCTTTGACCCACCTTCCACCGAAGATATTTTCGGGACAACGTGACAGGTGGTGAGCCCGTCGCCGCCTTTTATGTCCAAGCCAACGATGAAATTCGTACATAAGTTTTTGAAAAACTCATTGGTACTGCCACCTGGGGATCGAACTCGCGTCTCTCGACTCGAAATTCCGACCACCCAACAACTCGGCTGACTTTTTTTTTTTTTTTTTTTTAGGAAAAATAGTCTTCTACATAATTAGACGAGAATAAAATGGTTTTCGGTTAGGCGTCTCGGACCTCTCATTCAACCGATTCTATCAAAAGACGATTCATAATTGCTTAAACATTTTCCGTTCATAAAATGTTTTCCACAATTAACCACTAGATTAGCAACTTACGAATACATTAGACAATGGTCTTTATGTAATTATTATAAATAATAATAAATAAATATCTTCACGCAATTCCCAATACAGGGGTTGACAGAGGTCAAGTCTAGACAATTAAGTTCCTTTGACCCACCTTCCACCGAAGATATTTTCGGGACAACGTGACAGGTGGTGAGTTCGTCGCTGTCTTTTATGTCCAAGTCAGCGATATAATTCTTACATAAGTTTTTGAAAAACCCATTGGTACGAGCCTGCCACCTGAGGATCGAACTCGGGTCTCTTGACTTGAAATTCCGACCACCCAACAACTCGGCTATCGTGACTTGTAACTTGACGTATGTAATTATTAGTTATATAATATACCAACTTTAAAAATTAATAAAACTCGGCAAAGATGATGATGATGATTCAAGTTGGGACACTCTGGGCTTCATTATATTATGACACAGTCGAAGGGACTTAATTGTCTAGACTGGACCTCTGTCTACCCCTGTATTGCGTGAAGATATTTATTTTATTTTTTATTTCCTGGCTTCCTGAGAATCTTGATATAAATATTTACTTTAAATTTCTTCCTTTATAATTTCGGAGATAGGTTTAGATGAAAGGTGGGTCAATAGAACAACGGCCTTAGTATGCCTGTTTGTTGACAACTGTTTACCCAAGTATTGGGAAAATGCATGAGGATTTCTTCTATAATGTAAAGTTACAATTTAAGTGTACGAAAAAAATTGCAAGCAATATTTAACATATGGTGGAAATATGTAATAGTTTAGATCGATATTTGTGAAAGTAAAATTATCTAATAATAGGTGAAAAATATTATTTCTAACCTTCAATTCTTTTAAAACCACTTCCTTCCTCACCGTTTTCGTTAGGAAATTGCGATATCTTATCATGTTTCTCTGTAACAAATAAGATATCAGTATATTTATTTCTGTCGATTGTTACTGTGAGTATTGTTGTGAGGATAATTTAATTATACTTACTCTCCAAACAATAGAATAATACCATTGGTCCCTTGTATAAGCATCATTAGCCTGAAAAAGAGTTTGTTTTTTGTTTAAACATTTTTCGTAAATATTATTAATATAGTTTAGATTAAATGCTTTTTTATTAACCTGCAGTAAAAGCGAGCCGTGTGGCATTACGATCCTCAAACAGTATTTCCTGGCAGGATCCCAACGTGATATGCAGTACACTTCTTGCATACAGCTGTATGATAACGGGCGTTCTAGAAGACCAGATGGCTGCAACAACGTAAAACCACATGAAAATCTTTAATCTTTCATCTTTCATTCCAATGAGTAAACAGTCAACTCGATGGCAAGTGGCCACTGCAGCCTATGGGAACATGTAAACAACTTCATTCAAAGAAGTTTATAGATGAATTTTGAAGCCTTGTTAACTGAGATTGAAAACTTTCAACCAAACACCCAGACGACTCTTATCAAGAAAAGGTATCGAATATTTGTTAAAAATCTATCATAATACTTAGAAAAAAATAGTAATAGTAAAAAAATAATAGTCACGATAGCCGAGTGGTTGAGTGATTAGAATTCGAATCAAGACACCTAAGTTCGATCCCCAGGTGGTCCCAAAAATTGTCTTCGGTGGAAAGTGGGTCGAAAGAACTTAGGTAATTGTTGAGACCTCTGTCTACCCCAGTATTGGGAATGGCGTGAAAATTCTTTTTTTTAAATAGTGTTTTAGTTTTGATGTTACTCCTTACAACCTTCTACTTCTACTACAAGCCTTTTACAATTAAATACAAAACCATAGTGGCAGATTCCTTACAGATAATATTATTATTATTAAAATTTAACGTGGCGATAGCTGCTCATGTTCTGGTTAACCGTTAATGGCCTGGAAAATTAACTGCAAGACACAGATTTCTCGCAAAGGAGGATTTGGAACAATCGCTGTAATTGTCACCACAATCGTTTGGCAAGTAGATTTTTTTACAGGAAAGGGAGGAAAACGGTGGTTCACATGATGGTAAGTGATTACCGCGCAAGAACATCCGCAATACCATAGACATAGCAGATGCGTTGCCGGCCTTTGAGAAAGGTATAGGCTCTTTTCTTGAAGGTCGCCCTAAGTCGTATCGGTCTGGAAAAACCGGTGACGGCAGCACATTCCATAAAGTGCAAGTGCGTGGCAGAAAATTCCGCGAAAAACGCATTGTGGTGGAATGCCAAGCATCAAGATGGTGTTGATGGAATTTTGACTATGCCGTAAGGTTAGATGGTGTAATTCAGCGGCTGGCATTAATCCGAACAATTCTTCGATTGGTGATTGATGCTCGGTGTGAAACTGCTACCCGATTAATTCTTCTTTAACATTGTTATGGGCGGATGGACGGATCCTGGGAAAATGTCATTTACTTGAAAACAGTATAATTCTTTTATAATACTTCGTCCCATAGAACTTGTTGTGAAATTATAAAAATACAGTGCGCACGCAATATTTCAATTATGTCGAAAGGACTATTCAGGTTTACGTAAAGCAGATGCTGCTTATTTGGAAAAGCGCGTTATGGTCCACGTGTAACGGCTTTGGGTGGATAATTTATGTTAGTTTTGTTTTATATGCATACAAAATACATACAACTCAAAGTTTTTACCCTTCTACGATCAACCCCAATTTTTATATGCAAAACAACGTTTGCAGGTTCAGCTAGTTAGCATATAAAAAATTTCACCTGAAAATCTTAATCTCCCGAACAAGACTAGCAACAGCTGGAATTAAATTAAATCTGGAACCACGAAATAAAAAAAAATTGCCAAGTGGCTTGTAAAGCGTAATACTTTATTATTTGCTTTGTAGTTATAAGTAAATAACTTTCATCACCATTCGACCTCCAGTGTCTATCTGACTTCACTTCAATAAGTAGAGTTACGAGAATTCGTGGCTGCGGTTTAGTGTTTGGAAAATATAACGTTATATCTACACCTACTTACACCTGCATACCTAAAAATATACTTCAAAACAAATCTGCTGTTTTGATATTCTGCGAGAACTGTCTCATTGTTAATCACATTTAGGGGATTAAATGTTTCAGAGGAAAAAGGCATAACATTAAGTTTTTACTTAATGATTTTTCCCGTGTTTTATATACTGGTAATTTATTGCGTGTTGTGTTAACGAAAAAATTCACTGTCCCCTATCTTGCCGTGCAAATTAAAAAATATAACAATACATTCTTATAATTGTCTTATAGCGCCCTTTCCACAAGCTATCTATTTCCCACCAAGCTAAGCTTGGCAAGCCGATTTTTTATAGGAAAGGAAGGAAAACGGTGGTTCACATGATGGTAAGTGATTACCGCGCAAGAACATCCGCAATACCATAGACATAGCAGATGCGTTGCCGGCCTTTGAGAAAGGTATAGGCTCTTTTCTTGAAGGTCGCCCTAAGTCGTATCGGTCCGGAAAAACCGATGACGGCAGCACATTCCATAAAGTGCAAGTGCGTGGCAGAAAATTCCGCGAAAAACGCATTGTGGTGGAATGCCAAGCATCAAGATGGTGTTGATGGAATTTTGACTATGCCGTAAGGTTAGATGGTGTAATTCAGCGGCTGGCATTAATCCGAACAATTCTTCGATTGGTGATTGATGCTCGGTGTGAGCTGCTACCCGATTAATTCTTCTTTAACATTGTTATGGGCGGATGGACGGATCCTGGGAAAATGTCATTTACTTGAAAACAGTATAATTCTTTTATAATACTTCGTCCCATAGAACTTGTTGTGAAATTATAAAAAAATACAGTGCGCACGCAATATTTCAATTATGTCGAAAGGACTATTCAGGTTTACGTAAAGCAGATGCTGCTTATTTGAAGCGCGTTATGGTCCACGTGTAACGGCTTTGGTGGATAATTTATGTTAGTTTTGTTTTATATGCATGCAAATACGCACAACTCAAAGTTTTACCCTTCTACGATCAACCCCAATTTTATATGCAAAACAACGTTTGCAGGTTCAGCTAGTTAGCATATAAAAATTTCACCTGAAAATCTTAATCTCCCGAACAAGACTAGCAACAGCTGGAATTAAATTAAATCTGGAACCACGAAATAAAAAAATTGCCAAGTGGCTTGTAAAGCGTAATACTTTATTATTTGCTTTGTAGTTATAAGTAAATAACTTTCATCACCATTCGACCTCCAGTGTCTATCTGACTTCACTTCAATAAGTAGAGTTACGAGAATTCGTGGCTGCGGTTTAGTGTTTGGAAAATATAACGTTATATCTACACCTACTTACACCTGCATACCTAAAATATACTTCAAAACAAATCTGCTGTTTTGATATTCTGCGAGAACTGTCTCATTGTTAATCACATTTAGGGGATTAAATGTTTCAGAGGAAAAAGGCATAACATTAAGTTTTTACTTAATGATTTTTCCCGTGTTTTATATACTGGTAATTTATTGCGTGTTGTGTTAACGAAAAAATTCACTGTCCCCTATCTTGCCGTGCAAATTAAAAATATAACAATACATTCTTATAATTGTCTTATAGCGCCCTTTCCACAAGCTATCTATTTCCCACCAAGCTAAGCTTGGCAAGCCGAGTGTTTTGATTAAAACGAATCAGCATTATCCCTAAAACGTGGCACGTTGGGTTAACGAGCGAGAAGGGCGCGGCTGCGTTCCAATACGCGCAGTGACGTCGCAGAGCATTGCCCCCGCGAACCGCACGGGCCGTGTCGAGTTGGGTCTGACGTCAGAGCCTCATCCTGAGAGACCTGCCGAGTTCAGTCGCAACGCCCTTCTCTTTCCAAATCGAACCGCTCACCTTGGTCTATGTTGTGCAATGTACAGACATAAAACTGAAACCATAATCGACTGCAGTCACAAGCAAATTTATTATGCATTAATATATTATAGTTTTTAATTATTTGATACTATTAACTCATATATTACTTGATAATACTAGTTTTATATACTGGTAATTTATTGCGTGTTGTGTTAACGAAAAAATTCACTGTCCCTATCTTGCCGTGCAAATTAAAAATATAACAATACATTCTTATAATTGTCTTATAGCGCCCTTTCCACAAGCTATCTATTTCCCACCAAGCTAAGCTTGGCAAGCCGAGTGTTTTGATTAAAACGAATCAGCATTATCCTAAAACGTGGCACGTTGGGTTAACGAGCGAGAAGGGGCGCGGCTGCGTTCCAATACGCGCAGTGACGTCGCAGAGCATTGCCCCCGCGAACCGCACGGGCCGTGTCGAGGTTGGGTCTGACGTCAGAGCCTCATCCTGAGAGACCTGCCGAGTTCAGTCGCAACGCCCTTCTCTTTCCAAATCGAACCGCTCACCTTGGTCTATGTTGTGCAATGTACAGACATAAAACTGAAACCATAATCGACTGCAGTCACAAGCAAATTTATTATGCATTAATATATTATAGTTTTTAATTATTTGATACTATTAACTCATATATTACTTGATAATACTAGTTTTATATACTGGTAATTTATTGCGTGTTGTGTTAACGAAAAAATTCACTGTCCCTATCTTGCCGTGCAAATTAAAAATATAACAATACATTCTTATAATTGTCTTATAGCGCCCTTTCCACAAGCTATCTATTTCCCACCAAGCTAAGCTTGGCAAGCCGAGTGTTTTGATTAAAACGAATCAGCATTATCCTAAAACGTGGCACGTTGGGTTAACGAGCGAGAAGGGGCGCGGCTGCGTTCCAATACGCGCAGTGACGTCGCAGAGCATTGCCCCCGCGAACCGCACGGGCCGTGTCGAGGTTGGGTCTGACGTCAGGCCTCATCGAGACCTGCCGAGTTCAGTCGCAACGCCCTTCTCTTTCCAAATCGAACCGCTCACCTTGGTCTATGTTGTGCAATGTACAGACATAAAACTGAAACCATAATCGACTGCAGTCACAAGCAAATTTATTATGCATTAATATATTATAGTTTTTAATTATTTGATACTATTAACTCATATATTACTTGATAATACTAGTTTTATATACTGGTAATTTATTGCGTGTTGTGTTAACGAAAAATTGCAAGCAATATTTAACATATGGTGGAAATATGTAATAGTTTAGATCGATATTTGTGAAAGTAAAATTATCTAATAATAGGTGAAAAATATTATTTCTAACCTTCAATTCTTTTAAAACCACTTCCTTCCTCACCGTTTTCGTTAGGAAATTGCGATATCTTATCATGTTTCTCTGTAACAAATAAGATATCAGTATATTTATTTCTGTCGATTGTTACTGTGAGTATTGTTGTGAGGATAATTTAATTATACTTACTCTCCAAACAATAGAATAATACCATTGGTCCCTTGTATAAGCATCATTAGCCTGAAAAAGAGTTTGTTTTTTGTTTAAACATTTTTCGTAAACATTATTAATATAGTTTAGATTAAATGCTTTTTTATTAACCTGCAGTAAAAGCGAGCCGTGTGGCATTACGATCCTCAAACAGTATTTCCTGGCAGGATCCCAACGTGATATGCAGTACACTTCTTGCATACAGCTGTATGATAACGGGCGTTCTAGAAGACCAGATGGCTGCAACAACGTAAAACCACATGAAAATCTTTTATCTTTCATTCCAATGAGTAAACAGTCAACTCGATGGCAAGTGGCCACTGCAGCCTATGGGAACATGTAAACAACTTCATTCAAAGAAGTTTATAGATGAATTTTGAAGCCTTGTTAACTGAGATTGAAAACTTTCAACCAAACACCCAGACGACTCTTATCAAGAAAAGGTATCGAATATTTGTTAAAAATCTATCATAATACTTAGAAAAAAATAGTAATAGTAAAAAAATAATAGTCACGATAGCCGAGTGGTTGAGTGATTAGAATTCGAATCAAGACACCTAAGTTCGATCCCCAGGTGGTCCCAAAAATTGTCTTCGGTGGAAAGTGGGTCGAAAGAACTTAGGTAATTGTTGAGACCTCTGTCTACCCCAGTATTGGGAATGGCGTGAAAATTCTTTTTTTTAAATAGTGTTTTAGTTTTGATGTTACTCCTTACAACCTTCTACTTCTACTACAAGCCTTTTACAATTAAATACAAAACCATAGTGGCAGATTCCTTACAGATAATATTATTATTATTAAAATTTAACGTGGCGATAGCTGCTCATGTTCTGGTTAACCGTTAATGGCCTGGAAAATTAACTGCAAGACACAGATTTCTCGCAAAGGAAGATTTGGAACAATCGCTGTAATTGTCACCACAATCGTTTGGCAAGTAGATTTTTTTATAGGAAAGGAAGGAAAACGGTGGTTCACATGATGGTAAGTGATTACCGCGCAAGAACATCCGCAATACCATAGACATAGCAGATGCGTTGCCGGCCTTTGAGAAAGGTATAGGCTCTTTTCTTGAAGGTCCCTAAGTCGTATCGGTCTGGAAAAACCGGTGACGGCAGCACATTCCATAAAGTGCAAGTGCGTGGCAGAAAATTCCGCGAAAAACGCATTGTGGTGGAATGCCAAGCATCAAGATGGTGTTGATGGAATTTTTGACTATGCCGTAAGGTTCGATGGTGTAATTCAGCGGCTGGCATTAATCCGAACAATTCTTCGATTGGTGATTGATGCTCGGTGTGAGCTGCTACCCGATTAATTCTTCTTTAACATTGTTATGGGCGGATGGACGGATCCTGGGAAAATGTCATTTACTTGAAAACAGTATAATTCTTTTATAATACTTCGTCCCATAGAATTTGTTGTGAAATTATAAAAAAATACAGTGCGCACGCAATATTTCAATTATGTCGAAAGGACTATTCAGGTTTACGTAAAGCAGATGCTGCTTATTTGGAAAAGCGCGTTATGGTCCACGTGTAACGGCTTTGGGTGGATAATTTATGTTAGTTTTGTTTTATATGCATACAAAAATACATACAACTCAAAGTTTTTACCCTTCTACGATCAACCCCAATTTTTATATGCAAAACAACGTTTGCAGGTTCAGCTAGTTAGCATATAAAAAATTTCACCTGAAAATCTTAATCTCCCGAACAAGACTAGCAACAGCTGGAATTAAATTAAATCTGGAACCACGAAATAAAAAAAAATTGCCAAGTGGCTTGTAAAGCGTAATACTTCATTATTTGCTTTGTAGTTATAAGTAAATAACTTTCATCACCATTCGAAGTAAGACATTGAAGTCAGATAGACCTCCAGTGTCTATCTGACTTCACTTCAATAAGTAGAGTTACGAGAATTCGTGGCTGCGGTTTAGTGTTTGGAAAATATAACGTTATATCTACACCTACTTACACCTGTATACCTAAAAATATACTTCAAAACAAATCTGCTGTTTTGATATTCTGCGAGAACTGTCTCATTGTTAATCACATTTAGGGGATTAAATGTTTCAGAGGAAAAAGGCATAACATTAAGTTTTTACTTAATGATTTTTCCCGTGTTTTATATACTGGTAATTTATTGCGTGTTGTGTTAACGAAAAAATTCACTGTCCCCTATCTTGCCGTGCAAATTAAAAAAATATAACAATACATTCTTATAATTGTCTTATAGCGCCCTTTCCACAAGCTATCTATTTCCCACCAAGCTAAGCTTGGCAAGCCGAGTGTTTTGATTAAAACGAATCAGCATTATCCCTAAAACGTGGCACGTTGGGTTAACGAGCGAGAAGGGCGCGGCTGCGTTCCAATACGCGCAGTGACGTCGCAGAGCATTGCCCCCGCGAACCGCACGGGCCGTGTCGAGGTTGGGTCTGACGTCAGAGCCTCATCCCGAGAGACCTGCCGAGTTCAGTCGCAACGCCCTTCTCTTTCCAAATCGAACCGCTCACCTTGGTCTATGTTGTGCAATGTACAGACATAAAACTGAAACCATAATCGACTGCAGTCACAAGCAAATTTATTATGCATTAATATATTATAGTTTTTAATTATTTGATACTATTAACTCATATATTACTTGATAATACTAGTTTTTATATACTAGATATGTATGAATATGAACAGAACTGACACCGGGATTAGTTAGCCGGCTAGTTTTATATAAATTTACCCTAATTTGAAAGTAATCTAATTATGTTTTTCGTATACTTACCGTACAAGTATACACATGTTTTTTTTATTCGTCGCCTATCACACAATACAACCGAACCATAAAAAAGTAGAAAAATAAGTGAACGAGTATTCAAAAAAAGAAACATGTTTTTACTTAGGTAACATAAAGAAAACATATTTCATATAAAAAAAAGGTACGGCGGAAGTGACAGAGAACTTTCCACATTGGATTAAGTTTAGTCAGTAAAAGAGATGCTGCAAAATTCATAATAGACATGACAACATTCTCTAAAGATAAGAATTTTTGATATATTTATGTTGTGTCAAATCATTATTATTGAAGATATACAAGATATATATGACGTCATGGGTGTTTGTGCGTATGTACACAGTCAGGTCATAAGTATTGTCACACAGTAAAAACTTTTCTTTTAGAATGCTGGCCACAAAAAAGTTTATTGAATTAGAATTCCGAATTGTTTATGAACTACTAACTACATACTTTTTAGAATTTTACTCATTTTTAAATATGGAGTGGACGCTTAAAGAAGACCGTGTTGCAGTTATTGCGTTGTATCGTTGCGGTTACGCGCCAATTCAAGTTTTTGACACACTGAAAATTTTGAATATAACCAAAGGATTCGTTTATCGTACCATCAAACGATACAATGAAGACTCTAGTGTAGATGGCAGGTCAAGAAGTGGTCGCCCTCGGTCTGTTAGGACTCCAGCAGTGATAAAGGCTGTAAAGGCTCGAATTCAAAGAAATCCCAAACGTAAGCAGAAACTGTTGGCCCTTCAGATGGGCTTAAGCAGAACCACGGTGAAAAGGGTGTTAAATGAAGACTTAGGGCTTCGAGCATATCGAAGAAAAAAAGGACATTGTTTGAATGCTCGTCTAATGCACCTGAGACTGAAGAGATGCCGCGCTTTGTTTAAGCGGTACGCGGGAAAAAATATCGTGAAATTCTTTTTTCGGATGAAAAATTTTTTACCGTAGAAGAGAGCTACAACAAACAAAATGATAAGGTGTACGCACACAGTAGTGAAGAAGCGGGCAACCGTATTCCGCATGTCCAAGGAGGTCATTTTCCATCCTCGCTCATGGTATGGTTGGGAGTTTCTTACTGGGGCTTAACAGAGGTACATTTTTGCGAGAAAGGTGTAAAAAAGAACGCAGTTGTGTATCAAAATACAGTCCTGACGAACCTTGTGGAACCTGTTTCTCATACCATGTTCAATAACAGGCACTGGGTATTCCAACAAGATTCGGCGCCAGCTCATAGAGCGAAGAGCACACAAGACTGGCTGGCGGCTCGTGAAATCGACTTCATCGGGCACGAAGACTGGCCCGGATTTGAATCCGTTAGATTACAAGATATGGCAACACTTGGAGGAAAAGGCGTGCTCAAAGCCTCATCCCAATTTGGAGTCACTCAAGACATCCTTGATTAAGGCAGCCGCCGATATTGACATGGACCTCGTTCGTGCTGCGATAGACGACTGGCCGCACAGATTGAAGGCCTGTATTCAAAATCACGGAGGTCATTTTGAATAAACTTTAGTGTCATAAGAATCTATGTTTTGTTAAGTTCATTTTGGTATATAAATAGTTACATAATGAATAAACTTGTTTTAATTATTTTAGGTTAAACATGTGACAGAATTTATGACCTGACTAGGTATATATGAATATTTATCAGTGTAAATATATCTTTGTAAGTAAATTATATCGTTGGCGTGGATACTAAAATTGCGACAGGGTGAGTCTATAACGTTGTCCCAAATAGGCTTCGGGGAAATGTGGCAAAGAACTTATTTGTCTAGACTAGTATTGGAAAAATACGTGTAGATAAAAAACAAAACAATGGAAGGGTATTTGCCTTTAATTGCAATATGCAACAACCACATATATTTATTAATTATAAACCTGATAATACGAGTGTTACTATTCAACAACATAACGGGATAAAACGTTAATTAATTACTGTGGCGTCGTATGACTCGATGCTTAATGACGTCAATGAGAAAACTCAAACAATTTAAATATGCAAAATATTTTACAAATGTCCATATTTAGATTGTAAGTCATGAATTTATTTAAATTAAAGATAATTTGTTTGCTTTATTTTAATTGGTATTCCATAAAATTATAAAAAGGAAAAAAGTTAAGTCGCGTATGTATAGGAAGGTAGGTAGATAAATAGGTGGTATTTATGTGGTAGTTTAATATTTTGTTCATATGTAATTTTGTTATATACACAAACATAAATATATTTAAAGAATCCTCTAGAATTACCGAAACCACATTGTTACCAACTTTTGCCTCTTGCAAAATAAACGTGTAACAATTGTTTTGCATGTGATAGTCTGAGATGGGTTTACAGTATCATTACGGACTACGAGGCATTTTATCTTGTTTTCGGGGGTCAATATCACTAAACTTTTTCTATTCAAATGATGTACAAGTGTAATAGCCTGCAGTAGTTACTTTCCATCAGGCGAACTTGTTGTGACTTGTAAGAAAAACCATAACGTGATACTAGGACAAGTGCGTTGAATGGAGGGCTCGTACCTGCGAAGTTATGTGTCGCATTCTACACGCAACCAAAGTATTGGAACTTTAAATTATTTCCTGAAAATTACTGGAATTGGATCAAAATGTAAAGATAATTTTTAATTTAGAACATCGATATTGGCCTCTCCCATTAGAACGTATTAAAAGACCTCGTTGACGCTTCTCAAGTGAATTAGTCAACGCATTCCTAGTATCGCTAGTCGTATCTTAGACGCTATGATCTGTAATCAATCTGCTTATTTTTAATAACCGTTACTCCAGGAATATTGAAAAGATATGTCACTATAACCGAGTGGCTGGGTCATCGGAGTTGGAGTCCAGAGACCCGAGTTTGATTCCCAGCTGTACCAATAGGCATTATCATAACGTATGTACGATTCATATATCATTGGCTTGGACATAAAGCCGACGACAGACCAAAAAATGTCTTCAGTGGAAGGTGGATCGAAAGGAATTAATCTGTCTGTCTGAATTAATCTGTGTCTATACCTCTGTTTACCTTCGTATTGGCAATGGCGTGGAGACATTTTTTTAACCAGAAAAAATATAGCACTCTAAATGTAAATTAGTAGTCACGATAGCCGAGTGGGTGGTCGGAATTTCGAGTCGAGAGACCCGAGTTCGATCCCCAGGTGGCAGTACCAATGAGTTTTTCAAAAAACTTATGTACGAATTTCATCGTTGGCTTGGACAAAAAGGCGGCGACGGGCTCACCACCTGTCACGTTGTCCCGAAAATATCTTCGGTGGAAGGTGGGTCAAAGGGACTTAATTGTCTAGACTTGACCTCTGTCTACCCCTGTATTGGGAATTGCGTGAAGATATTTTTTTTTATATTTATTTTAAATGTAAATTAGTATAATATCTCTGCAATGTTGATCAATAGTCCTGATAACATTAAACTAATAGTTTGACACTGACATTAGAATCGATGCTAAATGGTCAATTGTGTTCTCAAACATTAAATATTTAATAACTGTCTTGTCAATTCATAGAAGATTAACATACTTGTTTACCAGTAGGCGGATTGCAGTGCCCAGTCTTCCAGCTCAACTTACAATTCTAACAATATCCATTCAATAATAATCCATTTAAAGATCGTAATTGTAACATGTTCTAATTTTGCTAATTTTAAAATATCAAAATTAAATTTATAAACCATTCAAAAAGTAGTTATATGTATTCATATGTATTTTTATTAATGATATAATATTAATCTTTTCTTTACCGACGTTCAATACAGGAAATTGTACTTTCTTAGTCATACACCCGGAGATGTATTTCAACAGAAGGTCGAAGAGATTAAATCTCATAGCACCTACGTTAAATAACGTATAAGTTATTGCACTTCAGGTTGTGAGTTGTATGTATTCTCGAATAACCTTACACAATCATAGCATCCAGAAACATATCTCTTGTAGTTAATAATCTCTGTTATCAGGCGCACTTCTTACAATAGTAATGTTTTGTAAGCAAATCGATTATCTAGCTAATTGGATATTTTTTAAACTTTTAGTCCCTAACTCTTTACTACCCCAGTTATATATACGACGTTAAATATCTACGTACGTGTAATAGGTTTATACTTAAGGTCTTTCTTTTCATCTCGCTTAAACTGGGAGGGAAAAAGGTGACCCATGAAATTAAAACCAAGATCAATAGGGTCACTGTAGCCACGATAGCAGGTTGATGTGATCGAAATCCGAGTTCAATCCGCAGGAGGTTCGTACCAATGACTTTTTTCTTAATTTATATACATTTTGTAGATACGTAGTCACAAATGCCCATATAAAATTCGCTGTAATCTGTTTCTAACGAACTAAACATTGTCTTGACTTATGATTGAGAATGTGTAAAGTTAAAAAGATCAATACACTTTAAAATATTCAACCACAAAGTGAAAGTAATGTACAATCAAAATAACAAGATATAGTGAATGTAACGTATAAAATATCGAATATATATAATACGCCAATAATATATTCGATAAGCCAAGTACTAATACATATGGATGGTTGCAGGTATGCTTACGAAGAACAGGACTTATGTTATGTCTACAGGGTAAGTGACCTTTGACATTAGCACATTGATGATACGTCTGGCTCATAAAGTTCGCCTCTATATTTCAGCGGAGTTCATGTATACAAAATACAAAACTGAAAAGTAAATGAATCTTTATATCAAAAAATATAAATAAATTTGATCTAATCTCCGATTCTCTACATTTTAATTTCTAGTTTCGCGAAACAGTGAACGGCATAATCTGGTAGGTTAAAAATCATAGGTTCTTTTCCACCTCAGACAACGCTTTGTTGATTTCGATTTCACACACAGGGGTTTGTATGACTCGTTTGTGTTAGTATCTGCATTTTGTATTTATAAATTCTTTTTATGATTAATCTTTTATTGCTACTGTAGGTATACGGTACGCAGAATGCTCTACGGAAAGTGTTACTGTACATTGTTATAGACGCAATTACCATTTATTCTTGTATTAGACTTGACGTCAAACGAGAACTGTTTTGAACAGCATAATCTGCTTTTGCAGACCGGTGGTTTCAAATGTTTACGTTACAGGTTTTTTATGTATTCGTACATTTATTTAAGATATTTCCTTCAAGTTAATGTAATTAAACACCAGTAAAATGATATAACATAACAAGGTTTTAATTAATACAGCAACTATGAAATAAAATATAGTAAACATTTATGACGCACGAATATACTCTTATCTACTTATTGACCTCGTTGAGTTAGCGATACAAATACAATAGTCCAATTTAAATATCATACGTCACTGCCGCTCAAGTTGCAAGAGAAGTCAGAACAATCGTATTTTTTAAATAAATTTTAAATACATAATTTTTCTGGTGCTTTATCTATGTATAATCAATTACAATCATCCATTACAATCTTATATATATGTCACGATAGCCGAGAGGTCTTTATCGAAGACTTTTCAGAAAAGTTTTCCGAAAGTCATCGATTACTTTATCGTATCTGATAATAATCGATATAGATTTACAAACTCACGTCGTCCCACAGGGTTTGGTGAATATGAGGATCTCAGAAAATTTTTATTTATTGCTCCTAATCTAATATATACGTAATTTAAAAATATGTTTTTTGTATATTTTTACAGTATGTTATATACTCAACGACAACCTCATTTAACATTAGTTACAACTTTCACAGCTAAAGTCAATAAATACAGCACAAACTTTCTGTCAGGCCCAGTATTTTATTCGTGTCTCGATTCTCCGAATTTACTAATGAAACTTCCTTTGCTTTTATTGCTTACACAAGGTTTTAATACTTCAAGCAAAATCCGCCGCACAGTGAATACATGCTGTTTAGACAAACACAGATATCAAAATTAAAGTAATCAACACATTTCGAATTTTTTCTTCAGCCTGTTGAGCTTTCATTAAGTGGACTACCGCTTAGGTAACTTATTTACCAGCCTGCTAAAATGTTCTGGACGACATAGGTGGAGATTTGTTACAATCGCATTAAGAAGCGGACTAGCAATCTCAGTATTGATCTAACATTAATTGAGGGTCTGTTATTTGTTGGAATGTTTATCCCGCCATATTCGGGCACCTGTTGCTATTTCAGTACTTTTTCATTTATGTGTGACATTTTTGACATTAATTTGGTATCGGTCATGATTGTAAGAGATTTATTTAATTAAATGTTTAGTCACGGACCATGACGTATCAACATTTTGATTAATTATCATGAGCACTACACATGAGTCAAAAAAGAGTAGTCATGGTGTAGATTACATAGATGTAAAAGCAAAGTAAGATAGTTGATAGTACTGGAATTAATAAAAACCTCTCCAGGGCTTCCTGCTGGGTGAGGGTCAATGAGTGAGGTAAGCGGAATCTCACACCTCTTTCCTTTCACATAATCAGTTACCATAAGGTAAGCCATTAGTCATCAGCTAAAATATAAATATCTAAAAAATACTATTAGTGTTATTACAAGTACATAATTTCAAAACGAACATACTAAAGTTATTTTGCGTCGAATGTTATGAAAGAATTCAGCGTGAAATTATGAAAGCAATAAATTACATGTTAGAGTAAAACGTTTTCTTATCGATTGAATATTCCTGTTTTTATGTTATGCTCGTACATTTCCTATAATATTTTAGAGCACGTCATCAGTTTAATACTAGTATACAAAGTGCCATGTAGTGCAGTCTTGATAGCCGTGTGGTCGGAATTTCAAGTCAAGAGAACCGAGTTCGATCAGGTGGCAGGCTCGTACCAATGGGTTTTTCAAAATCTTATGTACGAATTACATCGTTTTCACCATCGCACCACCTGTCACGTTGTCCCGAAAATGTCTTCGGTAAAAGGTGGATCAAAGGGACTTAATTGTCTAGACTAGACCTCTGTCTATCCCTGTATTGGGAATCGCGTGAAGATATTTATTTTAATTTTAAGTGGTAAGTGATCAACCTAGAAAATCGCAATGGTTGATGACAGATTGTATGATAACCCCCTCTTCTTGTTCTTACCAACTTAATAAAGTATACTGCCGAAAAAAGGAACCTTTTAAAGATTTCCATACATAAATCGGTTCTCTGCCACTTGCATACATTGACTGCTCGAATTATGGGCAGGTTGTAACTTGATATTATTGGAATAATTGGACAGTTTGGATGTTTGTCAGTTCTGCGAACTACGAAGCTGCCTCGTTTCAACTTTGGCATGATGATTCTTAAGGATAGTTTTCCCCTTTACTAATATTTTTCTTTGTTTTTTAAACTTCATTTATTTTTATTTACAATTTCTTCTTCTTCTTTTTAATATCCCAATTATAAGTCCTGATAGTTAAAATAAACATTTATAAGACAAACGGTATATACTCTATAATGTAATATGTCAAGACCATAACAAAAGAATAAGGATTACGCGACAGGCATTTGCTAAATGGCACGGAGTAAATCACTTTAAATCAAGTATTATGAATGCTTCGAACGTAACGTCGAAGAAGTTGTTGAATACAAATGAAACTATTAATAAATCACAGTTCAACTTGCTCTTAAACTGAGTGGTTTCAGTAAAAGTGTTTTCAATTTAGTTATGTTCGTGCATAACGATATTATTTTTCAATTACGTAAACAAGAATGAGTATTAATGACGTATTTGTACGATCATGTAGTTGTTAATGAACTGTCGAGCCAATAAGCCAATCATTACTTAAAATGCTACTAGAAAACATTTCTGATCATAAACGGGAATAAATATCGGTTATGAAAACAAATAATAACATTTTATTTATACACTATTCCTATTATATTTTAAAAGTAGAATGAAACGAAACCGAAGTCTATTTATGTTCTTGATAAAAATGTATTTGCAGCGCAATAAATTTTGATTGAGCTTTTGATCTAAACGTGTTTGTTATATTTTATATCGATATTATATAATATTTATATATCAAGTACTTCACAATCAAAGTTTTTTTAATTGATATAAAGTCTGATTTTAAACCTGTAGCCGTATTTGTAACGCATTAAGTTTTGATTAAGCTTTTGATCTAAACGCATTTATTATATTTTATGTAGATATTTTATAATAGATATATATCAAGTACTTCAAAACCAAAGTTTTTTCATTGACATAGTCTGATTTTTAATATAAAACAAATGCATAATGAGGTTATTTTGACGGAGAAGTAGGCATACGAATTATTATTGTTATCTACAATAAGATAAAAAAAAAATCAAAAAAATCTTCATGCCTTTCTCAGTCCCCAGTACTGACAGAGGTCTAAACAATCAATTAAATTAGGGTCGTATCTGTCAATCAATTCATTAAAGTACATCAAATTCAATTAAGTACAACGTAACCATATGACGGGAGACGGGTTCACCACCTGTCATGTTGTTCCGAAAATATCTTCCGTGGAAGGTGGGTCGAAGGGACTTAATTGTCTAGACTACTCCTCCGTTTACCCCTGTATTGGAAAATGCGTGAAGATATTTATTTATTTCATTTGTAACCATATGAGTATGTAAATATTAATTAAATAGGCTATATGACGTACCATTTTCGAAACAACGTGTTCTTCTAGTAAGCAAAGAACGTGCGTCTCCCATCGCCTAAGAAATTTTGCGGCGAGTATTTTATCGACAACGGTCCGGGTGTGCTGGAAACAGCACACGCGCAAGGATCCTTCCGTGGCCAGCTTGTATCGAGGTCCAGGAGGCGGTACCGGCGCTCCAGCTGACGAGGAGCTATCAAAGCTGCTGCTATCCGCGCAGCACTCTGGACTTGAGCCCTATTGGAAAAACAATAGTAGAATTAGTTAAAAAACGTAACTTGCAATCGCTTTTTTTGTTTATAATATTCGTGTTTATAATATTTTATTCGATTCGATGTTACAAATATAATAGAATACGAGAAATAGTAATTGAGAGATGCTTCATGTAATAATTCCGCAAATCCAACTTTTTGCAGGTCAATATAAGATGTTATGATTTACAATTGTTACGCTGATGCTTCTTAAAAATTAAAAAAAATATATTATGTATTTCCTCCAATGAATATGTACAAATGAATATTTTATTTGTTTATCGTTTATCTGATAAGTATAGGGAGAGAAAAAATTGAACAGCACGGAGCCAAAGCAGTATATTTGTATAAGAGGAATGTAAGGTCATGCACATTCACACAAAAAAGCTATATAAAACATCAACAATAAGCGTTATAATGTTCCGATTATATTAACTCGAAATTAAAACTAACCTATATATTTGTATAACAGGTAAACAGTAAGGTGATGAATTCTCGCAATTTATACTCGTCCGACTCAGGGTCATATTTACACCGGGCATAAAATGTCAAACTCGTGGGTTGCCGGACGAAGATTGATTACACCATATGTAAGTTTTAGTGGAAATTTTTACAACGTTTGTAAAAAAAATATCAAATTAGAGAGGTAGAATATCAAATTAAGCTACTAGTTTCTATAATCTAAATTTAGCCACGATAGCTGAGTGATTCGGTGATCGGAATTTGAGTCACGTGACTCGAATTCGATCCTCAAGGCTCGTACCAAGGGTTTTTTTTTTTCAAAACTTATGTACGATTTAAATCGTTGGCTTGAACATAAAGACGGCGATAGACTCAACACTTGTCAGGTTGTCCTAAAATATGTCTTCGGTGGGTCGAAAGGACTTAATTGTCTAGCCCTATGTCTACCCCAGTATTGGGATTTTTAATTAGGAGAAAAACTTTATTTGAAAAGGTTAATTTCTGTAACCAGCAGTATTATTTCAAAAGATCTTATTTCGTAAGATAGACTATTCACCTGCAAGAATTATACATATGTAATACCAAATCAAGACTTAAAACACGTTACCTACCTACATCATATAAATGTTTGTAGTTTCCAGTAAAATGTGTTACATGTTTGTTTTGTTTGTGAAGGATTTGCCTTTACAATAAAAAAATCTAGGCCACAAACCTTTCCAATGGTAGATAAATTTAATTAATGAGTGCTTTTTCCATGTGTATATCTCGATAACCAATATATTTTACTACTCCACAAAACATTTAGCATAGTCTATACAGAAGATTTGATAAGACTAGAACACTATTAATTTATTTATTGTTTTTTTTCTTGTTTTTTTTATTTATTGTTTATTTCGCTGCTTACATATTTTTTCTTTCACATACTTAAAAAAAAAACAAAATAAAATTTAATTACATTCATTTAATAGTGGCTGGTTTAACTTCACTGCTTGCGATAGATTTCTCCCGCAAAAGAGGATTAGCGATAACCCCTATGTTTGGCAAAATATCTTAAAAAGAAACTGAGAAGGCTCGCTGAGTTTTTATTTATGGCTTAAGACTTATCAGACTAACTACTGAACCGTTATTTTGAAACTGCTAATGCAAAATAGATAAACAATCTTAGTAGTTACAGTAAATTGTTACGATACAACAACCCAGATGGTTGGCGCCGCTAAGGTGTAAACATGAAAACGTATTCATATAATGGTTTTGTTTATTAATTTCATAAATCTAGCGCTAATGAAGTTGCGCGGATCAGCAAGTATAATCAATATAATTCCATTTCTGTAGATGTTTATGGACATCTGATTAAAAACTTCGACAATTAGTTTTGACAGTCCCCGCTTGATATTAATCTGTTACTACCTAAAGAATTATTTGGAGCTCGAAACAAGTGTTTATCGGTAGTAAGTATCGGTATCGGGATCCATTTGTTTATAGTTATGTTCATATTATGTTTATATGAAATAAAATTATTTGATATAAACGGAAAAAAAAAATTAAGTGCAATTTTGTACATAACAGTTAAAACTGTATATGAGTATTATACTCTTCCATCGTCCATCGGTGCAGCTCACAACATGCATTCAAAAATACATTTTCTATGATCTCTCATAAACCTGTATGTATCGTTTTGTATTCAATATCAGTAAAGTGTCTCATGTTAAAATGACTCACTTTTCACATTTGACGTCAGTATTACTACTCATCGTTACATACATATTATAAAACAAAGTCTTCCCCGCCACTTTGTCTATCTGTTTGAACGTATTATACAAAACTAACGATAGGATTTTGGCAACGACGCGCTTAATGAAGACAAGTTAAGGCATGTAGATAAAAATAAATGTTTAAGGTTTATAACAAAGAAAGTTTTTGGATATTGTGTTGATATACGGTTGACGCTACAGTGGTCCTAACATTAAGAAAAGAATACAGGCATGAATTTATACGACAAAATTTGTTTGGTTTT
The DNA here is from genome assembly GCA_029286605.1 of Sericinus montela. NCBI lineage: Eukaryota > Metazoa > Arthropoda > Insecta > Lepidoptera > Papilionidae > Sericinus > Sericinus montela. Next base: position 6,444,100 of record JAGSMR010000005.1, read on the forward strand.
TGGTTTTCTAAGTGCCTTAAAAAGACACGATTGGTGGCTGGGGGTCGGAATTTCAAGAGACCCGCGTTCGATTCCCAACTCGTGTGTGGGGTGGCAAGCTCGTACCAATGGGTTTTTCAAAAATAAAAAACTTATGTACGACTTATATCATTGGCTTGGACATAAAGACGGCAACTGGCTCACCACCTGTCACGTTGTCCCGAAAATCGTAGAAAGGTGGGTCGAATGCACTTAATTGTCTAGACTAGATCTCTGTCTAGCCCTGTATTGGGAATTGCGTGAAGATATTTATTTATTTTAGTGCCTTACTTTTTAGTTTCTTGCAGGTTTCCACTAGAGCGTTTTACAAAAAACATAAGTAGTAGACTTCGTTGATAAATGAAGTAAATTATAATGTAAATCAGAGATTTATCAGATGAAATGACTGCCTCGTACGACGTCACGTCTTGTATAATTCGAACGAATTATAATTCTTTATTACGATAATTATAGGAATCTAGGTATTTATTATTTGACGACTTCCGTGGACGAGTGGCGTACACACCGGTTTTCACGGTGTCGCCTGCTTACGCTTGACTCGAACCTGGGACTTCAGTCCCATGTACGAATAGATCAAAAAACATCTTTTCTACATTTTCTCGGGTCTAAGTGTTCGTTTTACCTTCGTTGTTTCTGATTCCATAAGGGAAATTTAAGATTTATTTGTTTAAGTAGGGAAATTTTCATTGCTCCTTCGATAACCTTCTTCCATTTCCTACAAAAATTACATTTGCTAGACTAAGCTTGATAGACTTCAAAATACTAGGATTGAGAACATATTTTGGGTTGTGAGAATTTATTAATTTCTAAACTACGTTCTCCTCTATTCACGTAAGAGGCTGATGGCAACCTACAGAGGGCGAAATAAATATCACAAATAATACTAAACGAAAATTCAGCAGATCAGTGACAATCAGCAGCGCCTAAGTTAAGATATTGCTGTAGCCAATGCACTTGTAAACCATCGTAATTATAGCAAACCTTTAATTATTTGTATATAGAAGGACTCGTTTTTTAGATTTTTTATTTATTTTATTTTATTTAAACTTTATTGTATCACCTTAAAAATGAGGATAACAAAGGGCGAACTTAATGCCTTATCGGCATTCTCTACCAGTCAACCCGAGGCGTTGGAAAAAAAAATGTTTTAGGTGCTAACTTAGTATTAAGAATTTATAATTTCATATGTGACATAAGTACGTAATATTATAAAGTTCCATGTTTATATTTGTTATTTTTATGCTGTACCTCCTACTTAGGAGATGCAGCCTACTAACACACATACATAACGGCCCATTAAAGTCCACTGCTGGACATAGGCCTCTCCCATAGGGAGGATTAGCCATAACCGCTACGCATGGCAAGCGGATTGGCGATCGTAGTAGCAGACAACTCGCACCTCAGACGCTGCTGTTCATCTTCGGTCTAATTATTTTGGTCTGATATTTTTAGAGATGGTTATCCCGCCATCTATCGATTGCCATTACGATATTCAAGGCTGTTTCCCTTAGCCGCCTCTTACGACACCCACGGGAAGAAAGGGAGTGGCAATATTCTTACACCGTTACCACACGGCTACTTAACTGCCATGATATTATCATTCATACACTCGTTATTTGAACATTTCCAACAACGTATAACAATTAAATCAGTATTTCGATACAAAAATATATTTATAATAAGTCACGATAGCCGAGTGGTTGGGTGGTCGGAATTTCGAGTCAGTAGACACGAGTTCGATCCCCAGGTGGCGGGCTCGTACCAATGGGTTTTTCTAAAACCTATGTACGAATTACATCGTTGGCTTGGACATAAAGGCGGCGACGGGTTCACCACCTGTCACGTTGTCCCGAAAATATCTTCGGTGGAAGGTGGGTCGAAGGGACTTGATTGTCTTGACTTGACCTCTGTCTACCCCTGTATTGGGACTTGCGTGAAGATATTTATTTATTTATTTAAAAATATATTTGTAACAAATAAATATTATACCTGTGTCACTCTTACGAAAAATGCTTGTTTCGATATAAGAAGAAAAAGAAAGAGAAATGCATCAACAAAAAAGACGTATATAATATTCGTATCTTATCTTCAAGCATTATCCGTTACGGGGAAATTTAGATCGCCTAATATTGTACGTAGTTTATCATAATATAAGTCCTTCATAATAATATATTTGTATGCACCATTCATTTCGATTATATAAATAGGTCCAGTCTTTCAGTCAGGTCTTCAAATATGTAGTATGTACATAGAAACAAACATAAAAAACAATTACGTTACCTTTTCGTAGTCGCGTGAAAAACCCCCTCAAATATTTTTTTTAAATTCTATTTATGTTTTGTTATCATTTCTTAAGTAATCATTATTAAATTTTTAAATAATATTTATAAAATTTTATTATATTGTATTGTATGTATGTCTGAATCGAGGTATTTATATTTTATACTTATGTATTTAAGATAAATAAACATAATTTATTTATCTTAAATGTGTTTCATATTTATCTAGATCATCTTATTCTCATCTCTTCTAATCATATTTATCTAGATCATCTTATTCTCATCTCTTCTAATCATATTTATCTCATTCACCTACTTCATTTCATCTCTGCATCACCCAAAGGTAGAGAATTCCTCAGGCATTAAATCCACATATACATTGTTGACTAATACAGTAAAATATTTATGGAAATGTTTTAGTACTGTATTATGCAGGCTCCCAGATGCCAACATATTTTATTATTATTTCACAAACAAATAAAAATAAAAACAAAATGTGTATTAAATTGTAATAACGTTTGAAAGAAACCATTAACACTACACATTAACCTAATAACAATAGCTATTAACACGGAAAAAGATAACGTTACGTTTTATTTCCAATTTACGTCAGACTATAGCTAAACTTGTTACAGAAAAAATTAAGATCTGATTGCGTTCTCATCCATCGTAAAAGTAAACAAAATGAATAATCTTCTAAGTCAATATTGTTTCAATTAACGCATTAAATTTAAATGTATTTTACACCTACACATTACTGACTTATAATGGTCTGTGAAAGTCCAGGCCTCTCTCTTAATCATCAGACAGCCGATTGGTAATCCCAGAACCAGATCACTTGTGCCACAAAAATGCTGCTACCGTTACCGGTCTACTTAATATTGGTCTGATATTTTTAGAGATGGTTATCCCGCCATCTATCGATTGCCATTACGATATTCACGGCTGTTTCCCTTAGCCGCCTCTTACGACACCCACGGGAAGAAAGGGAGTGGCAATATTCTTACACCGTTACCACACGGCTACTTAACTGCCATGATATTATCATTCATACACTCGTTATTTGAACATTTCCAACAACGTATAACAATTAAATCAGTATTTCGATACAAAAATATATTTATAATAAGTCACGATAGCCGAGTGGTTGGGTGGTCGGAATTTCGAGTCAGTAGACACGAGTTCGATCCTCAGGTGGCGGGCTCGTACCAATGGGTTTTTCTAAAACCTATGTACGAATTACATCGTTGGCTTGGACATAAAGGCGGCGACGGGTTCACCACCTGTCACGTTGTCCCGAAAATATCTTCGGTGGAAGGTGGGTCGAAGGGACTTGATTGTCTTGACTTGACCTCTGTCTACCCCTGTATTGGGACTTGCGTGAAGATATTTATTTATTTATTTATTTATTTATTTATTTATTTATTTATTTATTTATTTATTTAAAAATATATTTGTAACAAATAAATATTATACCTGTGTCACTCTTACGAAAAATGCTTGTTTCGATATAAGAAGAAAAAGAAAGAGAAATGCATCAACAAAAAAGACGTATATAATATTCGTATCTTATCTTCAAGCATTATCCGTTACGGGGAAATTTAGATCGCCTAATATTGTACGTAGTTTATCATAATATAAGTCCTTCATAATAATATATTTGTATGCACCATTCATTTCGATTATATAAATAGGTCCAGTCTTTCAGTCAGGTCTTCAAATATGTAGTATGTACATAGAAACAAACATAAAAAACAATTACGTTACCTTTTCGTAGTCGCGTGAAAAACCCCCTCAAATATTTTTTTTAAATTCTATTTATGTTTTGTTATCATTTCTTAAGTAATCATTATTAAATTTTTAAATAATATTTATAAAATTTTATTATATTGTATTGTATGTATGTCTGAATCGAGGTATTTATATTTTATACTTATGTATTTAAGATAAATAAACATAATTTATTTATCTTAAATGTGTTTCATATTTATCTAGATCATCTTATTCTCATCTCTTCTAATCATATTTATCTAGATCATCTTATTCTCATCTCTTCTAATCATATTTATCTAGATCATCTTATTCTCATCTCTTCTAATCATATTTATCTAGATCATCTTATTCTCATCTCTTCTAATCATATTTATCTAGATCATCTTATTCTCATCTCTTCTAATCATATTTATCTCATTCACCTACTTCATTTCATCTCTGCATCACCCAAAGGTAGAGAATTCCTCAGGCATTAAATCCACATATACATTGTTGACTAATACAGTAAAATATTTATGGAAATGTTTTAGTACTGTATTATGCAGGCTCCCAGATGCCAACATATTTTATTATTATTTCACAAACAAATAAAAATAAAAACAAAATGTGTATTAAATTGTAATAACGTTTGAAAGAAACCATTAACACTACACATTAACCTAATAACAATAGCTATTAACACGGAAAAGATAACGTTACGTTTTATTTCCAATTTACGTCAGACTAAACTTGTTACAGAAAAAATTAAGATCTGATTGCGTTCTCATCCATCGTAAAAGTAAACAAAATGAATAATTTTCTAAGTCAATATTGTTTCAATTAACGCATTAAATTTAAATGTATTTACACCTACACATTACTGACTTATTAATGGTCTGTGAAAGTCCAGGCCTCTCTCTTAATCATCAGACAGCCGATTGGTAATCCCAGAACCAGATCACTTGTGCCACAAAAATGCTGCTACCCGTTACCGGTCTACTTAATATTGGTCTGATATTTTTCGAATTGGTTATTCTACCAGTTTCATGTTACGACACACACGGGAAGAGAGGAGGTGATAATATTCTTCGATTCCACATGCCTTACCCGTGGTAAATTTGTAAAACTGTAAAGAGGTTTCTATAATTTTAATATGGTTGGGGATCATAAGGCGGTAAGACGTGTATGATGTACAATAATTTGGAGTATTCGCGTTACGTAATAAACCTATCATATCTACGAGCATAACCAAAATATAATCCTCTTTTTATTCAACTACGCGGATGTTAAACGAGGGATATATTTTACTGATTTTAGTAATTTCTGACATGTATTTTCTTGTCACATTTAATTAAGGTAAATGAAAATAAAACTTCCAAGGAGCAAATGAAACATGCCTTGGCAATTTTAGCGTGATTTTATAACCCCTAAGGTTGCTCTACCATGATACTGTTATTTTATATACTATATTGACAAAAAATAATACATATGAATAACGTCACATAAATTTCTCTGATCCTAAAGTAAGTAGCTGTGGCACATATGTCATTGAATCCAAAAACAACGAAAGTACCACAAACCCCCAGACCCAAAAAAATCTAGAAAAAGTGTTCTACACTGACCCGACCGGGAATCCTAAATTTCCATCACTGAACAGATTCTGTTAAAATTTTACACCTTACTAATACCGTGATAGTAAGGATTTTAAAATATATGTATTTAAGATAAATAAACATAATTTATTTATCTTAAATGTGTTTCATATTTATCTAGATCATCTTATTCTCATCTCTTCTAATCATATTTATCTCATTCACCTACTTCATTTCATCTCTGCATCACCCAAAGGTAGAGAATTCCTCAGGCATTAAATCCACATATACATTGTTGACTAATACAGTAAAATATTTATGGAAATGTTTTAGTACTGTATTATGCAGGCTCCCAGATGCCAACATATTTTATTATTATTTCACAAACAAATAAAAATAAAAACAAAATGTGTATTAAATTGTAATAACGTTTGAAAGAAACCATTAACACTACACATTAACCTAATAACAATAGCTATTAACACGGAAAAGATAACGTTACGTTTTATTTCCAATTTACGTCAGACTATAGCTAAACTTGTTACAGAAAAAATTAAGATCTGATTGCGTTCTCATCCATCGTAAAAGTAAACAAAATGAATAATCTTCTAAGTCAATATTGTTTCAATTAACGCATTAAATTTAAATGTATTTTTACACCTACACATTACTGACTTATTAATGGTCTGTGAAAGTCCAGGCCTCTCTCTTAATCATCAGACAGCCGATTGGTAATCCCAGAACCAGATCACTTGTGCCACAAAAATGCTGCTACCCGTTACCGGTCTACTTAATATTGGTCTGATATTTTTCGAATTGGTTATTCTACCAGTTTCATGTTACGACACACACGGGAAGAGAGGAGGTGATAATATTCTTCGATTCCACATGCCTTACCCGTGGTAAATTTGTAAAGCTGTAAAGAGGTTTCTATAATTTTAATATGGTTGGGGATCTTAAGGCGGTAAGACGTGTATGATGTACAATAATTTGGAGTATTCGCGTTATCATATCTACGAGCATAACCAAAATATAATCCTCTTTTTATTTAACTACGCGGATGTTAAACGAGGGATATATTTTACTGATTTTAGTAATTTCTGACATGTATTTTCTTGTCACATTTAATTAAGGTAAATGAAAATAAAACTTCCAAGGAGCAAATGAAACATGCCTTGGCAATTTTAGCGTGATTTTATAACCCCTAAGGTTGCTCTACCATGATACTATTATTTTATATACTATATTGACAAAAAATAATACATATGAATAACGTCACATAAATTTCTCTGATCCTAAAGTAAGTAGCTGTGGCACATATGTCATTGAATCCAAAAACAACGAAAGTACCACAAACCCCCAGACCCAAAAAACCTAGAAAAAGTGTTCTACACTGACCCGACCGGGAATCCTAAATTTCCATCACTGAACAGATTCTGTTAAAATTTTACACCTTACTAATACCGTGATAGTAAGGATTTTAAAATATATCATGTATTTAATGATCTTCATACAAAGTTAATGTACATAGTAAACATTAAAAAAAAACAACTGCCCAACAGTTTGCGACTGACTACTACAGTATTTTTATGTAACATATTACGTAATTTTTATTTTATTTATTTACTACTTTAACATGGCCACATTTATTACGTACTTGGCGTAATTTGATATTAATTATTTGGGAAGTAATTAAAAGTAAAGTAAGTTCTTTGAACATTTAGTTCAGTAGAAATTTCAGTATAAAAGAATACAAAATCAAAACAACTTATTGCAATTTAATGTGTAAAATCTGATGGGATCTATGGGAAATTGTTTGAAGATTTACAACGTCATGCCCTTTCAACTCGCTAAGACTAAATTGTCTAGACCTCTGTATACCTCTGTATTGGGAATGGCGTGAAGATAATTATTATTATTTATACATATATATTTACATAGATAAATATTTATAAATGCCTATAAGCGTCCATGACTAGAGTACAAACATTCATATTCACTCAAATGTTTTCCCCTAGCGAGATTCGAACTTACAACCCTTTGCTTCCCAAGCATGCTTACTACCGATTCGGCTATCGGGTCGTCGTTGTATTTTTTTTTAATTAACAATACCTTACCAAATATTGGTAGCATCAGAAGCCATTCACTTCACCGTCTGTATCAATAATTAAACCTTGAACACCCCTTTCAGTCTACTGGGACTCTAGACTCGATTCGAATTCCGATTACAAAACCACTCGTCAATCGTCACTTTCAGTCTACTGCGCTAATCAAAAGAAAATTGTATCACTAACTTTCTACTGAACGCTATTACTAAGTTGTCGTTAATTAAAACGACAACTAAGTAGTTGACGATCAACCATCAGTCATCATCAGTTTAGCTAAAAGATACTAAAATATGATACTAAGATATCGTATTTTGGAGCTGATCATGCGAACGGCATACACATGCAAGGTTGTCCTGTGATACTACAAACAGAAATGGGTTAAAATTGACATCCAAATTTTGATTATACTGTTTACTAGTTTGTTAGTTATAAGTGATTTTTATAAAAGCGTGTTTTAAGTAGGAGAAAATGTAACTAAACAAGCATCGGCTTCGTTACTATTCACTATTCTTGCCAGTAGCATTTATCAATAAGCATTTAAAATATATATTTGACATTGACTCCCCAAATCAGAGTATTTATCGTTCAGATATTCTCGTCGCCTGATAAATGGGAATTCCAATATCTTGAACCAATTAATACTTATTTAGTTTATTGCAAACAAGGAAAATGTGACCAGATGGAATGTTAAAGATTTGAGAGGAAAATAATTACAAAAATTTTATGAAATGATAAATATTAATGTCTTTTCTAATCTATCGAAATGACGTTACGGTTGCCGATTATATCACTCATTTCCTACCGTGGTAAGTTTCTACAGTGGTAAGAGGCAACTAGAAAAAATCTTATATAGCCGACTTTTGCCATGCCACACACGACTATGAGACTAATTCCTAACGTATATATACGTATTTTTCCTAAAGTTTTATTCCAGAAAATATTTCATTTGTATTTCTCTTTTTTAATTCATACATAGAACATATATAAATCATGGTGGTGTATTAATGCATAACGATAGAAACATGCATAATGCATTTTTAAATATCGAAAATTTGTTTACCCATTTTTCCCTTTAGGGGAGAAAAATCTTGTCAACTTTTTTATGGAACCAAAGTATACCCTATCATACAAAGAGAAATATCGTCGTTAAGCGTGGTTATGCATAAAAATCGAATGCAATACAACATTTATATGTTGATTTGAAAATCTCCTCCGCGTTTTTCGTCCGTTAAAATAAGGATTTGGTTTCCTTACTCACTGGACGAAACACAGAAGATTGGTCCCTCGGTTGAAACAGCCCATTCAATATGAAAGCAGTATCAAACTGATACTGGTTACGGCTTATCTATAAAACCATCAAAAAGTACGTCTTAGATAAAAAATAAAATTAAAATCCGTTACGAAGCTGTTCTATCCCACCGGTATTATAATTTTTAATTGTATTGCTTTTTATGTATTTTTAAACATATTGATGTCCAGAAAATATCTTCGGTGGAAGGTGGGTTGAAGGGGCTTAATTGTCTAGACTAGATCTCTGTCTACCCCTGTATTGGGAATTGCAAGAAGATATTTATTTATTTATTTATGTATTATAAAAATATTGATTGGTGCTTAAGGTTAACTTCTTAAACGTGATTTCCTTATTAATATTTATTGTTTATTGTACTGTATGTATTAATGGTGTAAAGGAAATTCACACACTTTAAAATGGCAATAGTTTTCGATTGTTGTATATTGCGATAAAAGTGTGACCAAATGATAACAGACTGATGACTGAACGTTGATGGGCACTGTGTAAGTTGCGAAGTGTTTGTTATTACAATCGCCAATCACCCAATAAAGGTGTATGTCCCACAGATACTTTAAAGTTCATAAGTTTGTATTACATTCAAGTAATCATGTAAAGGTTAGGTCACGTCATAATATAAATTTTTTTATAAATCAAATAATAATATTAATGATAACTGTAGGCACAACGAATAAATAAATGGTATTCGTTTGTTGCAATGCACGAAATATCTGTTTTGACGTCAACCATGACCTTGTACTTGAAGCTACAGGCAGATAAATTTGTTTTTAATGTATGTATAGCAAATATTATTTAGAAAACGCGAATCGTTCTTAGGTGAGATATTCAATTTGTAAAACAGCCAAACGTGGCAGCAGTTGTTTTGTAACGTAGCTCATGAAGATAATAAGCTATCATCTTACTTTGTAGGCATTTGTTACTAGAAAAAAAGTAAAATTTTCATGCTTTTAGTGTCAAGTTAATAAGAATTGACGGTAAATATTTATATAATTATTAGTAGTGGTACTATCAATATGTATTGGTACATAATAAATGACGGGTAATTAGGAAGTTTAATTACGAGAAGTATATGTGGTGTAGGTATTTTCCCTCAAAATCTCTTTAAATATATAAAATATCTTCACAAAATTCCCAATATAGGGGTAGACAGAGGTCTTGTCTAGACAATTAAGTCCCTTTGACCCACCTTCCACCGAAGATATTTTCGGGACAACGTGACAGGTGATGAGCCCGTCGTCGTCTCTATGTCCAAGCCAACGTTCATTCGTACATAAGATGATTGTAGTGTGAGTGAGAGATGACAATACATAAGTAAATAATCTTTTTAATAAATGCATATACAGATAAAGACAACATCACATACATTGCTCCGATCCCAATGTAAGATGCTAAAGCACTTGAGGTATGGGAATTGGAAACAACGAAGGAACCACAAACACCGTGACCCGAGGAAATTTAGAAAAAGTGGCTTTTCTACATTGAACCGAACGGGATTCGAACCCGGGTCGTCGAGACAGCGCCACCTTGAAAACCGTTGTTTACGCCGCTCGTCCACGGAGGTCGTCAAAAAACATAAGTAAGAACCATTTCATAATATAAAATTATAAATAAATATCTTCACGCAATTCCCAATACAGGGGTATACCGAGGTCTAGTCTAGACAGTGACAGGTGGTGAGCTCGTCGTCGCCTTATTATCCAAGCCAACGATATAATTCGTTCATCAAGTACTATTGTTCAAGTTTTTGAATAACTCATTGGTACGAGCGTGCCAACTGGTGATCGAACTCGGGTCTCTTGACTCCAAATTCCGACGACCCAACCATTCGGCTATCGTGACGCAACGGCTATCAAAATCTCTTTGATTTGGGCAATTTTTTTATAGAAATTTAGTAAGGAGAATTTGTCATAACTGCCACGTACGGCCAGCAGATTGCGATCGCAGCAAACAACAACCTTGTACCTAAGACACTGCTGCCCGTTATCTATCTATTTAATTTCGTTTTAATATTTTTCGAGATAATTATACCGCCCTGTGTCGACAGTCATACCAATTTACAAGGCTCAAGCAAGGTCTCACGCTGTCGCCAATTAGCTTGCACAGAAAAAGAAAAGATTTAGTAAATTCTAACATCTATGTTAAGTATTTAAATTTAATTAGAAGCCTTTGTCCAATACAATACCTAGACACGAACTTATTTAATTAAATAATTCTAAAAAGTAATTGTTTTATTTTCTAAAAAGAAAAATGTTTTATGTTTTTAAATATAATTAAAATTGTGTCTCTCAGATGGGAATTAAAAAGCGCTCTCTAAAGGAATATGTTATTTTAGTATATGGTTCTACAGGCGCGAGTTGTTGACGTTAGAATTAGATTGGACTGTTTAAGAGTCTGCCTGAATTGTCAATAATGCGATAAATCAGCGTAAAATATTTTGGGGGCAACAAAAGAGGATATAACGGTGTACACTCCCGATCTTGTAATCTCCCACGTCTTAAGCTTTACACAACAATATCTAACGTGATTTGTAACTACTCCCGTCGCACTCGTCCAGAAAAAATAATTTGAAAAAAAAAAAAAATAAAACTTGGGTGGTTCAAGAGTTGCTTGGTTGCGTTGATAATATTAATCTCTTTGATGACCCTCCCCAAAGTAACTTCAAATAGATAATAGGTTAATAATGGGCATACTGAAATAGGATAATAGGCATACTGTAATTGTAATTTTGGTTATTGCCAACACGGGAGATAGTAACGTACTTATGGGTAGTGTGTGGCTGAAGATAATCGTCCCATAAACTGACCTGCCATAGAGATGCCTTTAAAAAATCCAAAACAGGTAGGGAGCTCAATATTTTAAACCAAATAAAGATGGTAAGCCTGTAAGTTCATCATCTACCCGGGATCTCAGACTGGCGACAGCACAAAAACCGTCGTGATCGTCGGTAGTCCACAGATGTCACCAACATTCAAATAATTACTAATTATACTGCCTCTTTATACCACTCAAGTTGGATAATAAGAAAAAACAGTGACTGACCCAGGCGATTATTTCATTAAAAAATATTATCTACGACTGGTTAACAATGTAGCGTCATAACAATTAATGGGAACAAAGGAAGCGTCATAACAATAAATGAGATTCTTTTAAATTTAATAATGTAAATTTTTTTGTTTAAATTATGTGTAGGTTGTACATTAAATGTTTTTAGTTAAATCAGTGACGGATTGAAAAAAATCCCACGTCAGTGATCGTGACTCGAGTGAGATAAGCAGCCACGTAAAATACGTTTTATTGATTATTACTGATCTCTTGTCCGGCCGTTAGTTGGGTGTCAGATGATTATTTATGACGTATATTTAAAAAAATGTCGTAAGGTTTATTCAGTTTGTGCGATTGTGTGCACATGATTTTATATGTCGTATAATTTCAAAACATCATTATTTAGAATAATAATTAACCTTGGGCCTTGTGTCACATACATACATAATGTACATACCTGAGAAAGTTTACTGCAGGAACTGTTCCAGAGAATGAACTTGCTACATTCGTTACCCTTGACAAGCTGATTAGCAGTACCAGACATCTTGCACGTTTGACGATCCTGACCCGTCACTGGGCTGTTTCGTATTGTTCGGGTATTATTCGAAATAGTTATTTCATCGCCTACCGATAGTCACCTCTTTGCGAAAACAATGGGAGGAACTGGATGGTAAGTGTCCTCGTCACATGTACGTGGCTCGGACGAGGAGGTGTTTAGACGGTCTAAATATTACAATTTTTGTGGCTCTCGTTCGCCAAGTGTGCAGGATATAACATGTAATAAGGATTTCTCCTATCTTCACGAATTTCGGCAACGATTAAATCCTTTCGATAAACTTTTCACTGGAGTTATCAATAGGCGACAACGTGAAAGGTGGTAACCCTATCACCGATTGTTTTAGTTAACTATATATATAAAACATTGATATAAAAATACTTATTTGCAGTTATAAAAGTTCCATGCCTTAGTAGGTAAAACATTGGATCAGAAATACATAAGTATAATATCTTGCCTGGTGTCATGTTATATTCAAAACAAGAATTTAAAAACAGTTCGGTCCCATTAGACTTTTCTTATTGGTAGATTACTTTTTTCAACCACTCAGTAAGTAATATTAAGAATTTTTCTAAACAATAAACAATTTAATTATTTTAATCTTTTGATCCATGAGAGCACAAATTCTCTTTGAAAATCAAAGTCAGTCAACCTTTTAACGAGGAGCTAGTCGTCTGATTTTCAGAGAATTTTAAGCTCAATATACCAGACCCAATGGCTGAAGGTGATCTAGAATTAGTTTAAAGATTGCCAACCTCCAAGAGCGTCGATGTTTCACTTCAGCTACATATTTGTTTCTTTTAACAGGTTTAATATGTTTAAAGTTACTTGAATTTTAATAATACTTATTGGAACTTAGTGAACCGTTACATTAATTAGCACTTATAAAAATAGAGAGAATTTTAAATGATACTTTAGTGCTAAAATATGTATCAACGTCATACCTAACATTCATTGTATAACTTTAAATGTGTTAATCTAGAATATATACCCCTTATAATTATGTAATATCTTATAAATATGCTACTGTACCTAGTAGATTTTGACCGAAATATATTAGTCGCCGTCATCAACACGTGTATGTGCATGTGTAATTGGTCATTAAATAAAAACATGTTGTGGTTTTACTAAAAAGGAAATTTATTCATTTTCCTTAAAAATCTTATGTTTTAAATGTCGGGATTCCAGTCACGAGATCCGGGTTCGATCCGGTTTTTCAAAAAAAAAAAAAAAAAGTACGAATTATATCGTTAGCTTGAACATAAAGACGGCGATGGGTTCACCACCTGTCACGTTGTCCCGAAAATATCTTCGGTGGAAGGTGGGTCGAAGGGCCTTAATTATCTACACTAGACCTCTGTCTACCCCTGTATTGGGAATTGCCGAAATCTATGTTTAAAAAATTAATATAAATAAATGTATGATCGATAATTTTAGTAATAAAAAAATTGCGTCCGTTTACTGCCCTAATCTTTCATAAGGAGTAAACTCCGGTCGTCCGTCAGAGCTGACACATATAATTTTTTTTAATTTATGAGTAATTATTAAAAAAGAAATATTTTTTTGAGAACGCATTAATCATATTCTACATTTGTAAAAGTTAATAGTGAAATGCAATTATTCAGTGATTTCAGTGTTATCTTATCAGCTTAATCATAGCGTCAATGAGAAAAGGGAACAGCGAGGTCGGATTAGAGCACGACCCACATTCTATTTCTTCCTGCTTCATGACGTCATAACTAAAATTTGGGTCATGAGGGCGCGCTTGAGGTACGAACTCTACCACGCTGGCCGATGTTACGTTGGTTGAAAAAAATCGAACACAATGTCGCACTCCTCCACCTTAGATTTCTTCGAAAATATAAACCTACCAGGTATTATTTATACGTTATTCTGGGGATAAAAATAAAATGATAATTATATCTTTAATTGTGTCGAAATACATACATTTTATAAACGCAATGAAAATTGTAACTATTTAAAAGCTAATTAGCGCTGCGACATTTACAATTTAGGTATTTTATCTTAATGGTGTGTCCATTAAAACTAGAATATTAAAGAGATTAAAGTCATGTTTTTTATTGTGACTTAGCTAGTAATGGCACTCGATTTTGTTATTTTACTACTACTATTACTTCAGTAAAGTTATATGATGGCCTCTGTGCACGAGTGGTATATATACCGGTTTTCATAGGACAACAGCTCTGAGGTATCGGGTTGGATTCCCGGTCGAATCAATGTAGAAAACACTTTTTCTACATTTTCTCGGGTCTGAGCGTTTATGGTACCTACGTTATTTCCGATTCCCATACCTCAAGTGCTTTAGCATTTACATTGTGATCGGAGCAATGTATATGATGTTGTCCCTATCTGTATATGTATTTATTAAAAAGATTATTTAACACAAGAAGTGCTTAAGCTACTTACTTTAGGATCAAAGCAATATATATGATGTTGTAAAATAAATAATAAATATCATCACGCAATTTCAGACAGAGGAATAGCGTGAAGATATTAGGTATACAGAGGTCTAGTCTAGACAATTAAGTCCCTTCGACCCACCTTCCACCGAAGATATTTTCGGGACAATGTGACAGGTGGTGAGCCCGTCGCCTCCTTTAGCCTTTATGTCCAAGCCGACGATAAAATTCGTACATAAGTTTTTGAAAAACCCATTGGTACGACCCTGCCACCTGGGGATCGAACTCGGGTCTCTCGACTCGAAATTCTGACCACCCAACCACTCAGCTATCGTGACTTTTATATCGTGACTGTTATATGATGTCAATATGTAATACTTAACTGACATTATTCGTTACTTTGAATATTTTTTAATTATTTTATTAATATTTATTTTAATATTTTATTAAAGCAACGACTAGCCTAGAATACCTATGATCTCTATCGTTATGATTTGATTTAGTATTCGCTTCTTATAAATTTGACAATATGTGCATATTATAATTGTAAATGACAATGTCGTGCACAATAGAGGATTGTACATTTACAGTACGTAAAATTCATATTTGTTGAAAATTCATACTTGACAAGTTCACTGTATATTTCTTTGTTTATTGTCAATAACTTTCTTTTCTGGACTTCGTCCGTGTAAGATTCTGATATTCCGATCCCTTAATTTAATGCTACCACTACACAAACTGCAGACTATTCCGAGGGTACAGAATAAAAAGTAGCCGCGCTTCCACGAGTGTAAGCGATATGTTCTCTTTTATATACGAAGTCAATACTAACTACAATTAGTTTCCTTTCCTTCACAGTCCTAACCAGGTCCAGTCTTCGTCATTCTACTCATAACCACGCTGTTAGTAATCCGTCTAAATACGAGGTCTATGGATCCATAATATTTTTAGCATCAGTCTATAAATCTCAATTTCTAAGGCTTTAGGTTTGGAGTATTATATTGAGCATGGTGTCCAACTTCTTATTACATAGAGTAAAACATAGAAATCAGTACTGGACAAATCTCATTCGGAGTTCATGGTTAAACCGTTTATAGCACCAACACTATATAATGTTCCAGACTATTTTTGCTGTAACAGCCTTTACTAGGCCTTTTAGCCGTTTTGGTGTGACTGAGTTACAAATATCTTTTCTTCGAACGAAATTATCACATTAAATTAAATTTTTTGCATAGTAGTAAAAAGTAGTAAGATTTACACTCAAGCAATTACAAATTTAACTAAATACCACTTTATTCAAATATAATTTGTAATTACAGTAATTATACTTTTTTTTTATTTCCCGGTCGGGTCAAACACTGGGGTGCTAAACACGGTTGTAGAAAAAACCACTTTTTCTACATTTTCTCGGATTTAGGTCTTTGTGGTGCCTTCATTGTTTCCGATTCCCATACCTCAAGTGCTTTAGCATGTTACATTTGGATATGAGCAATGAATGTGATGTTGACCCTATCTATATAAGTATTTATTTATTTATTTTTCCTCGTCCCGTAACTGTGGACCTATGAATGTATCACTGTGATTTTTAATGATGGCTGGGGTAAGCAAAATATTATGGGTGTGGTGTTGATGTAAAAATTAACCACCCCTTACTTTCCGTGGATATCGAAGGAGGCGAGTTAACGCGGAGATAATGCTTATATATATTACCAGAAGCGATTGTGCTAATGATAGGCTGTTTTTAAAAACCTTCGTAGGTTAAATATGACCTTGTGTGGGAACTACTTATACCATATAAAACTACTTTTACACTATTTTCTTAAAAATTAAAAGATTTTCCACACTTTTCTTTTTTAAAAGATAATTTTTAAATATTATACTTTCGAATATTAAGTAATGGGTATCGGCATCGCGGAAATTTCAGGCAACGAAAGAATAATAAACATTATGGTCCATCTTAACGCTATGTTAAATACCATACAATGGAATTCAACAGTACCAAATCTAATAGTAATGA
The DNA here is from genome assembly GCA_029286605.1 of Sericinus montela. Classification (NCBI taxonomy): domain Eukaryota; kingdom Metazoa; phylum Arthropoda; class Insecta; order Lepidoptera; family Papilionidae; genus Sericinus; species Sericinus montela. The sequence goes on from JAGSMR010000005.1 coordinate 6,461,214, forward strand.
TCAACTACTACGACGCAAATGAAAAATTCTTTTATGATAAAGTAGGAATTTTTCTTTTATTAAATTTTGTTATGTAATTCCAGACAAATTTGAATGCTCGACCACTGAGTCTTCTAACTGAGGAAACTTAGAAAGAACACAAGCTACAAGACCTATATATACCCTCTATTAAACCTTTTCTTGTCTTGTTCTTAGGGTTGTAACGTTGAAAAGTAAGATTTGGATATTTTGTATCCATTCGAAATATTAGTTTGCTTTATACAGTAGAAATGTGATATGAAAATATACGGACTTGAAAATTGAAAATTGTGATGAAATTTATATTTCTCTTGTTCAAATGCACATGAACAAAAGAAATACAAATTTTCATATTTTTTTTTTCTGAACTTGCTTGATTATTTTTATAAGAAAGATGAGTGTATCCGTTGACCGAGTTGAACAAATCAATATACACGCTGGACTTCACGTCGTGGGCATGACGTGAACGCGTGTGTTGTCACTATCAACGAGACTAATCTACGCTTGGAGTCAGTGGAACGCTTAAATAGTTTTAAATTGCAATGTGCGCATTGCATTTACTTTGAAAGAAATTGTCACAAAATTATTAAAAAACTTCACGCCTCTTCCAATGCAGGGTTAAGACAGTAGTCTAAAAACCCAAGTGTTTTTGACCCACCTTCCATCGAAGACATGTTTGGGGACAGCAAAAATAATAGTAAATAATAACAGAATTTGAAAAGAAAAACTCTGTTTCAACTCAATCGTACGTACGATGCGTACACGCATACGGAAATGATAAATGAAAGTTTATCTCTTGAACGTTTACGTTTTAAAAGTAGTCGCGATGGACGGAGTGGTTTGGTGATTGAAATTTGAATCAGAAGGACTAATTCTATTCTCAGAAATATGGCTCGTACCGATCAGTTGAATGTGATTAACACATGCTAAAACAAAATTCTTTTCATAGTGTATTACTTACTTAAATTATTTGTAATAAAAGGAAGACTTGTTAAATGCCTGTAAAACATTTTTCACATGTCAAGGTTCTCTAAACTAACTAATATGACGATTTTATATACCTTTTGCTTACATTGCTTAATAAATGGTATTAAGCTTTCTTTTAAGAAGTGTTCAATTGATTTTATTATAATAATAATATAAAAATGATTCTTTGGCGTAAAGTTGTAGACGTTAGTGAGAGATGATTGTAGTGTGAGTGAGAGATGACAATACATAAGTAAATAACCTTTTTATAATATATATATATATATATATAAATACATATACAGATAGGGACAACATCACATAAATTGCTCCGATCCCAATGTAAGATGCTAAAGCACTTGAGGTATGGGAATCGGAAACAACGAAGGAACCACAATCACCCAGATCCGAGAAAATTTAGAAAAAGTGGCTTTTCTAAATTAACCTATATCCAATAACTTAATTCCAACTCGGGTAGTCGAGACAGCGACACCTTGAAAACCTGTGTTTACGCCGCTTGTCCACGGTCGTCAAAATATACTTAATTAAGAACCATTTCATAATATAAAATTATAAATAAATATCTTTACGCAATTCCCAATACAGGGGTAGACAGAGGTCTAGTCTAGACAGTGACAGGTGGTGAGCCTGTCGACGCCTTGTTGTCCAAGCCAACGATATAATTCGTACATAAGTTTTTGAAAAACCCATTGGTGCGAGCCTGTCTGGGGATCGAATTCGGGTCTCTTGTCTCGAAATTCCGACCACCGAACCACTCGGCTATCGTGATTTAATTTAATTATATGACAGAAATATTCTCTTTTATTACATCAGTGTCCTCTTTTCTCGGGTTATTTTACATAACGCTAAAGATCTGTACCTAATCTTAATCAAAAAACTATATGTGTTATATTTCGTATTGTATACCAATGGAAAGCTATTGATTTATGTAATAATAAATGCGAAAATTAATACTTGACAGTCTTAACACAGTATCGCTGAAATAACAAAAAGTAATATAAATTATCCATTTCATAATGTAAAACAAGATAAAGCGATATAATGCTAAGGCCTAGCAGAATTTAATTCATCAAATTTGTCCGTCAGTACCTACCGTAGAAATAAAAGGGACAGATGTAAGTGTCAGAAAGAAAACTACTTCTTCAAACTTGGAAGCAAAAATGTGACAAAGATTTGCAAGACTTCTTTTAATGAAGATTAAAGCAGATAACAATAAATATCTTAACATAAAATTCACCAAACAGGAGCTTTCAACTTATTAGCCAAGTAATATCAGCTTAAATTCAGCTTAATTCAGCACTCCTATTCTTCCATGGTTTTCGCAAGGTTTTGACTAAGGCGACGGGCAAGTAGAAAATATTAGGAAATAAAAACAATCAAAATTAATTCGACAGCTATCAGACAGCAGCAGCGTCACAGGTGCAAAGCGGATTGTTGATTATAAATTGCAGTTTCTAATTTTGTCCTTGACTGTATATTACAACGCTCATAAAAAAGAGGATGGAAGATTTTTGACTAGTATCATTCTGCTGACAATTCTCGAGCCTATCTGCTTATAAAATTAAAAGTCACTATGATGAGAGGCTTTGAAATTGCATATGTCGGTATTTTTTTAAACATTATACAAATTTTAAATCAAAAAATTTGATTATAGTCACGATAGCCGAGTGGTTGGATGGTCGGAATTTCGAGTCGAGAGACCGGAGTTCGATCCCAAGGTGGCAGGCTTGTACCAATGGGTTTTTCAAAAACCTATGTACGAATTATATCGTTAGCTTGGCGTAAAGACGGCGACGGGCTCATCACCTGTCACGTTATACAGAAAATATCTTCGGTGGAAGGTGGGTCGAAGGAACTTAATTGTCTAGACTCGACCTCTGTCTACACCTGTATTGGGAATTGCGTGAAGATATTTATTTATTTTATTTTAATAAATAAATAAATAATAAATATCTTTACGCAATTCCTAATACAGGGGTAGACAGAGGTCTAGTCTAGACAGTGACAGGTGGTGAGCCTGTCGACGCCTTGTTGTCCAAGCCAACGATATAATTCGTACATAAGTTTTTGAAAAACCCATTGGTACGAGCCTGTCTGTGGATCGAATTCGGGTCTCTTGTCTCGAAATTCCGACCACCGAACCACTCGGCTATCGTGATTTAATTTAATTATATGACAGAAATATTCTCTTTTATTACATCAGTGTCCTCTTTTCTCGGGTTATTTTACATAACGCTAAAGATCTGTACCTAATCTTAATCAAAAAACTATATGTGTTATATTTCGTATTGTATACCAATGGAAAGCTATTGATTTATGTAATAATAAATGCGAAAATTAATACTTGACAGTCTTAACACAGTATCGCTGAAATAACAAAAAGTAATATAAATTATCCATTTCATAATGTAAAACAAGATAAAGCGATATAATGCTAAGGCCTAGCAGAATTTAATTCATCAAATTTGTCCGTCAGTACCTACCGTAGAAATAAAAGGGACAGATGTAAGTGTCAGAAAGAAAACTACTTCTTCAAACTTGGAAGCAAAAATGTGACAAAGATTTGCAAGACTTCTTTTAATGAAGATTAAAGCAGATAACAATAAATATCTTAACATAAAATTCACCAAACAGGAGCTTTCAACTTATTAGCCAAGTAATATCAGCTTAAATTCAGCTTAATTCAGCACTCCTATTCTTCCATGGTTTTCGCAAGGTTTTGACTAAGGCGACGGGCAAGTAGAAAATATTAGGAAATAAAAACAATCAAAATTAATTCGACAGCTATCAGACAGCAGCAGCGTCACAGGTGCAAAGCGGATTGTTGATTATAAATTGCAGTTTCTAATTTTGTCCTTGACTGTATATTACAACGCTCATAAAAAAGAGGATGGAAGATTTTTGACTAGTATCATTCTGCTGACAATTCTCGAGCCTATCTGCTTATAAAATTAAAAGTCACTATGATGAGAGGCTTTGAAATTGCATATGTCGGTATTTTTTTAAACATTATACAAATTTTAAATCAAAAATTTGATTATAGTCACGATAGCCGAGTGGTTGGATGGTCGGAATTTCGAGTCGAGACCGGAGTTCGATCCCAGGTGGCAGGCTTGTACCAATGGGTTTTCTAAAACTTATGTACAAATTTTATCGTTGGCTTGGCGTAAAGACGGCGACGGGCTCATCACCTGTCACGTTATACAGAAAATATCTTCGGTGGAAGGTGGGTCGAAGGAACTTAATTGTCTAGACTCGACCTCTGTCTACCTGTATTGGGAATTGCGTGAAGATATTTATTTTATTTATTTATTTTAAAATATTTGAAAATCTGTATTGAAGGTGCCGTGTTATATATGAGTAGGTGTAATGAGAGTATGCGTGCCAAGCCCTTTCTTCTTCTGGATATCGGAACAAGGCAAATAAAGTAGCTTATGCAGCTCGAAAACTACCAGACCGAAATTCAACAGACCGGTGGCTATCATTAGCATTTATTGAGCCTACCGCAAACGTATAAGTTACAAGTTTAAACCTAACACAGCCAAAGAAATATTTAAGAAGTCAAGTTTTGTCATTTATTTATATATCACCGATCAAAAAGTTCTAAGATGCTTAAATGAAAAACTTAGAAATTTATAAATTGGGAATTTTGTTCATAATAATACCAAAACCTTTTTTGTTTGTAATAAGTCACGATAGCCGAGTGGTTGAGTGGTCGGAATTTCGAGTCAAGAGACCCGAGTTCGATCCTCAAGTGGCCGTACCAATGGGTTTTTCTAAAAACTTATGTACAAATTTTATCGTTGGCTTGGACATAAAGACGGCGACGGGCTCACCACCTGTCACGTTGCCCGAAAATATCTTCGGTGGAAGGTGCGTCGAAGGGACTTAAATGTCTAGACTAGACCTCTGTCTACCTGTATTGGGAATTGCGTGAAGACATTTAATTATTATTTTATTATTAATAATAATACCAGGCCGTTGAGTGTTCCAAATTTCGCAATTATCAAAATCACAATTTAATTATTAATCGCCAATTTTGCGCTCCTTCGTACAAATTTTAAATACAAGAAATCTAAAACACCAGCGTGACGCCAATTTGTTACAAAAAGGGGAACAAAGTTTTATGTAAAACAGAAATTTCGGAACAATACTAATTTCTACAGTTATATGAATCCTCATTCATCATTCGGATAGAACAATTTTGTATTGATATGTTAAGCGCTAACATACAACATACAACAACAGTTCATAAAAGCTGTCATGATAACGACGTGAGCGATTTATTTACCCCTGAACTATTTTATAATACAAGCTTAAGTTATTACATAATATGTTTTGTAGGGTATTCATATAATCTCCGGTTCCAATGTATGTTTTCATGTTTGTTTCCATAGCAACGTGAAAATGAAATATGGCCTGGTTATATTAATAATTTCCTCAAAAAGTATTATAGAGTATCATTTCTCTATGAATGTATACAAGATAGGTAGTATATAGTTTATTATTTGCAGCTAAAGTAGTCAATCAATAAACACAAACCATTTATTGCCTATCAATTTTAAGTATTATGACATCCGCTTTTTAATCCGAAGGTAAATTGCTCTTGGAATCGAAATTGTTGTCTCTTTTAATATCTTACTCTATAATTAAATCGTTAATGACGTCAGTAACTTAAGTTCTTCGGTACAACTAAACGTTAATCTGGGCGGATACTAAGTTGATTGCTTACATGCATATATGTATGACACGTATTGTTATGACTGTTTTTCTAAAACTTATGTACAAATTTTAAATACAAGAAATCTAAAACACCAGCGTGACGCCAATTTGTTACAAAAAGGGGAACAAAGTTTTATGTAAAACAGAAATTTCGGAACAATACTAATTTCTACAGTTATATGAATCCTCATTCATCATTCGGATAGAACAATTTTGTATTGATATGTTAAGCGCTAACATACAACATACAACAACAGTTCATAAAAGCTGTCATGATAACGACGTGAGCGATTTATTTACCCCTGAACTATTTTATAATACAAGCTTAAGTTATTACATAATATGTTTTGTAGCGTATTCACATAATCTCCGGTTCCAATGTATGTTTTCATGTTTGTTTCCATAGCAACGTGAAAATGAAATATGGCCTGGTTATATTAATAATTTCCTCAAAAAGTATTATAGAGTATCATTTTTCTATGAATATATACAAGATAGGTAGTATATAGTTTATTATTTGCAGCTAAAGTAGTCAATCAATAAACACAAACCATTTATTGCCCATCAATTTTAAGTATTATGACATCCGCTTTTTAATCCGAAGGTAAATTGCTCTTGGAATCGAAATTGTTGTCTCTTTTAATATCTTACTCTATAATTAAATCGTTAATGACGTCAGTAACTTAAGTTCTTCGGTACAACTAAACGTTAATCTGGGCGGATACTAAGTTGATTGCTTATATGCATATATGTATGGCACGTATTGTTATGACTGTTTTTCTAATAACTAAAGAAATGTAGACAAAATGGGCACCGCAAACTTCCAAGTATTTTTACTATTGTACTTATCCATTGACGTAAAAGGATGACTTCAAATTAAAGTGAAAAGAAATGCGAAATCTTCGTTATTATCACCACAAAATAACACGAACATAAAAATTGATAACAGTTATCAGAATAGCATAATTTTAAACGCTGTTTGGTTTAATAGCAGATCGTCCAGATATATATCAAGTGACATGATTAGGATAAAAAGGTAGGTATCAAACATAATAATGTTATCATATTCGAAAAATAAAAAGGTATCTTCAACAGATACATACGATACGAGACCTACATAATTATTACTGTATCAACACAGTTCTTGGGAATAGCTCAAATGATTTTAATTATTTCTATAACTTAGCCATAAAATAACAACCAAACAATTGAAAAGAGTCTTATTCTTATTAAATCTGTGGGCTGTTTTAATAACAATAAGATATTTAAAAGCTTTATTAAGCATTAGAATTTAGTTATTTTATCTTAAGCAAAAATTACTGTTGAATTGATTCTAGGAAATATTATTGTGATTGCAGTGTTTATTATGTAGAGTTGTATCACATTGATAAAAGAATACTCACAAAATATTCAGCAGAACTCTGATCAGCCAATGTAGGAGAGAGTAGACAGCCGGGTGATGGCGGTGCCGTAGCCGCCGGCGGTGGTGGCGCCAGCGAAAGCAGTTCACCTGCCGAGGCAGACATGTTTCCCGCAGCGGCGAGGCTTCGCAGACGATCCGCCAGATCTGTGTGACCTCCATGAAAATTTTTAATAGCGCTTCCATTTTCGTCTCTAGCGCTTAAGTTATCAATGATTCGAGGTCGTCGAAGTTTTCGTGATGCTGCTCTCCATCTTCTTAAACGACAAGCTGCATTGTTAAGTATTTCTTCTGTCTCCCTAAATGGTTGCTGCTCCTCGTCTGACTGTGCGATATCATCTGTATCGATTTGCTCGTCTATATATGGCAACTGTTGCTCAAGTGCGGAAGGAGATGGATCATCCTTTTCGCTGTCTCTCAGAACTGGATTGGAAGGTCCCAAAAAATCACGCAGGGCAAATGCTAGTTTTTGGTCAGCATTTAACCCGTCTGGAACGTTGTTTTCGCTGCTAATATATTTAACTTCTTCACTTTTATTATCTTTAGAATTACTTTGAAAGCCATTGCTTTCATTTGAATTTAAGTCGACGTTTATTTCTTGACTGAACGAAGGCATAGTGAAGAAAAACCGATGACAAAAATTCATTACTTGTTCTGTATGTCTACTTTCATGAAGTTACAGCTACACGGGACCGATGAATATTATTTATAAATAAATTTGGTAACAATCTGTACATTTTATTATTTCGCTTTTTATTAAAATTATCAATATTCACAGGATCTATTCCAATATCTATGGGATTGATGATTTCAATAGCACTACGCAAATAAGAGCACAACATTAATTCACAGAGAAAACCTTGAACGTGGAGAGAAACAAAATACACAAATCAATCATTATGCATATCCGCAGCACGGTATAATTTTTTAATTTAATTGTAACGCAAGCGGTCTCAAATAGTTCAGGCAATATGCGCAACTGAACAGCGAGCACTAGCACTACTGGCTGACTCTGTCAATGTAATCTATACATATATGTAACAGAACAGTCGCGTTTGTGATTTTCTTTCTTGTTTGTATTGACGTGCGCCTCGCATGCGCGAGGTGCTTTGTGATAAGGTACGCCCCCTTGCAGCGGATCGATAAAACTATTTACTAGTGCCATCTATCCGTGTGCTGCATGCACGCTCTCTGTGTTTGAACCAAATGAGTTTATAAAGTATCAAAGTGTATGAGTCAGATGGCGTTTAATGCATATTGGCATAAAAATCGATTTTTTTTTCAGTTGCATATTACCTAAATATCAGGGAAGTACACAACTTAGCATAAGTCAAATTAACTTGATTTCTATTTTATATAACTTTTTACAGCAATTTACTGAGGTCCGTGTACCGATAAGGCTAAATAATAAGGATAAGCTAAACATTACGAATTCGAATGCTGCTTGGGGCAAATATATGTTTAATAAATATGAATGTTTTATTATTGATATTATTTTGGAGTTGATTTCATTGTATGTGTGTATTTACCTTAGGTTAGCATTTTCAGGGATTTATTTAAGGTTTTTGATATGATAATAGATGTAATATCTAGAAACTCTGTACAGTTTTCAGGCTCTTCTCTTCTTATTTCTTCCAACGGTACGATTATTTCTTCCAACGGTAGCCGAATGGTTGGGTGGTCGGAATTTCGAGTCAAGAGACCCGACTTCGATCCTCAGGTGGCAGGCTCGTACCAATGGGTTTTTCAAAAACTTATGTAAGAATTATATCGTTGGCTTGGACATAAAGACGGCGACTGGCACATCAACTGTCACGTTGTCCCTAAAATATCTTCGGTGGAACATGGGTCAAAGGGACTTAATTGTCTAGACTAGACCTCTGTCTACCCCTGTATTGGGAATTGCGTGAAGATATTTATTTATTTTTATTATTTATTCTTATTTCTTCCTGTAACTCGATGGATGTTTAGATTTTTGATTAATTTTATGGTTGCATTGGTTAATTTTATGTTTTTCCTAATGTAGCCATATCTTTTTTTTATGGAAAAGGGAGGCAAACGAGCAGGTAGCTCACGTGATGGTAAGTGATTACCACCGCCTATGAATATCCGCAATACCAGAGGTATAGTAGAAGGACAAAAAGTATGCACATATCGTAGATATGTTAATAAACCCTTATGTTAATAAACTTGTTACCTTAAACACTATCCAATTACAAAACATTTGCTTATTCACATGAATTTTCTGAGCTAAGACTAATTTTATAAAAATGTAGGAATAAATGAAGGCAGTGGGTGGTTCATTTTATGTCCATGGTCAGTAAGAATAGGGCAAAATACAGTTTGTGAGTTGGACCATCAAACAAATTTGACGTTTTATTTATTTATTTAATTTGGCTTACCAACTAAACACATACAGAACATTGCCAATTAATGTAAAAACTAAAAATTAATGTATAAATTTACATATGTGTTTAAATTAAAGGTAAACTCAGCATTATACATATAAACGTTAAAAATATATGTTTAAGTTTACAGTCTCAGAAAAAAAATTAAATACATAAACATGCCTTTTCAGTAAATAATGAAGTGGGTTTTTCCAATAAAAAAACAATATTTCCAAACCTTAATTGAAAAGCAAGAATTGATATAATATTACTTTTTATAACAGTTAGTTAATACTTATTATATAAAGTTAATACTTATTTTCCTTTAATATTTTACAAATATTATTGTCTGTTGTAATAATAATTATAAATTTTCCTTTTAAAAATAAAGTAGCTATCGGCAAATATATCAGCATTACACTCTTGAGACAATTGGTTAAATTTTTGTAGTGTTGTCGATAAAGGGCTGCTTTTGCCATAATTGTTACGGCTGGTTTGAGTGTAAAAGGGTTTGTAGTTTTGTACTCTAGCATTAATTCTTGGCACATTAATACATATATTATTCAAGAGACATCGGCAATCAATCCTATTATACAAAAGCTTGTAAAGAAACATGATGCACATAAATTTTTTTCGCCTTTCTAAGGAAATCTTACTGTAATGCACAAGTCTTTCATCATAGCTCCTGATAATGTAATGAATGTTGTCAACATTTGACAGTTTAGACAACATTTTCTTTTGGATAGTTTCGATACGTTGTATATTATTTTGATAAATTGGATACCAAATAAAAGAGCAGTAGTCTACGTTACTACGAACCAGTGCAAAATACAAAGTTTTGAGTGCTGTTATAGATCTAAACTATTTTGTATTTCGTGAAATAAATGACATCATTTTTATACATTTATTGATTATGAAATTTAAATGATTTGTAAATCTCATCTCAGAATCAATGTATATTCCTAAATCCTTTACATCTTGTACCTGCTTTAAAATGCTTTTAAAAATTGAATAATTTGTTTCAAATTTATTCCGTTTCCTAGAAAATTTAATATGGTAACACTCGTTTATGTTTAGATCCATTATGTTTTGTTCACACCAACTGCCAAGTCTATTAATATCTTTCTGTAAAAGAGCTTGATCTTCTTTACAGTTAACAACCTTAAAAACTTTTAAATCGTCTGCATATTACATATACATACTGAGTGTTCCTTAAAATAAGTTTTAGGTCATCTATAAACATACAAAATAGAATTGGACCAAGAATTGAGCCTTGTGGGACTTCAAACGTAGCTAGACATGCAGTAGATGTAAATCCATTTACGACCACCCTGATTGAACGATTAGCTAAATATGATTCGAACCATTTCAAAAGTTGTCCATCTATATAAAAATAATCTCTAAGTTTTAATATTAAAATTTTATGATCTACTTTATCTAATGCTTTACTAAAGTCGCCATATATAGCATCAATCTCATTTCCCATGCTCAGCTCCTTCAATACTCTTTCCACAAAAAATATCAAATTGGTTGATGTAGAACGCTTAACAAAGAATCCATGTTGATTATCCCCAATTAACTATTTTATATGCCATTGTAAATCATGGACTATTACTGACTCAAATAGTTTTCCCAAAATGGGAAGTATACTGATAGGTCGATAGTTAGAAACATCACCAGTATCACCGCTTTTATGTATAGGAACAATAATTGCATCTTTCCATTTATCCTCCCTTCAGAAACTCTTTCAGAAAGTGATCGATTGTATATTGTATGAAGAGGTTCCGACAAAATTTTAACACATTTTTTGAAAAATATCGGAGGTATTCCCTCAATTCCTGCTCCTTTTGAAATATTTAGCGATTTAAGGGGTTCTTCAATTTTATTTTTTGGTATATATATACTACATAAACATTGAGAATGATTAATGTTACTTGTCCTACATATATTATACTGTGAGGCATAAGACTTGTTAAAAACAGATTTAAAATGTTGTACAAATAAATTAGCTACATTGTCTCCATTATTAGCCACTTTGTTTTTAAAATGCATTTGCATTGGTAGTACGCTTTTATTTGTGCGTTTATTTTTTACGTATGCCCAGAAATATTTTGGATTTTTTAAAATATTATTTTGTACATTATTTAAATAATTAGAGTAACTCTTATTCATAAGTTTATTTGCACGTGTTTTTAATATTATTTATAAGTTTATTTTGGTACTTTTTAAATTATCTACGACATTTTTCCTTTTCTTTCTCTTTTTAAAAGGAACAAATTTGTGTATCGTTCTTTGTATGATATTATAAAACTTTTCAGTAGCATCGTTAACTGAGTAGCACCTTTTTAATTCTAGTTCCCATTCTATGGTACTTAGTGAACTAATTATTTTACTATAGTCTGTGAAATTGTGAAATTTATAAACCATTTTACTATTGTAATGCTGTTTATTGATTTTGTTAAAAGTAAAGTCTATTTCGAGAGGTAGATGAAATTTATCAACTTTTGAAAATATGTCAGTTGCTTTTTTAACTGTAATAGGGTAAGGAATATTTAATAAAACTAAATCCAATATTTTTTCTTGGTCATTTTTAATCAAATTATGCTGAGTTAGATTGTAACTTGTAGTAAAATCTATAAAAATCTGATTAAGTTTTAAACTTGATGTGTAAATTTGCCTTACTGGTAGATCAAATGAGTCTAGTAACCATTCTGTCTTCCCCAAGTTAAAATCACCTATTAAAAGAACAGAGTCTAGACTATCAATAAAGTCACCCACACAGGAAGTAAAGTGGGTGAGGAGGTCAATGGAAACCGGACGAGGTAAATAAACAGCACATATGTGAATAGAGTAAGTTGGTGTTGAAGTTAGTGTTACCCACAAATCTTCACATGAGCTTTCAAATGAAATATATCTTCTGGAGTTAATGGTCTTATTCACTGCTATGAGGACTCCTCCGCCCTCCTTACCAGAGAAAAATGTATTAGATTGTCGATCTCTCCTGTATATTCGGTACCTACTATCAAATAATTCAGCGTCGTCAATTGAGTCATTAAGCCAGGTTTCAGTGAATATTATGACGTGAAAATTTCTAAGCAGTACTTTTTTTATATATATCCTGTAACTTACTACGAACACCCCTTACATTTTGATAATATATATTTAATTCAGAGAATCTAAAAGTAATATTCCAAAAACTTTAATAACTCTACAGACTTAAAACAAAAAACAAGACTATCTAAATTTATAATAATACGTGCTGGAGATGATTCATTCTTGTGGACAAAAATCTTGCCACTGCGCACCCACACAAACTTATATTGATGTTCTCTAGCTCTCAGTCGTGTAGCCGCGTGCAAGGCTTTATTGGACGGAGTTAGATGCTCGCTGATATAAACTGGTGACTCAGAAGCTCCATATCCCAGGAGTTTGGTGTATAATTTTTGTTTAGGATTAGATTTATTATATTTGAATACGGCTGCCAGTAAATTGTCCCGTTTTATTTTAGTAGAAAGTTTGCAGACTACTGTTCGTGATACATTAGATGATGCGTTGAGTTTTTGCACCCGGTTACAGGCTAAAACAACGTTTTCACATAAAGGAAATGACACCACTTTTCCTAGATTTACTAACATATTTATAAGATTTTCCTGTCTATGTTCAGGTAGGCAATGAATTTCTATATTTGATTGGCGGGCAGATTGTTCCATTTGTAATAGTCTCTCCTCCAAATTTTTAATTTTGTTGGTCATACAGTCTCTTTCTGTGCGAAGAATCTTGGTTTCATCCTATAAAGATTTTATTTTTTGCACTTACATCATCGTATTGAGAACTAATAAATTTTGTAGTTTCTTCAAAAGAGTGTAAATCCTGACGGATACTCAAGAATTATTCATTTAAAACCTCGCGTATAATTGACCGCAATTCATTACGAATATAGACATTTAACTCTGAGCGAGATACACAACTTATTTTTTCTGACGACTTTATAGCCTTTTTACAACCATTACACGGTATATTCATTTTTCAAAAAGAAAGAAGTTAATATGGAAGAAACAAATTATTAAAATATTATTATTCAAACCAGATAGTTGACACGATGTACAGGTATTTCTTCGAGTTGAATAAATATTCAATAGGATTGAATTAAGAAATATATACAATTTGAAACTTTTTTTTGTTCGAACAATATATAAACAGCTTTTAACGTACATGCCAATTGTCATTTGTAATATGTAATTGGATGATTTCATTTCATATTATAATATGGTATTGGTGGACCTTGTAAAAGAGAGATTAGGAGTGTGAATTAATAATGTAAAATGTTACTTGGTTGTTACGATGGGTGCTGTTATTTTTGGGTTTATGCTGTGCAAACTTCAGTAATAAGTTGAATAATTTCTGGTCTATTGTGACATATTCGAAATACACCTGATTCATTTTATTATTTTTGTTTAAATATTTTCAGTAGTTTGAGTGATTGCTACTGATTCCGTATTGTAATTATAAAACCTTTGTTTTTATTAATTTTTTATTGAATAAGGGGCAAATGAGCAGGTGGCTCTCTCGATGGTAAGAGATAAGTGATAACCGCCGCCCATGAACGCCTACAATGCCAGAGAAACAGCAGATGAGTTGCCGACCTTTGAGAAAGGTACAGGCTCTTTTCTTGAAGATCCCTAATTCGTATCGGTCAGGAAAAACCGTTGACGGAAGCACATTTCATAAAGTGCCAGTGCGTGGCAGAAAAGTTCGCGAAAAACGCACTGTGGTGGAAAGCCAATCTTCAAGGCGGTGCCGATGGAATTTTGGATTATGCCTTAAGGTCCGATGTTGAAATATATATATATATATATATATATATATATATATATATATATATATATATATATATATATATATATATATATATATATATATATATATATATATATATATATATATATATATATATATATATATATATATATATATATATATATATATATATATATATATATATATATATATATATATATATATATATATATATATATATATTACTGATTGTACCATGTAACGAACATGCTTTTTTTCAAAGCTCTTTAAATCTATGTAATTAGTTTTGTTATATGTATAACTATATCTATAAGTCACGATAGCCGAATGGTTGGGTGGTCGGAATTTCGAGTCGAGAGACCCGAGTTCGATCCCCAGATGGCAGGCTAGTACTAATGGGTTTTTTATAAACGTATGTACGAATTATATCGTTGGCTTGGACATATAGACAGCGACGGGCTCACCACCTGTCACGTTGTCCCGAAAATATCTTCGGTGGAAGGTGGGTCGAAGGGACTTAATTTGTCTAGACTAGACCTCTGTTTACCCCTGTATTGGGAATTGCGTGAAGATATTTTTTATTTATTTTATACAGGGTGGGCCAAGAATTCGTTAACATTTAAATGTAACTTACCGCGCAAACTATTGCACTAGGCACTAGCTCGCTTCTTGGAAATTTAGTTTAAACAGTTTAAACAGTAGAAAAAATTTTTGACTTTTCGCTCATTACGCTCACTCCAAGTGCTCCTTTAATAAAGAAATGGGTAAAGAAGTTCGAAGAGACGGGATCTACACTAAATGTGAAACAAACCGGCGGCCCACGGACTTCTCGGAGCGAAGAGAACGTGCAGCAAGTTTCCGCTTCTGTTCGACATGATCCAGATTTATCGACACGCAAACGTTCGGCAGAATTAGGATTATCCTGCACATTCTTACGCCGTATTTTGAAATTAGATTTGAAATTACATCCATATAAGATCCAGCTAGTGCAAGAACTAAAACCTAATTATTTAAATTTGCGTAAGTCATATGCCGAAACAATGTTAAATCATGAGAGGCCACTTCATTCTCCTAAAGTAACTGTATGGGCTGCAATTTCAGCAAAAGGAATCATCGGACCTTACCTTTTTGAAGATTCTCGAGGCCGTTCAGTTACTGTTAATTCTGCCGAGTATGTGAAAATGTTACGGGAGTTCTTAGCACCTATGCTACTGGAATTTGCTGGCTATAATCGTAACACATGGTTTCAACAAGATGGAGCCACGTGTCACACATCGAACGAGTCCTTGCCGGTGGTCAAAGACATGTTTCCGGAAAAGCTGATATCCAGACGGGGTGACATCCCATGGCCATCCAGAAGTCCAGATCTTTGCCCAGCAGACTTCTTTTTATGGGGTTATTTAAAGAGTCGTGTCTACTTTGATAAACCGAATACACTGCGTCAACTTAAAGAAAAAATCATCGAAGAGATCTCGGCGATCTCGCGGTCTCTTTGCAGAAGAGTATTCGAAAACTTCAGGACTCGCTCGCTTAAACAGAAAATGGAAAAATGTTCAGCCATAAATTTAAAATTCTGAAATCCTTACCTTGGTTGTGAGCAATGCAACAAAGCAACCTCATCGTAATATCTAAGGCCAGAACTGGGGGTACTGCAAATGCGTAGCACAGATCTCATTCTGGCATTCCATTGTTTTGTTGTTGCAAGCTAAAAAAAACGTTTTGGTTGCTCGCATAGGGAGACTATGCGAGCATGCTAACGACTTGGTTCTCCTTACTCTTGGCTCCGGCTCTTAACCGGCAAATATGCTAATAAAATAAAATTAAGTGAAATAAAAAGCTATGGAATAAAATTTTTATCCTGCACCATAGGGATCATAAAAATAATAATACTGTCAACCATGTCATCAAGTACTAAAGCAGTATTTCCTGTGTCTTGGTAACTGGTTTCTTGGTTGCCAAGACACAGACAGAAAAAGACTGGTAAATGGTTATTTATCTATGCAGATTAATAACCGTATGTATGTTAAAACCGTGTCAGACTTTTACAAACCTTACAAAATAAAACTGAAACCATGCTTAACCAATACTGATATCTCAATCACCACTCAAACTATGCAAAATTAAAAAAAACCTTATAGATATTGGGTGGGCCATGATTTAATTAACATTTGAAAAAATCGTATAAGAAAACCATTTAACATATTTTAGAAATCGTTTATTTACGTCGTTTATATATATATATATATATATATATATATATATATATATATATATATATATATATATATATATATATATATATATATATATATATATATATATATATATATATATATATATAATAAAATAACAAAAATATCTTCAGGCAATTCCCAATACAGGGGTAGACAGAGGTCAAGTCTAGACAATTAAGTCCCTTTGACCCACCTTCCACCGAAGATATTTTCGGGACATCGTGACAGGTGGTGAGCCCGTCGCCTTAAATAAATAAAACCACTTAATAACCGGCTTAGTCAGCGTGGTGTGTGGTCAGTGCATTTAGCCAGTAGAATTTAGTGCATTGAGTGCATAAGCAGCTTACTTAGGTATCAGAGCAATGTATGTGATGTTGTCCCTATCTAAGTATTTATGAATCCTTATTAAGTATTTATGAATTATTACTATTAAACCCTATAGTATAATATTATATATTATTAAAGTATTGAAATGTAAATAATTAAGGGATGTAAATAATTATTTAGAGAATTATTAATATTTCTTTTCTCAAGCGCAATATTATCTGGTAAAAATGTGTTTGTACTTAGCTGACTGACGATTAACTATTACAAACTGGTCAAACACTATTACAAAGGGTTGAGGCACATAAGATATATAGAGAACGATAAGTAACAGATAGAGAACTGCAGATGAGAATGGTTTAGAAAATTCCATTAAAATCCGTTCAGACGTGGTTAATTAGTTCGATAATTGATAGTGAGCCTTTAAAGCTAAGTGTTGGGATTACGTGTTTTATCAAGTAACAATACTATCCTCTCGCTTCCCTTGATTGTTGTAAGAAACATCTGAGGAAAAGACTCGTAAATGGTAACAACTACAGTCACAAAGCTGTATAAAAATCAGGAAAAATATTAGACTAATAGTAAAATAAATAAATAAATATCTTCACGCAATTCCCAATACAGGGGTAGACAGAGGTCAAGTCTAGACAATTAAGTCCCTTTGACCCACCTTTCACCGAAGATATTTTCGGGACAACGTGACAGGTGGTGAGCCTGTCGCCGCCTTTATGTCCAAGCCAACGATGAAATTCGTACATAAGTTTTTGAAAAACTCATTGGTACTGCCACCTGGGGATCGAACTCGGGTCTCTCGACTCGAAATTCCGACCACCCAACAACTCGGCTATCGTGACTTCAGACTAATAGTAGTAGAACAAAATGTGGAGGACTATATGATTAGATCAAAATTGTAGATCGTTTGGATTTATACTTTACATAATGGAAGTAATATATAATGTGGTAATATTATCACATTAAAAATGTTGCTACCTATCATTATTCGGTCTAAAGCGTTTTAACCCAAATCGTCAAATTTCAAATTTCGTCATTACCTAAATATTGTGAGCCACTGACAATTTGTTTTCTATTTCGACACAGTTTTAAACGTTCTCTTTGGCGTTTGCTACACAATTGAGAAATAGCAAATAATTATTGAAAAATAAAAAAATAAGTAACATGAGTAATTCTTATGTATGTAAAATTAAAGTAAATATTAGAGACAACATTGAACTTAGTTAAAGTAGAAAAAGCAGAAATTACAATATCAATCTAAGTAAGGGATTAAAATTATTTGTTTCTATATTGAGTCTGTATAAGAGGGTATTAAGAATGAATATATTTTACGTGACATTAAGTTTTTATTCACATATATAAATAAGGTTTTCAATTTATGACCGAGTTACATTATTATGCACATTTTGATGATTGCGACAATCCATCTCTATTAAGCTATGCGCAAAATACCATGAAGGCTGCTATTATTAGGGGAATACCATCAATTACTTCGCTGAGGGCATATTTAATACACATCAATCACAGTGTCGGTGTTATAAGCTTAACACCAACCTAGGGCAGTGCATGCCGACAGCATTTAAATAAATAGGCATTTTATTATTTTATTACGGGGCCTAAAAATGTGTCTTTGGCTTATTACAGCATGTTTAGGTATTTTACCTACAAACTCTCCGCCCCCGAATATAATTATAGTGCAGGGTGTACCTACTCCAATACTTCTTCCTACTACCACTTCTGCCCCAGCAGCAACTACTGCAGCTCCCGCACCGACTACAGCAGCTCCTGCACCGACAACTGCTGCTCCCGCACCAACAACTGCAGCTCCAGCTCCAACAACTGCAGCTCCTGCACCGACAACTGCTGCTCCCGCACCAACAACTGCAGCTCCTGCACCAACAACTGCAGCTCCTGCACCAACAACTGCTGCTCCTGCACCGACAACTGCTGCTCCCGCACCAACAACTGCAGCTCCTGCACCGACTACAGCAGCTCCTGCACCAACAACTGCAGCTCCTGCCAACAACTGCAGCTCCTGCACCGACGACTGCTGCTCCTGCACCGACTACAGCAGCTCCTGCACCGACAACTGCAGCTCCTGCCAACAACTCGGCTATCGTGACTTCAGACTAATAGTAGTAGAACAAAATGTAGAGGACTATATGCTTAGATCAAAATTGTAGATCGTTTGGATTTATACTTTACATAATGGAAGTAATATATAATGTGGTAATATTATCACATTAAAAATGTTGCTACCTATCATTATTCGGTCTAAAGCGTTTTAACCCAAATCGTCGGTATTTCAAATTTCGTCATTACCTAAATATTGTGAGCCACTGACAATTTGTTTTCTATTTCGACACAGTTTTAAACGTTCTCTTTGGCGTTTGCTACACAATTGAGAAATAGCAAATAATTTTTAAAAATTTAAAATTAAAGTAAATATTAGTGACAACATTGAACTTAGTTAAAGTAGAAAAAGCAGATATTACAATATCAATCTAAGTAAGGGATTAAAATTATTTGTTTCTATATTGAGTCTGTATAAGAGGGTATTAAGAATTAATATATTTTACGTGACATTAAGTTTTTATTCACATATATAAATAAGTTTTCAATTTATGACCGAGTTACATTATTATGCACATTTTGATGATTGCGACAATCCATCTCTATTAAGCTATGCGCAAAATACCATGAAGGCTGCTATTATTAGGGGAATACCATCAATTACTTCGCTGAGGGCATATTTAATACACATCAATCACGGTGTCGGTGTTATAAGCTTAACACCAACCTAGGGCAGTGCATGCCGACAGCATTTAAATAAATAGGCTTTTTATTATTTTATTACGGGACCTAAAAATGTGTCTTTGGCTTATTACAGCATGTTTAGGTATTTTACCTACAAACTCTCCGCCCCCGAATATAATTATAGTGCAGGGTGTACCTACTCCAATACTTCTTCCTACTACCACTCCTGCCCCAGCAGCAACTACTGCAGCTCCCGCACCGACTACAGCAGCTCCTGCACCGACGACTGCTGCCCCTGCACCGACAACTGCAGCACCTGCTCCTCCCGCACCAACAACTGCAGCTCCTGCACCAACAACTGCAGCTCCTGCACCGACGACTGCTGCTCCTGCACCGACAACTGCTGCTCCGCACCAACAACTGCAGCTCCTGCACCGACGACTGCTGCCCCTGCACCGACAACTGCTGCTCCCGCACCAACAACTGCTGCTCCTGCGCCGACAACTGCGGCACCTGCTCCTACAACTGCCGCACCTCCACCGACAACTGCAGCACCCGCACCAACAACTGCGGCACCTGCACCGACAACTGCTGCACCTGCACCAACAAGTGCTGCTCCTGCACCAACAACTGCGGCACCTGCACCGTCAACTGCTGCACCTGCACCAACAACTGCAGTTCCTGCACCGACAACTGCAGCTCCAGCACCGACAACTGCTGCTCCAGCTCCAACAACTGCAGGTGGATTGCTTTTACCAGTTTTAATTTGCGACAACCCTGATTTGATTTGCATTTCTAACCCCGATGAATCCGACGCAGGCCCACTACCGATTGATCCGAGGCTTGGCACAACCCCGGGTTCATCCGCAGCATTGCAAGTTCTACCATGTGATACCGCTGTAAAATTCCCTAGAGATCGAAGAAGCGTAGATATTGGCATAAAGAACCTATTTAATGCCTTCCGAACTGAGACCGATGGACACAAACATAATATCCATAAAAGACAAAGCTGTAGATGTGTAATTTCCGGTACATGTGTTAAAACGTCATCGGGTGCTGGAATGATTGATATTAGAATTGTGACCCCGGTGAGTTTTTTTTTATTATTATATTTGAACAGTATTTAACAGTCCTTTATTAATACCTTAATATTGTGAAATTTAAAATCCCTCATTAATATTTAATCCAATAAATTAATATTTCATATTAAATTATGAACAATTCTTCAGGTGTCGCAATGTCCAACAGGACAGGAATATTGTTGTGGTAGCACGACTTCGCAAGCTGGCGTTGCTTGCGGCGTATTGCAACCAGTGCCACCAACTACTACTGTACCTACAGGAGGCCAGTCTTATTTTGGGGAATATCCCTGGCAGGTGCGGCAACTCCTACAAACGTATTTCTATGCAGTAATAACACTTAAATATGTTTGGCTCAATCATAATACAATCTTCAGAGACTATTGCATCACTACATGCTATCAGCTCTGAGGTCGGGTTCGATTCCCGGACAGCGCATTACAGATCACCACTTCTTTTCCGATCCGGCCCAGGATTTGAGTCTTCATATTTCAGATTTCATGACACAATTCTTAGGCTTAGGGTTGTCGGAAAGTGATCGCGCTTTAGCCTTTTTGAACATAACGCATAATTGGGATAAGAGCAATGTATGTCATATTTCCTCTATATGTTTATTTCAGGTATTAGTGTTGACTAAGCAAAATGATTACATTACTGGTGGGGTCCTCATAGATCAATTGAATGTGATAACAGTTACCCATAAACTGACTACTTATATGTAAGTAGTTAATTTCTTTTTTTTTATGTACTAAAATAATATTAGTTATATTGTTCTAACAATAGAAGCTTTAAGTGTTTCAGGAACAGCTCCTAATTTAAAAGTGCGATTAGGTGACTGGGATGTGTTTTCCACAATCGAACCGATCCCATTCAAAGAATATGACGTAGTAAAAGTGTTCAGTCATCCTTCATACAATCCTAATACACTACAATATGACCTAACTGTACTACGTTTATCGGGACCAGTACCATTTACACCGGCAAATGGTTCCACTACCTCGATTAATAGAGCGTGTCTTCCTCCTGCAGCAAGCTCTGTTTACAATGGTTTGAGGTAAGCTATGTTACAAAATTATGAGCGTAGAGTAATAGTTATAAAGACATTTTCGCTTTAATCCGCGAGGCGCTCATATAACATCATACAGCGAATTGTTTAAATAGTAGAAATGTTTTTGTATGTTTGTCATTTTTTAACACTGCATCATATCATTGAATCTAAATAAAGATAATTAAAAAAATTTAATATCTTCTTAAAAATTTTTCTTTGGATTTTTCTGTGTACATAAATTGTAAAATTAATCTATACATAGAAATAAAATTGGAGTATCTGTTTGTAATATCGAAATAACCATTTTTTACTAAATGTATATGAATATATACAGTACATACACCAAAATAACATTTTTTTACAATTTTTGTCTGTCTGTCTGTCGGTCTGTTTGTTCCGGCTAATATCTGAAATGGCTGGCCCGATTTTAGCGGGACTTTCACTGACAGATAGCTTCTGTTATAAGGAGTAACATATGCTACTTTAATTTTAGCAACATAATCAGGGTTCCGCGTTAAGTGTTAAACTGCGGGCAAAGCCGCGGGGGGCAGATAGTAAGATCATATATAGTATACATATTAGTAAGATTTTATGTTACTTTAATGTTGTCTCTCCAGGTGTAGAGTCTCTGGGTGGGGTAAAGACCAGTTTGGAATGACTGGTCAATATCAGCAAATCATGAAAGCAGTTGAAGTGCCTATAGTACCGCCAGGCACTTGTCAAATGCAAATGCAAGCAGCCCGTTTAGGACCAACTTTTGTTCTTGATACTACATCTTTCATTTGCGCGGGCGGTGAAGCAAACAAGGATGCATGTACCGTAAGTGAAAAAAACTGAAGTTATTTTTAAATAAACTTGTTTTTAAACCACTAAAGAAGAGGAAGAGGTTCTCAAGTCAACTCGATATTTCTCTCCATAATTGGGACTTCAAACTTTTCATTTTCGAATTGTGCAAAAACAAAATTTTATATAAATCGATTCTGTTGCAACTTATTTATATTACTAATTTACCTTCACGCAAAGTCTCTGACAGGGTAGCAAGAAAAAACAGATCGCCAAGTGTCACGATCCCTACATACATATTTAGCTTCTTTCAAATTCATCATTCTCTTCATACATGCATGTCTAGGTATCCGAGTACTCTTCGAGCAGTTTGCTCACATGGTCTTCGAAAGTTAATCTAAGTGTATCTCGACACCTTTTAATATTAACTTTCACGCTGTATATTTTCTTCAATATTCGGTCTATAATTTTACTGATAAGGTCACCTTTCAAACCTGCCATATTGCGAATCTATTCGCTTCGTTTTCCGTCGGCTATGCTCCTTTGGCATACCCAGGTTTCACTATCATATAACAAAGTCGGTACCACTTTTAACTGTACCTTGGCTTTTGACTAACGCAGTCAGGGCACCGTTCACCTTGCTACAAATATGTTATGTTGATACTGTGACATGACAAACACCTAATGTTAATTCGATAACTGGGTTGGACGACAGTCATGAGAGTTCTGAACCATTTTAAATAACTACCTCATATACTGACTGGCTTGCCCATTCATTGCAATGATAATTTTATGTCTTAGGAGGAAGGCTCGTACCAAAAAGTTTTATTCAAGCTAATGTACAATTTGTCGCATTGGGCTTGACTGCAAAAGTCTCACCTGTAACGTTACTCTACTAAATCATTTAAAAGTTTCATATTTTTAGATGTTCGGATCTCGCCACTGACAAACATATTTTTTTTATTAATCCCTGACAACGGTGTGAGATCAGCGTCGTTGAAAGATTTCGGGATTTATACACAATGACTTCGGGATTTATACACAACATTATAAATACGAGCTAGTGCGATTTTCAACAAATACCGTATTATAGTGTGGTATATTAAATACATATATCTTATATTTATGTATAATATATGTGATTATTTCTAATGATTTTGTTAATTTTAGGGGGACGGTGGTTCGGGCTTAGTTTGTCAAGTGAACGGGCAGTGGGTAGTGGTGGGTCTGGTTGCGTGGGGCCTCGGATGTGCTAGTGCTAACGTGCCTGCCGCCTATGTGAATATAGCCGCCCTCTTACCTTGGATACAGCAGCAAATCGCAGCAGCTTGAGCCTTCGGTGTTTTTGATTTTTTATAACTATAATTAGTTGTTAAATATAATCTTATTACTTTAAATGAATTAATACTAAATAACTGTATATAATTTTTTTATAGAAAAGGGAGGCAAACGAGCAGGTGGCTCACGTGATGGTAAGTGATTACCACCGCCCATGAACACCCGCAATACCAGAGGCATAGCAGATGCGTTGCCGGCCTTAGAGATGTGTAGGCCTCCGGTTACCTGCACTCACCAGACGAAATGCAGAAGTTTGTTAGACTTCTACTTCACGCCGGTATTCTGTGAGTTCGGTACTTCCCCGGTCGAGCCGGCCCATTCATGCAACAGCTAAAGAAATAAATATACTAAAATTATGTATAAATTTAGCAATAGTGTCTTGTAAACTAGTAATTAATCAATACGTTGTATTTAGAAACCACAATCGCAATAGTCACGGTGGTTAGGTGATCGGAATTCGAGTCAAGAGACCCGAGTTCGGTCCTCAAGGTTAGTACCAATGGGTTTTTATGTACGAATAGTATTTATGTATCAGAGACACTTCACTGAAAGTTGCGCTCTAAGACCTAAACTACAAGTAATTTTAGGATATTTATTTCTTTGACTAGACATCATTAAGTTGCGCAATGAAGGTGATTTACATTTTATGTTAGATATAAGTTTTTAAAGAAAATATTCGTAACCGAGCATAATCTTCGATTATCTTGAACCTGAAAATAAAGTTTTTTTTTCTTTAATGTTGTTTTCTGGATTCTTTTGATCATTTTATGTATTGTTTTCTAAAAATTTTGTATAGATATAATAAGATGGGGAAAAGTTTCTTCGCATTTTTTTAAAACTCACACTTTTTTTATATAGTAAATAAACTTTTAAAAAAAGTATGTAGGTACCATTTTGTTCGATAGTTTGCCATCTTGTAGGTAGGGACATGATTCTCTCGTGATGTTAACCTGACACTGCCTAAAGAGTTCTGAACAGACCGAAACAGGTGGAAATCTGAAGGCGCAAGGTCAGGACTATACGGCGGATGCATTAACACCTCCGAGCCAAGTTCTTTTAAGTTTTGCTGAGTGGCTAAAGTTGTGTGAGGTCTAACGAAAAACTACGACCCTTCTGTTGATTAATTCCGGCCGCTTTCTCTCAACTTCTTGCTTTAATCTCTTCAGTTGTTTGCAGTAGAGTTCAGAATCGATGGTCCTACCTGGTGGTAACAGCTCATAAAGAATAATACCATTCTAATCCCACTACACACAGCACCTCCACTCCACTTTTCGTCACCTTCTTCAAAAATGGTTCGGTTTCATTACGTCGCAATAAGGAATCACAAATGACTACACGGTTCATTAGGTTTCTTTCAGT
Organism: Sericinus montela; assembly: GCA_029286605.1. NCBI lineage: Eukaryota > Metazoa > Arthropoda > Insecta > Lepidoptera > Papilionidae > Sericinus > Sericinus montela. The sequence continues at coordinate 6,486,500 of JAGSMR010000005.1, forward strand.
GAGCTCGCATCGCTCGCACTCCACACTTTTTCAAGTTAAATTTTAGACATATTATTCATAACAATAGCTTAAATATGTTGTAAATAATTTAATAATTTAAATTAAATAAAGTTATATTGTTTAATTGAAAGAAAATAGTGTTAAATAATTTCCGTTTAGTAGTGTTCGTATTGCCCTTCTAAGAGCATTTGAATGCATAATTTTGTCAGCATAATTTTGTGTTTAAAAGATAATGAGTATACATATAGCACTGATTTCGGCGAGTCACTAGTTGGACACACTGAAAATCAGCGCCATGGAAAAAAAAATTTTCATGGCATTATGCTGAGTGTGCTCCAGTTCCCAGATGACGCCTTGACACATACGAGTATAGGTATTGTTTAGTTTGTAATATGTAGTATGTTGTAATTTATATTGTAAAGCCAAGTGTTATTTGTAAATTGTGTTTTTTTTATGTTTTCTCTGATGGCGTCACTTTGGAGAATAAACCTTTCTTTCTTTCTTAAATATAATCTTTACTGCGAATTGTACACATTACAGAGTACACGGCTCCAAAATTCCTACAGGCTCACATGTTGACAGTGGTAGAGCTACGCATCAGCTTTTGTTGTTGCATGAATGGGTCGGTTCGACCGGGGAAGTACCACGACCTCACAGAATACCGGCGTGAAGTAGAAGTCTCTCGTTTCTCGTCTCACGTTTGCCTCCCTTTTCTATATAAAAAAAAAACTTTTATTATAAATAATTGTCTGCGAACTGGAGTTTTTCCTAAAATTCTTAAAAGATCCATGGTAACGCCAATTTGTAAGGGAGGGAACAGGGGCCAAATCAGTAGTTATAGACCTATTTCTATTTTACCGTCTCTCTCGAAAATTATAGAAAGAGTATTAAATAGTAGACTTAATAATTATTTAGATAAAAACAATATATTATGTAGCAATCAATACGGATTTCGTAAAGGTAGGTCTACTAGTGATGCTGTACATGCCTTTACTGATTTTATCACAAGCAGCTTAGGTAAGAACAAAAAATGTTTAGCAATTCTACTTGATTTAGCGAAGGCTTTTGATACGGTCTCTGTTCCACTCCTTATAAAAAAGTTACAGAATATCGATAATCTACCAAAGAATTATACAAATTTTGTGATGTCCTTACAGTACGTCAATTGTTTTTTATGTATGTTATAAATAAACAACACACCTTGCTCACATTTGATAATACCCAATTAAGTAAACGCAAAACATACCGCTTGTGTCATTACGAACGTAATGTAACGTACATTTAGTCAAAGACTTTTTGCATTTTTAGGCCCGTTTACATATAATAAAGCCAATAAGGATTTAAATATTTATCCCCTTAGCAGAGCAGAATGTAAATATAAGTTTAAAAATTGGCTATCATCGCTTTCTTATGAAGAAACAGAAAGATTATTGATGATATTAAAATAATAGTTATACTTAGAATATTATTTTAAAAGTTTAGAATATTATTTTAAAAGTTGTGTTAAATAAAACATTTAACACATCTTTTAAAATAATATTCTAAGAACTTTATTATTACACGACAATAAAGTATTGATATATTCATTTTAACACACATCCTCTTACACACTCACCTGCACTAACATATCACACACAGAGGACAGATTACTCATGTTTATGTTTGTTTTAGTACTATTTTATTTTTTCTTAATATGCTTTATATGTTTTATATGTTTCTTAATATGCTTTATATAAAATTAGCAAAACCATTAAATCTGTCGTCTATATTTGTTATGATACGATTTTTGTTAAGCTGGAGGGATTTGGCGCTGTATCTGTAATACAGGTTTTAAACCTAGCACAGCTTCAGAGGCTAACACAGATACTATGTGAATTATAAATATATAAAACAAGATATATCCTATATTGTATGGAATACATTTATTGTGAAACAAATAAATTATTATTATTATTATTACAATTTGTTAACAGACGCTTCCCGGTACATAACTATTGGAAGATAAAAACGAATAAGGTGTTTTCCGCCCAGCGGTTAAGTTTTTCGGACTGGCAGGGGTTTGGGATATTAAACCCACTCATTATTATCATCAATAGCGCCGAATTCACCTACTTCTCGGTATGGGTCTCATTAAGTCTGTGTCCTCAAAGTATTATCGTATTTACTACGTAAGCGTTGATATGATTTACTACACTTAAAAAAGTTACATTAAACTTTACAAAAAATAATTAGCCTTCAAAAATAATACACGAAAACAATGCTAAACTCACTCTGTTACTTATCAATAATTGTGATTGCAGGTGATCGAAGCTCTGTAATAACGCTATAACAGTCTAAGTTAGACTTACCTAAATAGAATTATTATTATTAATGATTAATAACAAAATTTATAAAAAATAATATACGAGGACGATTCAAATAATACAAGCTTATCAACACTTGACGCCGCTTGAAGTACATCAGTATAGTCCTCGTCATCTGTTGCCAGTATGGCAACTGTAGGCAGTGGTTTTCATTTAAATTAATAAGTAACACATTTAGCTAAGAAAGTTATTCTTTGGCGGTGGAGGGGGAGGGGCAGTAGATGACACTTCTACATATTCTTCAGCGTTGCGTTCTTTCTTTATATCTAGCTCCATTTTAACCAAAACTTTAACCAAAACGTATTATGTTTGCTGATGACATAGCGTTATTATTCGAATGTCGCAAATATTATAACAATAACTCACACATTACAGAAGTTTTCAATAAAATAAAAAATTGGCTAAAACAAATTCATTTACAAATAAATGACAAAAAACTAAGATAATACAGTTCAAACCTCATCAAAAAGTACCATTAAAATTAAATATCTTTAAAAAAAATAACAATATAGAAGAAATAGCAAACATTACTCTCCTTGGTCTTAATATTGACTCTCACATTAATTGGACATGTCACATCTCCAATATTCAATCAAAGCTTGCAAGATTTCTTTACGCTTTGACAATATTAAAAATTAATACACACATAGAATGTGCACTATCAGCACATTATGCGTATGCTCAATCATGGCTACGATATGGAGTAATACTGTGGGGTGACAGCACTAATATCAATGAATTATTCGTAATGCAAAAGAAATGTATACGAATAATATATAACATACAACAATCACAAAGCTGCAAGGAACTTTTTATAAATCAAAAAAAATTTACTTTACCTGGTACATATTAGAAATATCATTAATTGTTCGAAAATATATACAATATTTTAAATTTAAAAAAAATACGCGCTTTAAAAATAATTTATCACTGCCAGAACCAAAACTAGAAATGTACAAAGCTGGACCTTACTAAAGATCTATTTTAATTTATAATAATTTGCCAGAATCAATACTTAATACATGCCAAAATAATTACTATAGAAAAACAGTTTAAAATATAATAAATCTAAATAATGTTATTATTATTTATCTTCACGCACAATCCCTGACGGGGTAGCCAGAGAGAACAGATCGCCAAGTGTCACGATCCCTACATACTTCTTTCGATTCTTTCAGATTCATCATCTTCTTCATACATGCACGTCTAGGTATCCGAGTACTCTTGACCTTGTACTTTTACAATACATACTTTTACAAATAAGTTATTATTCTGTAAAAGAATATATATCAGATATAACACTGAAACACTATATCGCATAATTATTGACTAATAAAAATATATTAATTAATAGTAATAGAAAATGCAATAAATAAAGAATTCATTAGTTAATTTATGATATACTTAATACAATATATATACTTTATAGAAATATATATCAACAAAAATCAAATTGCTATATACTCTTTCAGGGTGTGTACATATTTTTAAGAACTTCAAATGGGAACTTTATATTCTTTTCTCCAATGTATGTACATATACAAGCAAATAAATAAATAAATAATCGGAAAACCTGAATTTTCTTATGCCCGTGTAGTTTCAAATAAATTGTGGTTTGGTTTGATCCGAATTCGAGTCAAGAGGCCCGAGGATAATCCACATATTCTTGGCTTTGACATAAAAATAGCTACTGGCTCACCCCCTGTCACGTGGTCCCTAAATAGCTCCGGTGAAATGAGGGTCGAAAGGACTACCCCTGTATTCGAAAATGCGTTAAGATAATCAAAACTTAAAAAAACTAAAATTAGGGCTAATGGATAGATCAAAATCAAAAACATTTATATGTTACGGAAGTAATGTATCACATTAAAAATATTGCTTCCTATCATTATTCGGTCTATAGCGTTTTAACTCAAATCTGTCGGTATTTCAAATTTCGTCATTATCATATTGTAAACCACTGACAATTTTCTTTTTTTTTTTTGGACACGGTTTTAAACGTTCTCTTGGCGGTTGTGACACAATTGTGAAATAGCAGACGATTAATGAAAAAAGTAACTTACAAAATTGTTAGGTATATGTACTGAAATGTCATAAATATAATGGCTTCTAAAATTACAATGGCGAATTTTGTGCGTAAGGGATAAAAATTATCTGCTGTTATATTGAGTCTGAGTAACATAGATGTTATTAAGAATGAATATATTTTACGTGACTTATTAAGTTATCATTCATTCATATATAAGTAACGTTTTCAATCTATGACAGTTACATTAGTATCTATATTTTGATGATTGCACCAATCCATCTCCATTAAGCTGTACGCAAAACACCATAAAGGCTATTATTAGGGGAATACCATCAATTACTTTGCTGTGGGCATATTTAATACACATCAATCACAGTGTCGGTGTTATAAGCTTAACACCATTCTAGGGCAGTGCATGCCGAACGGCATTTAAATAAACAGGCATTTTATTATTTTATTACGGGGCCTAAAAATGTGTCTTTGGCTTATTACAGCATGTTTAGGTATCTTACCTACAAACTCTCCGCCCCCTAATATTATTATAGTGCAGGGTGTACCTACTCCAATACTTCTTCCTACTAATACTCCAGCCCCAGCAGCAACCACTGCAGCTCCCGCACCGACCACTGCTGCTCCCGCACCAACGACTGCTGCTCCTGCACCAACAACTGCAGCTCCTGCACCGACAACTGCTGCACCTGCACCAACAACTGCAGCTCCTGCACCGACAACTGCTGCACCAGCTCCAACAACTGCAGGTGGATTGCTTTTACCAGTTTTAATTTGTGACAATCCTGATTTATTTGCATATCTAACCCCGATGAATTCGATGCAGGCCCACTACTCATTGATCCGAGGCTTGGCACAATCCCGGGTTCATCCGCAGCATTGCAAGTTCTACCATGTGATACCGCTGTAAAATTCCCTAGAGATCGAAGAAGTGTAGATATTGGCATAAATAACTTATTTAATGCCTTCCGACCAGAGACCGATGGACACAAACATAATATCCATAAAAGACAAAGCTGTAGATGTGTAATTTCCGGTACATGTGTTAAAACGTCATCGGGTGCTGGAAAGATGAATATTAGAATTGTGACCCCGGTGAGTTTATTTATTATATCATTTGAAAAATACTAAACAGTCACTTGATAATACCTTTCCTTTTTTCTAATAATAATTTTTAATACATTTATATATGAGCCATGTTCAGCTTTTTTATTGTTATTAAATATTAAATAGGTTTATAAAAACACAGTTGATTTTTATAAGCCTATTGACTTAAGATAAGACACGGTGGCTCGGTTAGGTCGGGTGTCATCACGGTACGCGAGATCATATACCGCACCTATCAGTGGATTTTTAAAATCTCCGTATAAACGTATATTTCATGTCTAACATCAGATAATTCCTCAGGTGTCACAGTGTCCAACGGGTCAGGAATATTGCTGCGGTAGCACAACTTCGCAAACTAGTATTGCTTGCGGTGTATTGCAGGCGGTACCACCAACTAATACCACGCCTTCTGCGGGTCAGGCTAATTTTGGAGAATATCCTTGGCAGGTGCGAAAATTATTTAAAAAATATTTTTCTACATAATACTGACATTCAAATATGTGAAATGTTACAATCTCGAACACTATTGCATCAGTTTCTAACTTTTTTATACATGTTTTTGAGATTGAGATGAAAAACGAGCTTTCTTCAGCCTACCAGACGGTAAGTGGATTCTGCGCTTCTGGTGCATTTACACCTCTGGCGGACTAAGAAGGATCCTTCATAGGGGAACACAATAGTTGTTACACTGCTCATTGGCGGCAGAAATAAGTAATAGTGTGGTATTGACCCCGACGACGGCTTACAAGGTGTACCTTTAATTTAATTTGTATAAGTTTGTAAATAAGTCACGATAGCCGAGTTGTTAGTCGGTCGGAATTTCGAGTCGAGAGACCCGAGTTCGATCCCCATTCGAGACAACCTGTCACGTTGTCCCGAAAATATCGTCGGAGGAAGGTGGGTCAAAGGGACTTAATTGTCTAGACTTGACCTCTGTCTACCCATGTATTGGGAATTGTGTGAAGATATTTTTTTAATATATTCTTTTATATTTGTATAAGTTTATAATGATTTCTTGAGTTTACGTGAATACACATTTTAAATAATTATATAAATCACATCCCGGGTACATAAAATACCACACAAAATAGTTTGTAAAAACTTATTAAAAAACGCGACAAAATTCTAAAATCGATTTATTTAAAATTGTATAAGTTTATTTGATTAGATATGGCGTATTGACCTTTAATTGCCTAGGTAAAAATATAATGGGCCTAAGTTTATTTCAGGTATTAGTGTTGACTGATGAAAATGAATTTATTACCGGAGGAGTACTCATAGATCAGTTAAATGTGTTATCTGTTACCCACAGACTAACACCTTTCATGTAAGGCATTTCATATTTTTCTCCAATGAATAAACATTTTTTGTGTTATCTGTTCTAACTATAGAAGTTTTAAGTGTTTCAGGAACAACAGCCCCTGATCTAAAAGTGCGATTAGGTGAATGGGATGTGTTCGCTACATCCGAACCGATTCCATTCAAAGAATATGACGTGCAGAAAGTGTTCACTCATCCTTCTTATAATCCTAACACACTGCAATATGATTTAACTGTAATACGTTTATCGACACCAGTACCATTTACGCCGGAAAATGGTTCTACTACTTCGATTAATAGAGCGTGTCTTCCTCCTACAGCAAGCTCTGTTTACAATGGGTTAAGGTAAGCTATGTTACATAATTAAGGAATATAAGTTATAAAATATAACTAATTTTAAAGTTTGAATCGGTGAGGCGCATTACATCTTTACATCTCATCCAATTAATCTATGATCAAAGTTGTAATCTTTTTGCTTTAAATGACAAAACTGGGGATACCTGCGGAGTTTCGTCCTGTTTCTCCTGATAACGAAACGTTGGTAGATTAAAAATGGCAATCGATATATGTAAATATATATCTTATGTTAATGAATAAATGATTTGATATGAAAAAAAAAAATTCTTCAGTAGGCAGGTAGGAATTTGGTGAAAATAACTGTTATTGTAACCCTGACCTTGGTACACGCATCAAACTCGCACCTATTCGGTGTTTTGTTTATTGCTGTATATTTTCTTCGTTTCATTATAAAATAAAGAAATCTTTATAGCATAAATAAAACACAGTGTTAATGGAGAATGATTTTATAAGTTCACATATAGGTGCAATCTAAACAAGTCTTCACAGAGCTAGCAGTTCATTGGTGATTGAAAGACAAATGGCGCTTTACATCTTATCATGACATTACTTAACCTCACCTTGGCCAATGACAAAAAAGAGAACAACCACTACCAAATCTTATTCAAGTTCAGCATATCTGATAAAATAGTCTCCAATTCATTAGGTTACCGGATACTCGTTTGTTTAGAAAAAGAGTGCGAAACGCACATGTGAAGGTGAATTTATGACGCTTATTTATTGACGTTATATCTCAACGATTTTCTAATGAGGTATTTCCTAAATATTGATAACGAATTTGTTGAATGATGGTCAGTTACAATATATATATATATATATATATATATATATGTATATATATATATATATATATATATATATATATATATATATATATATATATATATATATATATATATATATATATATATATATATATATATATATATATATATATATATATATATATATATATATATATATATATATATATATATATATACAGAACTTCTAGACCTCGAGACTTTTTGAAACCATATGCATGTACAAGTATTTTATCTTCATGCTAGCGTACACTTGCTTCGTTTTGCATTGCATTGGTAACATTGCTACAGCATTACGCTGACGATGCCTTTTATTGCTGCAACCCAAAAATCATTCTGAAAATTTCAAGGATGTCTTGAGTGACTCCAAATTGGGATGAGGCTTTGAGCACGCCTTTTCCTCCAAGTATTGCCATATCTTGTAATCTAACAGATTCAAATCTGGACTGGCAGAGGGCCAGTCTTCGTGGCCGATGAAGTCGATTTCTCGCGTCGCCAGCCAGTCTTGTGTGCTTTTCGCTCTATGAGCTGGCGCCGAATCTTGTTCGAATACCCTGTGCCTGTTATTGACCATGGTATGAGAAACAGGTTCAACAAGGTTCGTCAGGACTGTATTTTGATACACAACTGCATTCGTGTTTACACCTTTCTCACAAAAAGTACCTCTGTTCTCATGGTTATGTTGGGAGTTTCTTATTGGGGCTTACCCAATAAGAAACTCCCAACAAAAACCATGAGCGAGGATGGAAAATGACCTCGTTGGACACGCGGAATACGGTTGCTCACTTCTTCACTACTGTTTGCGTACACCTTATCATTTTGTTTGTTGTAACTCTCTTCTACGGTAAAAATTTTTCATCCGAAAAAGAATTTCACGATATTTTTTTCCCGCGTACCGCTTAAACAAAGCGTGGCATCTCTTCAGTCTCAGGTTCATTAGACGATCATTCAAACGATGTCCTGTTTTTCTTCGATATGCCCGAAGCCCTAAGTCTTCATTTAACACCCTTTTGACCGTGGTTCTGCTTAACCCCATCTGAAGGGCCAACAGTTTCTGCTTACGTCTGGGATTTCTTTGAATTCGCGCCTTCACAGCTTTTATCACTGCTGGAGTCCTAACAGACCGAGGGCGACCACTTCTTGACCTGTCATCTACATTAGAGTCTTCATTGTATCTTTTGATGGTACTATAAACGAATCTTTTGGTTATATTCAAATTTTTCAGTATGTCAAAAACTTGAATTGGCGCATAACCGCAACGATGCAACGCAACGGTCTTACAGTCTATATATATATATATATATATATATATATATATATATATATATATATATATATATATATATATATATATATATATATATATATATATATATATATATATATATATATATATATATATATATATATATATATATATATATATATATATATATATATATATAGACTGTAAGACAGTCATTCGTTCGTTTAAAAATGTTTAATGCTCAGTTATCAGACAAAATTTAATTAACAAAAGACAAAAATGGAACAGAAAAATTCCAAAAAACAAGAAAAGAATGGATTTGTAATCGTAGACAGGACAGTTTCAAAAATGGTTAAAGCTTTTAATAGACAGGCGTTGCTTTGCGGAAATTCATTATTATAAAGACAGTACATTAAAATTATTTTGCAACACTCTTCGGACTCTGTGTCATTTGATGTGCAAAGTGTTGTAAAGTAGTTTTAATCTAACACTAACGTTAAAAAAATATTATTAATCCATAGATATAAAAGCGAAAGGCCACTCATTTATACACTGACTAATCACGAAATATGTAGATCTATTATACACAGTCAGGTCATAAGTATTGTCACACAGTAAACTTTTCTTTTAGAATGCTGGCCACAAAAAAGTTTATTGAATTCGAATTTCGAATTGTTCATGAAAATAAAACTGTATATTTTTAGAATTTCAAAGATATCCCAAACGTAAGCGGAAACTGTTGGCCCTTCATATGGGGTTAAGCAGAACCACAGTAAAAGGGTGTTAAATGAAGACTGAGGGCTTCGGGCATATCGAAGAAAAACAGGAAATCGTTTGAATGATCGTCTAATTGACCTGAGACTGAAAAGATGCCGCGCTTTGTTGAAGCGGTACGCGGGAAAAAAATATCGGGAAATTCTTTTTTCGGATGAAAACATTTTTACCGTAGAAGAGAGCTACAACAAACAAAATGATAAGGTGTACGCATACAATAGTGAAGAAGCGAGCAACCGTATTCCGCATGTCCAACGAGGTCATTTTCCATCCTCTCTCATGGTTTTGTTGGGAGTTTCTTATTGGGTAAGCCCCAATAAGAAACTCCCAACAAAACCATGAGAACAGAGGTACATTTTTGTGAGAAAGGTGTAAACACGAATGCAGTTGTGTATCAAAATACAGTCCTGACGAACCTTGTTGAACCTGTTTCTCATACCATGTTCAATAACAGGCACAGGGTATTCGAACAAGATTCGGCGCCGGCTTATAGAGCGAAGAGCACACAAGACTGGCTGGCGACGCGAGAAATCGACTTCATCGGCCACGAAGACGGCCCTCTGCCAGTCAGATTTGAATCTGTTAGATTACAAGATATGGCAATACTAGGAGGAAAAGGCGTGCTCAAGGCCTCATCCCAAGTTGGAGTCACTCAAGACATCCTTGATTAAGGCAGCCGCCGATATTGACATGGACCTCGTTCGTGCTGTGATAGACGACTGGCCGCACAGATTGAAGGCCTGTATTCAAAATCACGGAGGTCATTATGAATAAACTTTAGTGTCATAAGAATCTATGTTTTGTTAAGTTCATTTTGTTATATACTACATTGTTATATAGCTACTTAATGAATAAACTTGTTATAATTTTTTTATGTTAAACATGTGACAGAATTTATGACCTGACTAGGTATATATAGCTTTTACTTAATTTTCAGAATGATTTTTGGGTTGCAGCAATAAAAGGCATCGTCAGCGTAATGCTGTCGCAATGTTACCAATGCAATGCAAAACGTAGTAAGTGTACGGAAGCATGAAGATAAAATACTTGTATATGCATATGGTTTCAAAAAAGTCTCGAGGTCTAGAAGTTCTGTAATGTTGCCTATTGCTACTGTTGATATTATGACCGCTGCTAGGCTACTTTATAAAAGGGTCTGAAGTGTCAAAATTTTGCATATAATTTGTTTAGATATTTTTACATTATCCGTATCAAGATAATTTCGCCTACTGCCTCCTCGATAAGACAACGTGATGCTACATTTCTTAAGTTCATAAAATTGTAGTTTTCGACCATATATCGAGAGTACAGTACTGTCTAATTAATTTAAAAGTTTTGAAAATATTTCTATGTACAAGACTGCTTTTATATTTATAATACTGCTTTTATTTAAGTTTTATTACAGTATAAAAGATGACAAGTAAAAATAAATAAAAATTGCAGTGTCAATGGTCTCTGTTCAGGTGTAGAGTCTCTGGTTGGGGTAAAGACCAGTTTGGAATGCCCGGTGAATATCAGCAAATCATGAAAGAAGTTGAAGTGCCCATAGTACCGCCAGACACTTGTCAATCGCAAATGCAAGCAGCTCGTTTAGGACCAACCTTTGTTCTTGACACCACGTCTTTTGTTTGCGCGGGTGGTGAAGAGAACAAGGATGCATGCACAGTAAGTGAAAAAATAAATTAATTTTAAATATACGTTTTTTTATAATACGAAAGAAGAGGTTCTCATGAAGAGGCTCTCATCTCGATATTTCTCTACATGGTGGAACTTCAAACTTTTAATTTTCGAATTGTGCAAAAACAAAATTCAATTATTTATAAATAATTTAGTAAAATAACAATTAATTTTGACCATTTTTCATTTAAATCACTCATGGTATCCATTCTCAAAGTTCTTGTTTGTACATATGCGAAAGTAAGGAATTCCGTTATTATTTTTATAATGGCTTTTCGAATGTTGTTATCGCTCTTTATTATTTGTTAAAATGAATGGAAATGGAAATGAATGGAAAAGAAGCTTAGTTGTTCGTTCCGAAGACCGTGTAAATATTATTGCGTAAATTTGTGCCCGTGTAAATTTGTAAATGTTATTATTTTCGAACAAAGCCCCAGGTGAAAACTAATGTATCTATAATATATAAATGTATCGATAGTAGATAATAGTTCGCAAAAATTGAGCGATTTGACAACAGTTTCCATTTTTAGTTCGGTAAATTGTTACCAGAAATTTGTTAACTATTTTAGTGCACGTAACTGCCACAAATTAGCTGATATTGTACGATACTTTCCAAATTATAAACAAGTGCGCGATCACCACACATGCCAAGCATGCAGAGCGAAAATTACAGATTTTTAAAGCTAGAACAGGCATAAAGATGTTTATTCTTTATGATTTTAGGGGGACGGTGGTTCGGGCTTAATTTGTCAAGTGGATGGGCAGTGGGTTGTGGTGGGTCTGGTTGCGTGGGGCCTCGGATGCGCAAATGCTAACGTGCCTGCCGCCTATGTGAATATAGCCGGCCTTTTACCTTGGATACAGGAGCAAATCGCTGCAGCTTGAGCCTTTGATGTTTTTCAATTTTATAACTATTATTGGTTGTTAAATATAATCTTATAACTTTAAAAGAGCTAATAATGAATACCCGTATAGAAATTCATACTGCAGTGTCTTGGAAACTAGCATTTTATCAATACTTTGTATTTAGACGTTAATTTGTGCAATTTCATTCATTCTTGTTCAATGCTGTAATAAAAAAATACCATAGAGTAATGTACCTACGGAGCTGTAATCGTTTGGTTCTTATCCTTTATAGGCACCTTATTGGAAGGTGCGCTCTGAATCCTAAATTACATCGCTATTATTTATTATTATATTTCGTTTTTCCTCACCCCGTAGACGAGTAGCGTACACATCAGTTTTTATTGTATCGGCAGCTCTGAGGTTCTGGGTTCGATTCCTGATTGGATCAATGAGGGAAAACACTTTTTTTACATTTTCTCGGGTCCAGATGTTTGTGTTATCTTTGTTGTTTTATGATTTAATAACACAACAACCTCAGATAGACAGACAGTCACGATAGCCGAGTGGAAGGGTGGTCGGAATTCCGCATCGAGAGACCCGAGTTCGATCCCCAGGCGGCAGTACCAATGGGTTTTTTCCAAAACCTATGTACAATTCATATCGTTGGCTTGGACGTAAAGGCGGCGACGGGCTCACCACCTGTCACGTTGTCCCGAAATATCTTCGGTGGAAGGTGGGTCGAAGGGACTTAATTGTCGAGACTAGACCTCTGTCTACCCCTGTATTGGGAATGGCGTGAAGATATATATTATATTTATTTAACAACCTCAGATACTTACTTTAAAATCGAAGAAATGTATGTGACGTTGTTCTTATTTATTTACTTATTTATTTATATATTTGACTGCACAACATTAAGATGCACATTTAAAAAAATATTGTTAAGCTAGCTTAATCTTTTATTGTTTCCTTGAACTTTTATAATCTCTCTCTCTCTCTCTCTCTCTCTCTCTCTATATATATATATATATATATATGAATATATATATATATATATATATATATATATATATATATATATATATATATATATATATATATATATATATATATATATATATATATATATATATATATATATATATATATTTATATATATTTATATATATTTATAGATATTTATATATATTTGACTGCACAACATTAAGATGCACATTTAAAAAATATTGTTAAGCTAGCTTAATCTTTTATTGTTTCCTTGAACTTTTATAATCTCTCTCTCTCTATATATATATATATATATATATATATATATATATATATATATATATATATATATATATATATATATATATATATATATATATATATATATATATATATATATATATATATATAGAGAGAGAGAGAGAGATTATAAAAGTCCAAGGAAACAATAAAAGATTAAGCTAGCTTAATCTTTTATTGTTTCCTTGAACTTTTATAATCTCTCTCTCTCTATATATATATATGTATATGTATATATATATATATATATATATATATATATATATATATATATATATATATATATATATATATATATATATATATATATATATATATATATATATATATATATATATATATATATATATATATATATATATATATATATATATATATATATATATATATATGTATTACTATGTATTATTTATGGAAGAAAGTTCATGTTTATTGATGCCAGTTGATGAAAATGAAATCATAATGCAGTGCTTTTCGAAGACTATGTAATCACTATTCCTCTCTAACTCTCGCTCTCGGATCGCTGAGGAGCTCAGTCGTGTAAATAGTTAGCCCGCATTTTGTTTGGTGTTTTTAAAAACCAAATATCAAATAAGTACAAAGGTTAACATAATATTAGAAGTACATAAGTCGACAAGAGTTTACTGGAAGGCGAAACTAATATGAGAAATGTCGCACCAATTCCGTAACTACACTACGCTATCATTAGGACTACAGAATATTCAAGAGATAAAGGATATTGCTAGTGAGTATAGTTTTCTTTTATTAAAGTAAAAGAGGTACACACTTACTAGTAAGAAACGCACTATATCTCAAGCATTTTGCTAAACAGAGACAGATGTAAGTGTCAACTTATAGTGGACGGAAAGCAGAAATCTATGAAATCGTCGATAGCGTCCACTTTAATCGGACCTTCCTAACTGCAAATACAAAATTGTTTATCGGATATTATTTATGATAACCTAGTACATTCAAGACTGCACAAGACTAATACTTTTTCTAATTGAGCTTATGAAAAAAAAATGTCGGTGAAACACTCTCTAAACAAAGAAATAACATTGAACACGGGTCATCAGAACCTAATATTGCGAAAAAATATCTGATCTCGATAATGTGGGGAACTATCAAGTTGTATTACACTACGATCAAAGCGTATTAGGCTCGAAGACTCTCCGCCTGTTTCTGTCGAAAGCGACATAAGCGAGTTGAAGAGTGCTCTAAAGAACTTAACGAGCACAATTTATTCGTGGAAAGAGAATCAAGACATTATTTTAAATAAACTTGTAACGGATATGTCTGATCTTAAAACCCAATGCCGAAAAATTCAAGAATCTAACTCTGAAATTGAGGCTTCCATGAGTTTCATTAACTCCAGTTATGAGGATATGAGGAACAAAATTGAAATATTGGAGAAAGATCGGAAAAAGAACCTAGACTGTATTAGCAACTTAGAAAAGCAAGTTCAAGACCTGCACTTGAAGTCTAGATCGGCTTCCATAGAGGTAAGAAATTTGTCGGCGGAAATCACGGAAACGTCAGATGACCTCGTCTCTATTGTTACTAAGCTGGGCGATACCTAAATATTAAAATTCAACCTTCTGACTTGAGAGATGTGTTTCGTCTCCTAACAAACCGCATGCCCCTAGAACAATCGTAGCAGAATTTTCTTCAGTTCAAACCAAATTAAAAATATTGTCCGCTGTAAGAAGCTACAACAGAAATCAACCTAAAGATAAAAAGCTTAATACGGTCTCAATTGGACTACCGGGAGAACAAAAACCAATTTATGTGGAGGAACACCTGACCTACTCGACAAAAAAACTCTTTCTCAAATGCAAAGAACTTGCTAAAGAAAAACAATTCAAGTTCTGTTGGTGCTCAAACGGAAAAATATTTCTACGCAAAGACGATAAATCTAAAATAATATCAATTGAATCAGGACAAATTTTGGAGAAGATTATAAAAATGTGACTAGTACCAATTCATGCTGAACTTTTTTCATATTCGTTATTTTTGTTTAATATTAAGCTCATCTTTAATTTTCTAAACCAAGCTTCCTATGTGAGTATTTTAATTGTAACATTAATTCTTACTGCCTCATTATTACCTTGTTTGTATACACATAACACAAATTACAAAACAAAACGACAAACAAATAAAACATTTTCGACATATACCTTTCCCATTACTTATGTGTTAAAATACTTATGTATATCATTCATACATATGCTTATTGCGACGAACATACAAAACCTAATTCTTAACCTGAACTTTTTCAGTTTATTATTATTTCATATAAAATATTATACACATAGAATTCGATTCCTTAAATCAAGATATCGTAAGATTAAATCAAGAGATTGATAATATTGCATTAGCTAGTGTTTCGAAGGGACTCCTGAAGAGTTTGTATCAATTTGCCCTAATTCGAACAACAGGCTAAAAATACTCTCTCAAAATATACGTAGCATAAAATGCAATATACTAAATTTTGAAACATTGCTATTTCGAACAAAAATAGAATGGGATTTTATAATTCTAACCGAATGCTGGCTATCCTCGACCTTTTCCATACCACCCATAAGTGAATATAATAACTTTAGCACAACCCATAATAATACTCAGAATGAAGGCGTTGTTGTATATTATAGGAATGATATCTATGCTTCCATAGTGGAGGCAAACATACAGGAAGCAAACTGCTTATTAGTTAAATATAATAAAAATACTGTGATAATAGCTATTTACCGCCCTTATGGTTACAAGGACGTAAATATATTTTTAAAATCTTTAAATGAATTGCTTAAAACACTATCACATTACACAAATATTATTATTATAGGAGATATAAACATTGACATAACTGAAAGTTCTAGTGACAAGTATGCATCTGATTATTTGGAAATTCTAGCGTCCCATGGTATGTTACCGGGATTTACGATCCCTACCCATGGCCTTACCTGCCTAGACCATGTGGTTATCAAAACGAAACTTAAAGCAGAATGCTTCATAATAGAGTCATCTATCACGGATCATTACAGTGTTTCCCTCTTGTTACACTAGAACTCTAATCTACAAAATAAAAAAAATAAAGTTATCCTTCAATATTTAGACTCCAAAGGATTATACGATGCAGTTCGACAGATTAATTACAGTGAAATTTACAATATGACAAATGTAGATGATGCAACATTTTTCTTATTAACTCATTGACCCTAGCATTATCAGCAAATACAAAGCATTTGAAATTATCATCACGCAAAAAGTATGCAAACCTTGGATTACACCAGGACTATTAAGATGTATAAGAAATAGGGTTTTGCTTCATAAAAAACGAAAAGTCTCCTCAAAATGAAATATTAAAACCACCTACAAAAGATATCGGAACTATTGTAATGCTCTCATTAAAAAAAATAAGCGTGCTTACGAAAGATCTGAAATACAGAAAGCTGGACAGAACAAAAAGAAATTGTGGGAAGTTATTAAAAAAGCTATAAATACAACTGCGCAAACTGTCACATGTACTGAATTATTTACATCTGATAGTCCACTCGTAGTGACGAACAATGCGAACAAGTACTTTGCAGAGATTGGGAGAAGTCTAGCGGAAAAAATAATTACTATCAGTTCAACCTCCACACAATTGGCGTGCAAGTCTAGTATAGCTGTCGAACAGTCATTTGTGCTACTCCCGACCCACGAGTTGGAAGTAGAATCTATTGTTGCTGGCCTTAAAAATGATTGTGCTCCGGGAGTAGACGGAATACCGAATAATCTGATCAAACAGCATAAGGATATACTCATCAAGCCTCTGACGCACATTTGCAATTTAGCTATAACTTCTGGAATATTTCCACTTTTACTCAAAAAATCTCTAATAAAACCTATTTATAAGAGTGGCGTCCAATTTCGATATTACCCTCCATTTCAAAGATACTGGAAAGACTAATCAATTCTAGACTCGTCTGTTATCTTGAAAACAAGCGTCTAATTTCGTCAAATCAATTTGGATTTCGCAGAAGTAAATCAACAGCAGACGCTGTCCATGAACTGACAGATTATGTAGTAAGGAAACTTGATAGTAACAAAAGTGTGTTGCTGTATTTCTTGATTTGGCGAAAGCCTTTGATACTGTCTCTGTTCCCATCTTGTTACAACGGCTTGCTAACATTGGCGTAAGGGCATACCTCTACAGTTGTTCCGAAGCTATCTCACTAACAGGACCCAGCAAACAAAAATGGGAAAATGGATCAGCCAGGAGCTTCCAGTTACTTATGGTGTCCCACAGGGAAGCATTCTTGGACCGTCTCTGTTTCTGGTATACATGAATAATATAGGTCAACTTGATATTCCGGGAAGAGTCCTAAGTTTTGCAGACGACACCGTACTCTTATTTAATGCGGATACATGGCAAGAAGTTTTTTTTTCTTGCACAACATGGCCTCGACTCTGTTACAAAATGGCTACGTGACAGTGTATTAACGCTAAATATTGACAAAACCAAATACATGACTTTCTCCATTAAAAAACAGAATAATCCTACATATTCGTTACACGTCCACTCTTGTTTTGATACTGATAAGCTATGCGACTGCCCTATCTTACAAAAACTGATACTATGAAATACCTCGGTGTATTGATAGACAATACATTGAGTTTTCAACCGCATATAAATGCACTAAATTGTAGACTCAGAAAAATGATTTATATATTTAAAATCTCAGACACATAGCCGACCGGAACATATTAAAAATAGTTTATTATGCGCTCTGCCAGTCTATAACTATATATTGCATTACATCATGGGGCGGAACTACTAAAACCAATATCTTAAAACTTGAAAGAACGCAAAGAGGTATATTGAAAGTTGCTGCGTTCATGCCATATCATCATCCCACTGTAAAAGTATATGAATTCTGGAGCGTATTAACTGTTCGTCAGCTATTTGTTCTATATACAGTACTACGAAAGCACTCTAATACTAAGTACGATCCGAAACTGGTAGAATCAATAAGAAAAACGAGTAAAGTATGCTCCTATTCTAATACGTATAGGACAACTTTCTCACACAGGTTTTATTGTTTCCTTAGTGTGTACTTGTACAATATGTTAAATAAAAGATTATCATTTTACTCACTACCTACCTTTCACTGTAAAAGAATCTTAATAAATTGGCTAAAAGGACTGTCATATGAACATACAGAATCTTTACTTGTACCTCCATCATGAGCACCAAATGTTTTGTTTCTTTATCATACACTCAAAAACACACTACTAACTCACACGCACTCGCACACACACACACACACACACACACACACACACACACACACACACACACGCACGCACACACACACACACACACACACACACACACACACACACACACACACACACACACACACACACACACACACACACTCACTCACTCACTCACTCACTCACACACACACACACACACACACACGCGCGTTCATATAAAATTTTCTCACATTCGCATTTTGCACTCTCACATACTTGTAATCTAGTGGTTAAACCGATCCCAAGACCTTGTCGTAGGGCTAGACACAAAATGTCAAGTCACTTCAGATCATATTATATCCTTACAGAGAAGTGGGAGCCTGTTGACTTGTAACTCAGGTTTTGTAAAACCTACAACGGGCAACAGTCCCTCACATTACAATAAATGTTTTATAACTGTTAAAACTAAATGTAGACATTTAAGTCATATGTGAGAAGGAAATAAATATATATATATATATATATATATATATATATATATATATATATATATATATATATATATATATGTGTGTGTGTGTGTGTGTGTGTGTGTATAATTTTTAATTTAGTGGCAATCAATATCCCACACTAACTTTAGAATTGTATGACTATACAAGTTTCACATAAGGTTTTACAAAAAATATTTATTCCACAATTCCAGTATTCTGATTAGACACCGGGTGGCGAGCCCTTCGCCGTCTTTATCCAAGCCAACGATATGAATCGTACATAGGTTTTGTAAGAACTCATTGGTACGAGCCTGAATTCTTAAGTAAAATAAATTAATATTCAACCTAATTTTGACTGCAATGTACATGCATAATTTCACAGGTAACTACATTTAGTCGTAACATATGATTACCGAATGGTAAAGAAAATGTATATCGCTAAAGTTAACATTACAAATTTAACATTAACATTAAATCGAGGTTCGCCATTTCAAAAACCATGTGAGCAATTTGGTCGAAGAGAGGAGGGTTAAGAACGTGCATTTAAATTATGAATTTGAAAAAAGCGAAAGAGGTATGTTAGAATCGTGACACTTTGCGATCTGTTCTCTCTGGCTACTCCGTACGTGAAGACATTTAATTATTATTTATTAAAAGAAAATTTAAATAAAATAAGTTGGAGCGACATTCCATAAAGTGATCACAATTAGATATAGAAAAAAGGCAATTTCTGGAAAAGCTTACAAAGACAACACACTCACAGAAGAACAAACAATGAATAAGCAAAATCGGAAGTAACAAGTAAAATTAGTACTTACCTAACAATGTTATCAACATAATTAACACAATCATAATTTTAATAACAAAAGAAAAATCCAACTCTGCCATATGCCTGTTACCTCGTAAATATATACTTCTAGTTGAGTTCCATTGTCACAAAGTCATGACGTGATGACGAAATCACAAACAAATTCTCAAATTTTATAAGCATTTTGAATATATCACCTATTTTGTGATTGTATTTAGTTGTTTGGTTCTAAGGGACATCATCTAAGGATGCCGAGTGGATGATTAAGCTTTTGTACTAGTTAACGTTTAGAAGTTAGGCAGTATACGACATCCGATTTGGCGACAGAAACTACCCAGTACTTTTGTTACTGGAAGAAATGGGATGAATTTGGCGTTAAATGTTTTATAATGACTGGTTGATAGGATGTCACTCATACTCATTATCATCATCGTGAGCATAGTCCATACTTTTGACGACCTTCCGTGGACGAGCGGCCTACTGACCGGGTTTCATAGTGTCGCCAGCTCGGCTATCGTGACTCTATACCTATATATAATCCTTTATAACACTTATTTATAATTTTAAAACGCCAACGTGGTAAATGGAGGAGAGTAAGACCTTGGGGATATAACTGTTTTTCTTAGAATAACTCTTGATCCGAAGCTCCAATGTTTCTAATCTCCCATATATCTAAACTTGCAAACAGACTTAGCTCTGTAGCATTGGCCTTTCTGTTGTAAGCGCAGCTTATATTGTTTATTTTAGTTATTTCCATAGCATAAAGTTATTTAACGCTAGTTACTATCAAAAGGTTCAAGGCATTTATCAAAGAAAAACTTTACAACATGGGTTATTATTATATAGATGAATATATTAATGACAGTTACCTCTCGGCGTTCCGAGAACTCCTTAGTTGATCGCTCCCATGCTATTTATAATTAAATGAAAGTTAAATTTTATATTTCCGTTGTGAAAAAAATCTAAGAAAGTTATTCTTTTTTGTGTTTTTTAAGGAAATGTTCGATGAATAAGTAATTCATGCTAAATAATTCAATGCATCTATGTTTATTTTAATAATAATGATAATAAAACTAACAGTAAGATGTGAAGCCTATTACAATAATTTATTGAGATAACAATTTTTACAAATAAGTGTAAATATTATAAAACATACAACGTAAACGGTACACCATCTAACTCTATCTAGGCTTACATTCAATGGAGCGTTCTTAACGCTAAACTTTAACAGTTAAAATAACATTAAACATAAACTAGTTACATGTTACATTGCTGGGACGTAATCTAATATTGCAGCGGGGGAATCCCACGTTACGGACGATTTCACATATAATAGGAATCGGACGACAACGCTCAGTCTTCGTCAGGTTTCTCTTGCTTCACTACCGGGGTCGGCGAAGACGTAGTCGCTGGAGGTGGCGGTGGCGCGGGAGGGGGAGGAGACGACACTTCTATATATTCTTCAGCATTGCGTTCTTCTTTTATATCCGGTTCCATTTTAACCGAAACTTCTGCTGCATGCCCCAAAGGACCCGACACTGACGGCACAGGATTAGAGTCCGGCGGCGGGGCAAGAGCTGCCCATGCCGAAGCGGCACCCCGAGCGTAAGCTTCATAGAATGCTCTTTGTGCAATTTCTGCCTCCTCGATATGAACAAATGCGTGGTTGTCGAGTTCGGCTCGGAAAAAGAACTTGATTCCACAACGGGCGCAGTCGTAAGGCCGCGGCGCCGACGCGTGCTCTGGCAGGTGACGCTGCAGCCCCGCCGCACTTGTGAATACAGCGGAGCATAAGTAGCAAGTGAACGCACCTATTCCCGCGAACGTATGCTCGATGAGATGTGCTTGTAGCCGGGTAGGTGATCCGAGGGAGCGTCTGCAAAGTCTGCAGTCGTTGTCAGCAGTGGGTGCTGGTCTCGGTGTGGAGTGACGAGCGTAGCAAGCGGCGCAAGCTCTAACTCCATCGCCAGCTTCGCTTTCAGATAGTGCTCGAAGGCATATTGCACAACGTTGTTCGTCCTCGTTCGGTCGCAAGTGGAAGCGGGCGTGTAATCGCGCCTCTGCTTCGGATGCTAACGTCTGTCTACAGACAACGCATGGTGCAGGTAGCGCGGGATGATGTCTTGCCATATGAGTGAGGAATGCTTCTTCGGAAGGGAGTCTGGCTCGACATCGTGAACATGTGTCGCCTGCGATAACCTAAAATAGCAAATCAACATACATATAAAGCAAACTTATATAATATTTACTTGTAAAATATTATACTCGTATGTAGACTATTATGCACACTTTGTACGTTTTATTGAGTTAATAGCTTTGAAGAGATTCATTTTGAGATTTTAGTTGTGTGGCGCCGTAGATTATCTATTAACTAATACTACCTACTCTTGCTGATAATAGTAATGATACCACAGAAGGTAAATGAGCTTAAATTAAATCAATTAAATGGGTTAATACGGTTCATAGTGAAATTGTATGACTAAATTTCCTTAATGGACTTTGGTATTTGACGAGACGCTTATGCCTAAATACATGTAAGGTCTAGATTTTTCTGTCACAACTTTACTGACGAATACATAAGGAAATAAATTTCAACATTGCTTATTTTAGAGAACGTGACATGCAGAAAGCCTGTCACCGTCTTAGTGTTCAGGCCAATGGAGCAATATACTTATATAGATGACTATTTATATAAACATCCCTGACTTGAGAACATAAATGTTTGCCCCTGCCGGGAATAGAAACTACAAAACTTAGCTTTGGCGGTTTGGTCACGACCAACTGGGGTAACCTTATTAGTCGGCCGTCCTTAATAATAATTATTGAATTAATAATGATGCAGGCGAGACATCTCGGGAGTAAGAAGAAATTATAATTTTCCGGCTACAGACGATTGTTATTACTGATTGGTTTTAAATCTGTCATTTATTTAGTGTAAAGAATTTTAAGAAAAACATTGGCGTGACCTTTCTCAATACTGGCGTAGATAGATGTCTAGACAATTAAGTCCTTTCGACCCATCTTTCACAGAAAACATATTTTGGGACAACATTGCAGGTGATGAGTCTGTCGCAGTTTATGTCCAAGCCAACGACACAAATCGTACACAGTTTCATTAAAACCACCTGGGGTCTCTTTACTCTGTCTCTTATTGTTACATATAATCAAATCCTACAGAGAAAACGCTGCAAACAGACACAGGGAAACAGCTGAGCGTACCTTGCAGTGCGAGAGCTTGTGCTCGGCCAAGACGGCCGCGGAGGGCAGCACCTCGTCGCAGATGAGGCACTTGTGCCGCGCGGCGCCGGCGTGCGCGCGCGTGTGCGCCTCCAGCTCGGCGCGGCTGCGCGTGCGCTCGCCGCAGTACGCGCACTGCAGCGCCACCGCGCCGTTCTTCCTTCGCCGCTCGTCACCGAGCGCCGCCCCGTCGCCGCCACCGCCGCCGCCGCCGCCCACGCACGGCGAGCACGCTCCGTCGCCGCCCTCCGCGCTGTTATTGTTTTCTGCGCGCTTTTGCCTAACCATTTCTCCATTTAACGACTGTAAAAGGAAACCTTATGTTAAATCAAAATGTTTTAGTTGCGAAAATTGAATATAGTTTCTCTCCATAAGACTTTAATTTTATTTACTATTTATCATTTGCCATCTAGCCTTACACCTGTCTCGGTGTCCAAATTAAGGATCAGTTAAAGGTGGGTGTAGAGATATTTGACCTAATTGTGTACATGATTTAATCGACTTAAATGCTTAGACCATGTTTATGTAAGCTGAATTTTTTACGTAAACTGTGCGTAAACATTGTTAGCCCCGCCCCACTCTTTTTCTTTTTTATCAAAGAAGGCTGTTCAAATATGAAATAAAGGTTTGTACCAGATTGGGAATAGAGTTTTGGTCATCTAGTACTGAACTTTATAAGTTGTAAATGTCATCTAAAAATTATTTCTATGAAGGTTAGAGTTTGAATTATTAAAAAAATTGTTTTGTACAATATTCATAGGTTATTACAATATTCATCAATAAGTATGAGAAGACACTAAATAAAACAGCAGCACAGCACAACGGAACTGTGTAGTGTTAGTAGAAAAGCAACACAAGGACCTGGTGCGCGGCGGCGTGGTGCAGCTGCACGTGTCGCTCGAGTAGGTACTGCACGGCGAAGCTGTCGCGGCAGGCGGGCGCGGGGCAGCGGAAGGCGCGGCGCGGCGCGGCGAGCACGGCGCCGCAGCCGCAGCGGGCGGCCGCGTGGCGCGCGCGCACGTGCGCCGCGCCCTCCGCCTCCGAGCGCAGCGCGCCCGCGCTCGCGCCGCACGGCCGGCACATCCACACCTTGCTCTCGCCGCTGTGCGCGACCGCGAAGTGCACCTGCGACAAAGTAAAGAGTTATGTAGCAGCTAGTGTTTGAGAGTTTAATCTTAATAGATTACATACTCAAACCTCTCCGTTTTAACAGAGGCGTTGTGAAAAAGATAATCGCAAACGAAGCACCAGCCAACAGGGTTGTGTTCTTACTCCAAAGAAATAACGATAGGATTAGTCCTTGCCCATAGTTAGATAAAAAATTGTAATATATTTCCACGCTATTCCCAATATTGGGGTGGACAGAGGACTATACAATTATGACTTTTCGACCCATCTTTCACAGAAGATATTTTTGGGACGACGTGACAGGTGGTGAAACTGTCGATGTCTTTATTGTGTATAAATTAACATCGTACGTAAGTTTTGAAAAGAAAAATCCATTGGTACGTTTTTAGCGCAAAATTTATGAACTTTAAATTGTACTATAACTATTTATTACTAATGATTTATTAGTAATGATTTATTAGATTACTATTTATTACTAATGATTTATTAGATAATTATACTGTAACTATTTATTACTAATGATTTATTAGATAATTATCATTACTAACAATTTAATGATAATGATAACTTTAAAAATAATACTATGAAAGACTCACTTAAGCTTATTATTCATTTTAGTTTTCCTTACCTGAATAGCTACTTTTGAATCAAACATTTCTTTACATAAGGAGCAACGATACAGATGATGGGAGTGTAAATCAAAAAGGTGTTTCTGTAAGTCGTCTGGCGTTGGAAAACTTCGCACGCAACTGTGGCAGGTATACTCGCAGGTAACCGCTAAATA
Organism: Sericinus montela; assembly: GCA_029286605.1. NCBI lineage: Eukaryota > Metazoa > Arthropoda > Insecta > Lepidoptera > Papilionidae > Sericinus > Sericinus montela. Next base: position 6,512,007 of record JAGSMR010000005.1, read on the forward strand.
ATGTGCCGCCAAATGTCGCTCTGTAGCAGCAATATCCGCATAACTAGCACCGCAGTGAACACACGGCGCCGGACTCGAACGGCTGAGTTCTCCACCTTCCTCCAAGTGACCTTTGAGATGAGCTCGAAACGCTTCGAAATCAGGCAAAGCCGCGTCGCACTGATTACAGAGTAACGTGCTTGGAGATAGTGCCGTTTGGGGTGTGGCTGTTCCTGAACTAGATCTTGGGCGTTTTGCTGTTGTGACGTCATCACTTGTTCTCCGACTCAGGTCTGTAGGTGTCGGTTGTTCTATTGTCGAAGACATTGCCGTTTCACCGTTCAATAGAGCCGAATGCGCGGCGCGTACGTGCAGTTGTAATTGATCCATGCTAGTAAACGTGTCCCTCGTGCAGTATATACAGGCAAGGAGAGCCGGCGGCGGTTGTGAAGCAACACGTCGTGGTGGCGTTAAAGAAGCTCCGTCAACGCCATGAGCTGTAGCCATGTGTGCCTGGAAAAATTAATGGCAGTCTTAATAATTAAGCCAGCGATCAACGCCAAGGAGATTCGATGTAAATTCGAGTGCAATTTTATTGTATTTAGAATTATCATCTATTAGTTTCTCGTTAAATTATTATTTTATAAAAGATATATGTATTTCTTATTTTTCATTACCTTTAATTTTTTAATTAATTAAACAAACTTAATTGTTTGAAAGAATTAAACGATAAATTTAACATTTAAACAACCTAACATAAAACGGATTCCAGTCCATAACGATTGTAAAGAATGCTACAGCAAATAATTCTTTATTTAAATAAATGAAATATATAGATAGCGACAAATAGATTGCTCCGATCCCAGAGTAAGTAGCTTAAGCACTTGTGATATCGAATCAGAAACAACGAAGCTATTACAAACAACAATACCTAAGAAAATGTAGAAAAGTGATTTCTTCAATGACCCGTCCGGAAATCGACCTCAGAGCTGGCAAAGGCGTGGAAATCGGCGTTTACACCACTCGTCCACGGATATCGTTTTTATACGTTCTATCTTCAAATTGTTAAGACAAATATTTATATTTATTATATAAAGATATAATGCAGTGAATTTTTCCTACCTGTAGCATTTCAGGACGTCGAAAAGCATCGCCGCACTGCAAGCATCGCAAGGTTCTTCTGCGGTCTTGGTCTCGCCCATCCCGATCCCGTTTGTGACCCTGCATGTGTGACGTGAGCGCTGCGGCCGTGTTGTACCCGCGGTTGCACACCGTACATTGGAACGGCTTCTGGTTATCGTGTGTCTTCATGTGAATCTTCAGATGATCACTGAAATTTATATGATATCACTGAATTTTAATAAATGCATTTGCAGTCTGGGGCACCTAATCAAAAAATATGAATTTGATAGGAGCGTAAGAGGCATGTAGGGTTCGTGACACTTGGCGATGAGAGATAATACTGTCTACTCTGCGTGAAGATATATTAATTACGCTTTCAAGTGCAAATTCGTAAAAACTAATTTATAAATTATGGATTATATTTACGTGGTTCCTTACGAGAAAGAGTAAGAGGAATAAGTTTGAATCTGCTAAAAGGCTCACAAGTTAATTAAATAGATCACAGAGTTTTAATACTTTCTTGTTTTCTTTTTTGAAGTATTCTGTAGAGAAACATAAAATAAATTAAAATTGACAATTTTCACCTTATGTAAAGTAATGAATGAAACTCATGGATAATATACAAACCTAATAATAGGATAATACTTAATTGAAGGAAGTACTAAGCTAAATTAATTCAAATGAAGAGTTCCTAGAACATCACTAATAAAAGATGTCATTTGAATAAAAATCATATGGAATCCTCTTTAAGTTTATTCAAAAGACTAACCACTGAGTCTTGATTTTATTCCATTTTTCATGATTACCGATGTCTAATGTCTTTTACGTGAGAATGCCCGTCTAGTTTAAAGACATCCGTCCAAGAATTTAAAATTAAATGCAATGAGCCGCCATTGTGAGATCGGAGGCGTCGATTTGTCATATGAGACATAAGTGCCCACATAAAGCACGGACCAAACGGAACTGACAAAGGGGCTTTTCACGCGAACCACAGAAAGAGACGTTCTCCCAAACACCACTGCTAATGGCCGCGCTCGTCGTGCCTGTTTCGGTACGGGCCATTATTTCATTTTTGTGAGACCCTCGACGCCATTTGTCAGCGGATCGTGTCTTTTCATCGCTCGGCGTTTCGTTGACGATAGATTGCGTGGAATTAGTCACGTGACCGCGCAGTGAGGTGACGAAAAAGGTGACGCGTCGCCGCGCAGTCAATGTTTAACTTTATGCGGAGCTTTACTAGTGGTAATCAATCTTAAGCCACGTCATTGTCTCAAGCGCTTCACCTAAACTGTGACAACCTTAATAGCTCAATCTTAAGCACATTGAAACGAAGATGAATTAATTTTATCTACATTAAACTCACTCTTTGTTTAGTTAAAATATCGATTAGTGCCATTCTTTTATTTTTATGCGGTTTGTTACATTTTTGAATATAATTAAATCTGAAGCCACTATAAGTGAGAGGTTTTGCTAATCGAATTTTAAATCAGGAGACTCAAGTTCCACCTTAGTTAGTGAGAGTTCCATACCCAGGAAGAGATGGGCTTGTACCGATGAATTTTTTCGAAAGTTATGTACGATTTTCATCATATACTTCGACAAAAAGAAGGCTACATGCACGTGATATTTATCGAAATAAGTTCTCATAAAATATGAGTAGAAAGATATAGACTTCAGTCTACTTCAGTATAGGGAAATTCGTGAGGATTAATAAAAATGTTTCACAAAGGTGCACGGACCACGGATCACGGTGCTTAGTTGTTTAGCACACATGAGTCTTGAACGCCGTACATATCTCCTTCATTAATTTTTTGTTTCGGGTTTTCATTGTTGTTTCTGAGTCTGTTTCAGAAACTTCTAGTATCTTATAGTATACTAGAAAAGACGAGAATGGAAATAAAACTAGTGCCTTTATAAATAGTTGTATACTCGTGGCACTGTAATAACATATATTTTGTGAAGTTGACTAATGTTAACAATATTTTATAATAAATTGTGTAAGCAGACGGCACTACAGTACTTTAACATTGTTAAGCTCTTATTAGAATTGTTTTATTAGGGGTTACCTTCTGGAGAAAGCGGATTCACAGTGAGCACAGCGATATTTTCGGTCACCCGTGTGCAGTTTGACGTGCCGATCTCGCGAACGTTTGTGCTTGAACAATCTTGAGCAAAATTCGCAGCGGAAAGGCATTTGATCCGCGTGTGTCTGTAAAAGATATAATATTTTATAATATTTATTAGTATACTTTAACCGTGATGAACATACTTATTGTATTATGTGTGGTAATGTCATAGAAATAAACAAAAAACCTTTTTGCCGTGGGTGTTACTAGAGGCAAAGGGAGAGAAGCCTATTCTATCCTGAAAATTCAAGTAGCGGTATGGCCGATAACCACTCCTACTAGGCTTGGAAAGTCCATTTCATATGCCAATTTGTGGGGGAAATTTTTGTTTGTATTATTTACTCGTAGTCAGTCTAAGCTTCGGCCTTGTGTGTTTAATAATATAGTTCTTGTGGCTGTGTGTGAATCTAATTTTACTAGTATTTATTATAACTCAAAGCAAATAATAACATTAAGACAAAACATAACAGATTGAATAATTTATTTGGAACATAAAAATCACAAAACTTAGAAATTTCTACTATTTCATGTTAGAGCAAGAGATCGGAATGGAATGACTGGGTGCAGTAATTACAATAAGGCTCGTGAGAAACGTCGTTGGACAATAGCGACCGCCGCGTCCGCTGGAGCCCCCAGCCCAGTAACCAACGAATGTTGAGTCAATATACACAAAAGGTAGAAGATTTAACACTTATCATTTGGTGCACGTGTGTGGATTTAATTACCTTTTAAGCTTTTGTTATTTTTATGTATTTTTCTCTATATCGGAGAAGATGGAGGTCTAGATAAGTGTTTCGACACACCTTTCACCGAAGTACATTTGGGCCTACGCCGTTATTTTCAACTTATAAATAACAAATCTTTGTATTTAATGGAATATTTATAAAATAATATCCTATTAAGATACGATAGGCTATGTTATTTTTCTTTTGATTTAAGAAGAATATGTGCTTTATGGGAATTGATGGCTATTGAAATACATATTTCGTACCACAAAGATTGACTCACTAGACGTTAGTTTTACGGACTTTCCTTCCTGTCAATTCACATTTACTGTAATCGCACTGATGGCTGCAGATTGAAATGAGGATTAGAGTGTTAGAAAGAGAAGTAATAATATTTTTTTGAAAACACCGAGGTTTAGTTTTTTTAATAAAAAAATACGTGTAACATTCACTAAGCAAGAGCCTTGATAAAATCTGACGCAATTTGGCTGCGGGTCGATTCGTGAGCGATAACATTCCAATTCGGGTGCTCCTGTTTGAGAATGCTATGGGCGTAGCGATATCATCGCTCAGATTGAACCGGTAATGTATCTAACCATCACACGGAGAACGCTTTAATAGTAAAGTTAGTTTTCAAAGCTTTATATTAAATTATGTAAGATAGATTAGACTTTTTGTCATTTAATTAACGAGAAAATTATTTAATAAAGTGGAGAAGTCACTATAAACGAGTGGTTGGTTGATCGGAATTCTAGTTGAAAGACCCAACTTCGATCTCCAGGTGGTCGGCACGTACCAATAGGTTTTTTCAAAGACTTATTTACGATTTATAATCAAATCTCGTTTGCTTGGACTTAAAGACGGCGACAGGCTCGAAACCTGTTACGTTGTCTTCTGTGGAAGGTGGGTCGAAGGGACTTAATTGTCTAGACTAGACCTCTGTCTGCCCCTGTATTGGTAATTGCGTGAAGATATTTATTTATTTTATCTAGATAGATAAATGGAGAAAACAAATATAATAGAAATAGGCAACGACGTACGACACTTTATAAAGCTGACCGAAACTGAAACCTACATCTCAGCCGATCACTCATTTCCTCTCAGTAACTTAATTAAAATCGAGATATGCGTCTTTATCCTATTTTTACATTCTGCTCGGATAGCTTCTTCAATTTAAAATTAAACTCTACGTTACGTTCCGGAGGTAGACAGGTTCGTGTTTCGGCGAGTCTGACTAGAGAGGTAGAAAGAGAGGATGAATTATCTCCCGAGGAGAGGTACGGCGGCAAGCGCGGGTGGAGTAGCGAATGTGTGTGAAAGCTACCGTGGCTCTGCCAACATGCAGCGATGGAGGAATACCGTGGGATTTTTGTCCATGCAAGCCTGACATTTCCAGGACTTGCCCCCGCAAGGGTTATACGTATATAAAAATGTACATATAGTTACAAGTCTTGATTATTTCACAGTTTTTAAGAAAATATTAAATATTTGCGACGATAGCAAATTTTGTAACCAAATCACAAAAATATTACTTGAAAATACTTGAAAAGAATTATTCATAAGAAAGACAATAATGAAGATGCAAATGTAGTGATGATGGCAGCGACATAATGGGAGCCATCGCACCACCCGTGAACCGTTGGAGGGACAAGCCAGTGTCCGTTCACAAAACATTCCAAAACTGACAGCCAGTTCACGCTTTTACAAGTTGACCACCTCGGCAATTACATTCAATTGTGATGCTAAACACAAGTCACCGTTGATTGACTCACCTTGCCATTAACAAATACACTTTTTTGCCACAAAATAAACATTTTAAAAGTTATGGACAGAGTTATTCACCCAAATTATGTAGCTACTAAAAGTCTTACTTATCGGTTTTCGTGTTAGTAGGTATTATGGTTGTTTGTCAAGCGAGGGTTTTGGTCTCGTGCTCCCTCAATTACCACGCCGGGCGGCAGGCGGGAGCCATTAGCGCCACATCTCAATTTGTTAGCGCCACGGAGCGTCCAATGTGTAACAAAATGGAGAACTGGTTGTATAAACCACTAATTACAGGTTTATTTATATAAAATTTTATATAAATGTGTGGTACAGTTTTAATTTACCTAATTTTTTTCAGTCAGACTTAGAAATAGTGGTTTCGGACAGATTATGGAATTCAAACAATCACTGACTCTGGACTTAAAACGACTGACAACAATAACATAAAGACTAGGGCGGTAATAAGGTTAGAGATATCTGGTGTTTAGATTGCCAATTTGTTCGTGGTTGGTAATACTGTAGCCTTCAATATTTTTGCATGTGCCGTTAAGAGGAAGAAGAAATAAAAGAACTTCTGATAGGGTGAGCCTTCTTCACGTACTGGTAAGTGCAACAGTTTTGTATCAAAAGAATGTTGGAAAAGCGTTGCTAACCTTGTGGACTATGGTGGAATTCCCCATAGCTCAAGATTACAACGGCCTTCTTTACCCTTTAAATTAGAAGACAACAATTGTTACACTGCTATTTGGCAGAAATAGGTAAGATTGTGGCTCTCAATTAGACTACTAGGTGGAGAGAAAATCTATGACCTTTAAAAATTATTTTGGCTGCAGGCTTTATTATAAAAAAGTATCGTTTTGAGACCACCGAAGTAGTTGCTGCGGAGAATGAAGGTAACGTACGTTGAAGTGTACGTTGATTTTTGTTAGATTCAATATGGAATAGTTTTTTTCATAAAGATAAAAATTGTTTTTTTATCTTTACGCATTCGTCGAAGCTAGGATAGAGAGAGTCTCTTAATTAGTTAATAGGTATTGCCCATTAATTACTTTAAAATTTCTTTAAGAAATATTATAAAATATATTACAATTTTTCTCAAAACAAACATTTATAATATAATGGACTTATATTTATAGTAGGTTTTGAACCTAAATTAACCGCAGCCATAAGTATGTTATGTAACCATATAAACATAAGAGATCCATTGAAGATACTTTGACAAAAAAAAAGTCACGATAGCCGAGTGAATAGACCCGAGTTCGATCCCCAGTTGGTAGCCTCGTACCAATGGGTTTATAAAAAACTTATGTACGAATATCGTGGTATCGTGGCTTGGACATAAGACGGCGACGGGCTCACCACCTGTCACGTTGTCCCGAAAATATCTTCGGTGGAAAGTGGGTCGAAGGGACTTAATTGTCTAGACTCGACCTCTGTCTACCCCTGTATTGGGAATTGCGTGAAGATGTAACGTAAAAAATTACAAAAAGAATTCTATTTTCAAATTATCAGTCAGAGATAGCCAATTGCTACATATAGCAAGCGTGCTGTACTGGCCAGGACCAGACTCAATAGTGCTAAGTGGTGGCGCTTCCGTTACCGCTTTTTATGTCTTATGACGCTTTTTATGTCTTTAATTCCCGTTACATTTTTTATGTTTAAGATACAAATTTTAATTCTCGATAAGACATCTAAATTGTGATACTCTAGTAACTCTATATAAAAGTTACATTAGCCGAGTGGTTGGGTGATCAGAATCCGAGTCAAGAGACCCGAGTTCGATCCCAAGGTGGAAGAAAAAAAAACATCATTGGTACGAGACCAATGATGTTTTTTTTTTTCAAAACTGCAACTAATGTACAACTTAAATTGTTGGCTTTGCGGTCGAATGTCGTGGACTGTAATGGCTTTCCATGCATCTGTGAGAGGCAAGGTAGTACTCTTATTCTCTTCGGACCAGGTAACGTATCCCATTTGTTGATTTTTTTTTTGCATAGTGTTGTAAAATAATTTACATCACACCTTACACGGAATTAAAGCGGAATTAGCAAGTCACGACTTAAATGGATTTGTTTCCCCAAGTTTTTACTGCTACAGGCTGTAAATCGCTGTAAATGGTATGTACAGGCAAATTGATTTATTGCTCAAGCAAAATTAATTAAAAGCTAACACGAGCACCTTGAAGTTTTTAATGTAACGAATAATTCATTGATATAGTATCAAATTTACAGGTACAGTCTTCGACGTCAGACACTGATACCTAAATCAGGTGTTGTTAACGGCGAATGACGTGTGAAAGTTACTGCGAATCGCGTTGGCGCAGACCCATTCCATAAATACAGTATCAGTTTCCTTCTTAATTAGAGTAATCGTTCCACGACCGTGTATATTTATAAATCCTATCAAATTTCGCGATATATATGTTATTTCATGTCTAACAAACGTAATACATTCCCTACCATATTTTAATTACTTTGTTTATAGTTAATTTTTATTTAAATATGAGAGTCACCATAAAAATAAAGACATGATAGCCAAGTCGTTGGGTGGTCGGAATTTCGAGTCGAGAGACCCGATTTCCATCCCCAGGTAGCAGGCTCGTTCCAATGGGTTTTTCAAAAACTTATGTATGAATTATATCGTTGGCATGGACATAAAGACGGGGACGGGCTCACCACCTGTCACGTTGTCCCGAAAATATCTTCGGTGGAAGGTGGGTCGAAGGGACTTAATTGTCTAGACTAGACCTCTGTCTACCCCTATATTAGGAATTGCGTGAAGACATTTATTTCTTTATTTATTCAATATGAGATACATGATATATATATTTTGTTCGTATCCGAACCTCTTCTGGTGCCGTGCGTGTCGGAAAAAAGCAACTAAGGAAAATGGTTATGAATACTTTAATTATACTATACGATCATTATACTAATGACCGGCAGCATCGTCTAAGGTGCGAGGCGTTTGTTGGCAAAAGCTATTCGTTTGCCAAGTATGGCGATTATGGTAAACCCTTCGTATGTGAGAGCTCTTTGACCTGCAGTAGACTTTTACAGATCGTTATTGTATAAGTGTAAGAAAACCTGTTAGAAGTCCGCTGCTGAACGGAGACCTTTCCATTTATTACATCACTGTTATATTGTGTGGGTTGTTTCATCGCAACATCTAAGCCAGGAGTAACGAACTGCATTATAAATACTAGTTTAAGCTTTCTATGATTATTTTGTTAAATTAGCTGCTCAACGCAACTACAGGCCTTTGCCATAATTTTGAACGAATCGCTCAGAACCAAAGATCAGTCATTTAGTTCTGAGCGATTTTCCTTCCTATTTAATCTAAAATTAAATGTATTTACATTAATATAACAATTATAAGATAAACATATAGGAGACAACAACACATAATTTACTCTTATCCCACAGCAAGTAGCTAAAGCACTTTTTTATGGAATCGAAAACATCGAAGTTGCCCAATACCATCCAGACCGAAGAAAATGTAGAAAAAGTTCTTTACATTGATCGGCCTGGGAATCGAACCTGAGATCTTAGAGCTGACTCAAAAAAACCCGTGTATATTTCAATCGTCCATTGAAGTCGTCAACTATTGCATCATATTGCCATCAATCATTCGTATTGACATAATATTTTAATGAAGGTCACACGAGTAACTTCTACCTCTTACAAGTAACTTGTACCGTGTGGTAACGGTGTAAAAATATTGCCACTGTCTTTGTTGACCCGTGGGTGTCGTAAGAGGCGACAAAGGGAAACAGCCCAGAATATCGTTATGGCATCCGATAAATGGCGCGATAACCCTTTCTTAAAATATCAGACAGAAGATGAGCAGATTCATCTGAGGTGCGTGTGGTCTGCTACTGCGATCGCTATTCCACTTGCGAAGCGTGGCGATTGTGGCAAATCTATGGGAAAGGTCCATGTCCTGCAGTGGACTTTAATTGGCCGATACGTATGCATGTTATGTAAGTAATTTCTATCTTAGTTAAATAAATTTTTATGTATTTGTAAGAAAATGTAACGAATATAAAAAAATATTAATGGCATGATCGTTTATGAAGTTAATTTAAATTTTACTCTTATTTTAAATTTATGGATTCCTGTAATAGTGCGTGATGCGTGAGAGAGTTAATTAAGGAGGTCAAGCGTCGGGCGCCACGGGAGCTGGGCCCCTGGGTGCAAGTGAAATCGGAGCCCCGCCGACTTTGCCATGACCATACACGACGCACCACTGTGCTTATAGCGAAAAGGCACGCAAATAACTCGACAATTTATAATTCGAGCCAACAAATACCGTGAGAGCGACCGACATAACGCGGCGCGACGTTGTTAACTTTTCCACGTAAAGCTTCATCATACATTTCAAACTAGTTTAAGGCGAGCGTGATAGCCAATAAAGCACGGAAATGGGCAGCGGTCGGCTACCGAGCGACTTTCCCAGGTGCAATAACAACGAGACGACGCAAACCGACGGTTCACACCGTCGCCGGCGTAAGGTCAACCCGTCCACCGTCGCGCCCGCACCCGAGCACGCCGACCTCGCTTCGACGAAATCTTTTAAGTGGACCACCGTAAACGTAGCATCACATAAAATACCTGTATTCTGAGTTGTAATGGCCATTAGAAATAACTACGTTTGGTACGCAACAACTTACAAAAATCTAATAATATTTTGTTAAGAATTTCTGTTGTGCCATGGAGTATTTGGTTCTCAATCGAACTGGGCTCATTATTTTCTGATAACCAAATTACGTTTTGGGTTTCAGTGTATTTGTTTTCCTATATCTTTAATATTGTATCTAATAGAAACGAGTGAGTAAAGAAACATTTATTTTTTACTAGATTTTGTCTGCGAGTTAGGGAGGGTTGAAGTTAATAATACAGTTAAAGTACTTTTTTATGTTTACAATTCATAAACTGTCCATCTTTATTTTAAATCTCAAAATCTTTTATAATTCATAACATGTCGATAAACCTATTATACAGTAGATTACTGTATAATCTTCATGTGAGAAGACACTTCATATAATATTTTGTATACTACATTTACTGTTGTCTCGTCTTGACTTTTATGCTAGTTTCTGCTGCCAAATGTAACAACTGTCATGTCCCGTTTTAAAAAGTATAGCGACCCAGCGTCAAACGGGCCATGAGGTATCCTATTAGTCCCCGGCGTAGAAAACGTACATATACATTTTTTGAAATGGTTTGAAAAATTCCTTATTGAAATTGTCACATTCCTTGAAAATCTGAACTTTAATATAAACAAGATTTAGAATTTCATCCGTGTAATGCATGTACAGCGATTACGTTGCGTCATGCGCAGACGAATGGCATCGTTGATGCGCAGGGTGAGGGGAAATACTAAATCTATGCTGAGAGTGTAGAATGAGAATCCTGAATTCCCCATACTGATATACAAGTTGCATACTCATGTCAATTGCAGCTTAGTTGGAGTGATTAACAGGAATACTTGTTAGGTTATTTGGCATTGCAACAATTCTTTAAAAAATGTATATTTATAGCAATAAAGTAGTATAAATGTATATTTAATAATTCTATAAAAATTGCCTCTTCTTGTAAAAGCAAGTATTTAAATTAAATTTATGGACCTAGTCTGAAATAAAATATATTTTATTTTATTTATTTTATAACATAATGTGCCAAATCCTTATCCTAATATTAGGATATATTTGTTATTTCGATTAGAAGGTGTAAAACCGAAAAGAAGCCTTATGAATAATGCAAATTAATAATGCAACCTCAAAGATAATACGTAATTCTACCACTTTTTTGAAACATATCCTAGCTTTTAGTATTGCGATTCACGCAAATTCCAATACAGAGGTAGACAGACCCACCTCCCACCGAAAATGTAATAGAACAACGTGACAGGTGGTGAGCCCGTCGCCGTCTTTATGTCCAAGCCCCAATGGCTTGGCACCTGGGTATCGAATTCAGGTCTCTTGACTCGAAATTCCGACCACCCAACCACTCGGCTATCGTGACTTATAGTATTGCGATTCCATTTTTGGAATATTGTCTTATCTAAATAAACCGAATACGGTTCTTTTAAATTGCTTTAACTGACTTATATAATAGACTTATTTTTAAAATGTACGCCCAGGGCATAATGATAAAAGAAACTTATCGAATAAGTACAGTAAAAAGTACACTAGACTCTTGTATTATGTAAAATGACCTGACTAGAATGAGCACATTTTATTTTGATTTGAATTTATTTGTTAAAATTTGAGTCTGTTATTGATTAAATATAAGAGATTCAATTTCATTTTAAAAATTTGTATGAACTAAACTTATTGATTTTATCAATTTAAAAAATGTTATGTATTCATGACAGTTGTGTTTCATGATGGTAAAAAAATCTTACGGGTTACTACGGACGTGAGAAGAAAGAAGATATTCGGCAACTAGATACAGCTTTTAAATTTGTGGTAGTATCAAGTTTCCAAACATGTAGTTCTCTGAATATGAAGTAATATGTTTATAGTAACAATCAATTTAAAAAAAAACGCTATAGTTTTGCAAAGTTTCAAGAATGGTATGGTACCGGCGTGAAGTAGAAGTCTAACAAACTTCTGCGTTTCGTTTGGGGAGTGCAGGAGGCCCACACCCCCCCCTGCCTGCCTGCCTCTGCTATGCCTCTGGTATTGAACACCCATGAGCGGCTATCACGTGACCTGCTCGTTTGCCGTTTATATGGCACAACCAATGTGAATAAATATTTGCTTCCATCACTGGAGTTGTTACCGAAAAAAATGAATAATCAAACCAGTTGAAAATCGATTTTTAATTGTTTTTAAAAATGGGCTATTTTGAGTTGGAATTAACATCAATAATAGCCAAATGGTAATTGTAACCACAGCGACTGTAACCGTTACCGTGGAATACAGTTCGTGGGACAGTAAAACACTAATTGCGGGTAAAATTCAGGACACTTGTATGTCCAGGCAATTATTAATTAACTTATTATTTTAGAAATTTACAATTTTTGAGACTGAAATTACTACTGATTGAGATTGAAGTTAAAATAAATGCCGTGCTTAAGTAATGATAAAAATTAAATGCCTTAGTGTAAGATAGGTGAACATTATTAAGATACATAGTGTGGTTAGGCGCGAGTTCGCAATTGATATATTCCTATAATGATCGGGTTTCCCAAGCGGCGCGATGATAAAGGTGTGGCGGACGACTAGGGAGTTGTTATCGTGAGCCTATTTCCGGCCGTCACCACTCCGTCGCAGGCTGGACGCGATCAAAGCGATACATTTGTCGGCACAACGCCAGGCACTCTGCCAACCTCGATTACTATCTGCCAGACTCAGCGGTCATTGCAATTGCATAGCGATAATCTAATAAGCCTTTAACGATTAAGTGCCTGCGAGAGGTTTTAAGGTAAAAAGAATATTTTTTTATTAAATCGATTAAATTCGAATTAACAACTGGTGAAAAGGGTTCCGTATCACTCCGCTTCTGGTAAGGGCGTTACTATTTTTATTTAGGATTTCCTGTGTGTGCACAAATATGACTTATATTGTTTTTTGTTTCTAAAAATATATAAAATAAATATCTTCACACAATTCCCAATACAGGGGTAGACAGAGGTCTAGTCTAGACAATTAAGTCCCTAACATATATATAACGATTACAATTTTAACGATGTTGGTCTTCCGTACTCTCTATTTTATAGAGAGTACGAGCGCGAAAGACGAAAATCGTTAAAATTGTAATCGTTATCATTGTCATCGTTAAAACGAGAAAATTGTATTGAGCGATCGAAGAGTTACCATCCGACACTTAATTCAAGAAACGGGCATGAATGGAAAACGGGCATCGTGCCATGGGATATTGTTGATTGATTACCTGAATCGTCAAACCACAATTACAGACCAATATTATGCAGCTCTAATTCCCAAGATGAGGAATTCCAACAAAAAGAAAAGGAGAGGGAAACTTCGAAGGGGCGTGCTGTTTCATCAGACAACACACCCGCGCTCAGGTCGGCAGTTGCGATAGCTGCCATTCAGCAAGCTGGCTTCGAATTGGTTGACGATATGCGGGTACTCTTATTACGATATGATGTCATCGAGTGATGACGATTAATGATGAAATAAATTACTCCTATCAACAATGAAAGAAAGAAGATAATTTGAAGAATTAGACAGAAAATAACTGAATGGATTTTAATGATATTTAATTTTTAAATGTAGAGTCTCTGCTTGATATTTTCTAGGTCAGGATCAGCTCATTTTACCCATTTCTGTTGCGAAATAGTGATGTCACTATATTGATAAAATAAAAAAAAGAGTTATCACACGTCATGAGTTATTTTATCATTGTCCACGGCGCTGAAAACGCATCCATAATATTCATTGTGGTGTGTAGTGGTCTAAGTTGTATCAGGAATCTTAAGCTGTAGCCGTTTACCACCAGGTGCATTGTTACATCGCTTTAAACCCCTAATCCCATGTGAAAACATAAGCCAAGAAAGACTGAGCCAGAAATTGCAATAATATTAGAAAATACTTCATGCAGGTATAATCGCTGGCAACGCTAGTTATTTTAAAAGACAAAGATAAATACATATACATATAATAAATATGTATGTACAAATGACCTTAACGTCTTGCATCCAATGGTGTTAGTATTTGCATGATGCCGAATTCGGTAAGGTCAATGTAGGGCGTTTTCCAGTTTAAAAGTCTTATCAAATAAAATAACTTTTACGGCAGTTCCGAGCAAAATTTCGCCGTCCGAATCCTGGGTCATCGCGATTTTGGTTCCAGTGTAGGCGGGATATGCAAAGTGACATTTCTATTTCTCCTATCTCGGATAGATCTGTCGCAACGCGTGTAGGTAATCGTAACACGACGGGATCGGCGTAACACAAAGGAGCCGAGATGTACGGCCGCCGTAATGGCCTGCACGTCACAGTCTCGAAGAGCTCCGCACTGAGTTCGCTGCAATGCTACCGCGATGCATATCTCCATACGCACCGGCTCTGTAAATGGGCCCGTTTTGTATATCTACTTGCTAATGAAGTACAGCGCTGCATGGCGAAACTGGACTGTGAATTCACAGATATGACGGCTTTAATAGTTGTATTGTGGTCATGTTAGTCCAGTTGCTTTATAGCAGTAGACACATTTATTATCTTGAAACACCGTTCGTTAAACGTATGTGGAACCCTCGTAGATTACGTCTCAGATATTTATCTGTCCTTATACACATGCAGCAAATTGCTCCACTGGAATTATTCCTGTTTCGCTAGTCTTCTTGGGTGTTTGTTTACGTGACAATGCTTCACGTTTCACTATAAATAAGTATTTATATAAACTATGTCAAATACTAAATACACACAATTTTAACTACTAGCAGCGGAAGCTAAAGAGCAAATTACGGCGACAGGTTCACCATCTGTTACGATCTCCGAAATAAGCTTCGATGGGAAGCGATTTAAAAACTTCATTAAATAGACCTCTGTTTACTTGACCTGTATGGGAAATTGCGTGAAGATATAAAAATATATTTATAACACCTTTAGTGACCGAATAAAGGAATTGTAGGTGTAAGTATGATGCCTGTGGTCGGTATTATTAAGATTTCAGTACAACTTTAACTGCTGAATACGTTATAAGGAATACTGCGATTAAAACTTGAATATCGCCACATCTGATCATGTGGTAGTTTCAGAAACATATTTAAATTAACTTGAAAATATATTATCTAAATATATAAGAGACTCTCCGCTTGCGCTCACAAATTTAAAAAGTTTAAATAAATTAATAAAAATATATGTATCTTCGCGCCATTTCAATTAAGTACGTTCGACCCATCTTCCACCGAACACATTTTTGGGACTATGTGACAGGTTGTGAGCTCGTCGCCGTCTTTATATCCAAGCTAACAATATAAATCGTTTAAGTTTTTGTACAATCCATTGGTACGAGCCTTGGGAATAAAACTCGTATTCCGATCACTCAACCACTCGGCTATAGTGACTATTTTAAATTAATTAGTAAATTTGTGGCGGACGAAGAGCTGCCAGAAAAGGGTAGCTATCCGCCAGGACTTGGGGACGACGTCTATCGGTAATGTACTTGTAATCGTTCACACTTCGATAGCGCGATATAAGACGTCGGTATGTTTCATGAATCCGCCACTACCTAGCTTCTTATGTGGAGACACAGAGGTCGCCACATATTTATCCCATACTATGTTTGTCAATCGTGTGTGCAAACATGCTTAAATTACTAGTGGTTTTGTAATATAAGTAATATTAATAATAAAATAATATTACTTTCATAAATTAGTAAATACTGCATATAAATGTAATAAAGTAATAATTTTTATATAATTTATTATTTAAAACTACGTTTTAATACCTCACAGGATTATTGTGCACTTATGTAGTTGAACGTGTACTAATTTCTCATTTGTTTGAATACATTAGTAGATCACATATCTGAATGATAAATAATAGCATATGCTCAGTATGTTAGCTGTCATTTTGCTGTCGCAATAGTGAAAGCACATCATCGCCCTTCTAGAAACGGCTAAATTTACGTTATAATAAATATAATCGGTGTATGTATCGACTAGTATCGTACCTGTCAGAGATCCTTCATTAGGATGAGTGGATTCACGCTCGCGTCCCGCCTCGCATTAATAATTTAATTCCTCCAAACGATGAAAAATAATCAGCACATGACATCGAAGAGATATCTCGCATGTTAAAGTTCAAGTCGTAAATTATACTTTTTAACTGTTACGTTACTATGAAATTTACTTACATACCTTTTCCGCGTTTTAACTTTAACAAACTTTTTAGACACTTGATTATTTTGTTTTGTATTTAAATTGTGCTTTTTTAATTAAAATTTATAATAATTTGCGATAGGCAAGGTTTTATTCTTTTTTGTTTTGGTACTTTTATAGTTTTTTTTACACAATCGGAGGCCACAGTAAGTGAACTTCACTGAAAGTGAAGAGATTCTGACCATAAGACTTTGAATTTGCTTTAACTTTGATTCGGAAACATCTTCCCTGTGGGTGGTTAAGTAGTTTTATTAAGCTGTTTAAAAAGTAAATAAGTAGAAACTATGAATATAATGTTTGAACTCCGATTCTTTTTGTAAATAATTCACACACAAGCACTCACAGTTTGATCATTTTAATGTTTGATAATTTGAACAGCGAATATATTATTATTACTTGCACTAATAACACAAAATATATCATTTAGCTCAACATGAATCAAACAAACTTCAGAGGAGACTGTTAAAAATTCTGTTATAAAGTTAAAATAAGTGAAATCTGGAATTGACTTGATTGTCTAGATATCTGGCGATTTGAAAATGCGTCACGCGATTTAATTAAATCGAAACATACCCTTTGTGTATATTGACTAACATTTATATATATACATATATAACGTCCTGTAATAGTTCAACTACTGGACATAGGCCTCTCCTGGTGAAGAGAGAGAGAGAGAGAGAGTCATAATCGCTTTGCACCTTAGACGTTGCTGCCTGTCGCTAGTTCAATAAATTTGGTCAGGTATTATTCTGATATTCCGCCATCTGTCGATAGCCATTGTAAAGGTTTTTTCTTAATTGCCTCTTACGAGATGCACGAGGATGGGGGTGGCATATTCTTAAGCTGATACCACCACGAAACATCTTGGGTTTAACATGCTTATTTATATAATTTACTGATGAGTAGCTGTTGTGTATTTAAACATACCTGTTCATGCTTCTTTAGGTAAAAGTGCCGGGGGAACGCCTTGTCGCAGAATGGGCATTGATAAGGCGTGTGCTCGGTGGCGCCGAGGGTGAACGGTGGCTCGCCGTCACCCTCAATGTCCGGGGCGTCGGCCGAGGTCGGGGTGGAGGCCGGCGATGGTGACGGCTCCACAGAAGACGGCCACGAGCTGCCCGCCGTGCTGCCAACGCTTCCCAAAGCCTCTGTTAAATAAAATATCAATTTATGAATCAATGTGCTTTTTTCTTCACGCTATTTCCCATACTGGGGTAGGCAGAGGAACAGGAAACAATGAAGTGCTTTCGACTCACTTTTCACTGAAGCATCTGTGACGACGTGACAGGTGGTTGGCCAATCGCCGAAGTAATTTACAACTGTATAAACATGTATTGATTTAAAACTTGCCTGCTGATATAAATTTCAGACAGCCCTCAGGACATTACTCTTGCTGAATTTAGTTTGCTTGTGTTTAACAAAGAACCATTTTTATCTGTTAACTATTACAGCATAATGCTGTAATGGTTCTGTATTATTCACGACACTTAATTTGGTTGATATTCTTTCTAGCAGTAGTCTATTAAAAAGAACTTAACTAAGAAGTTATTTTTATAGTTTATTTGATTTTAATAACTCCTTGAGGATAGTGTTCCGTTTAAAGTCCCTAGTACGACGAAACATGGGTAGTAAATGAGTTTAGTTAACCTCATTGATTGTATATACAATGACTGTCGCACCTAAAGACCCAGCTCTCAAATAATGATTCGAATATGGGGATAAGGATAGAGAGATAAAAATGCAGTAAAAATATTATTTAATGACTGTTTATTAATTTAAGTCTTTTACTGAAACTAAATGTGGCGCCTTTATGATGTTAATGTATATATTCATACATATTGTACATTTTTTCATCACTTATCAGCTGTCATAAAATATGGAGAAGGCTCTTTAGTCAATCTATGTATTTGGTTTTGTTTTTAAAAATAACTTTTAGTCGTTATTTACTGGTATTATCCGTGATTGGTTTCAATAAAACTTCACATTATTTTTGGCCCTTGGCATTCAGTGACATAAGAATAACCTCAATTGCATTCTTCTAGTATTATAAAACACATTAAAGAAAACAGCGTTCGTAGATCTGATAAAGCCTTCATAAATATCTGTAAAGCCCTATATTTCGGCGTTAGGGGCGATATTTCTCCAGGAGCACCTCCGAGTGGCGTGAAATATAAACAAATTGAATGGGCTGCGATGACGAGCGGCATCAGCGCAAATGATGAGTAATGTCCAAAGAACAGCGGAAACCAACGAGTCGCTATTATTCAAGAATTAGTAACAGAACATTATATGTATGTATTATTCAGCATTATATGAATTCTGTAATTGTAGCTCTCAATAAATTTAGCAACCGAAGAGAAAACTTGAGATAAGATTGTATATGAAATGTATTTTTATGTTTTTTTTTTTTATATTTTGAACCTCGTAAACTTGTTTTAAAAATACACGGTTTTATAATCCTTTTAAGTAATAATACCCATAATCCAATAACACTATTAATAAAAAAACTAATGTTATTTTACTGCAAAGGATTTCACCATAGCGCAGTAGCATTCCAAATATAGTGTTAGAGTAAATCGAAATAAAAAAATGCATAATCTGGTAACAATTAACCAGCGTCTGGAACAATTTTTAAAATTTATATATATATATATATATATATATATATATATATATATATATATATATATATATATATATATACATATATATATATATATATATATATATATATATATATATATATATATATATATATATATATATATATATATATATATACATTTCAATGATTATTCTTTACCGAACACTTATGATTCCGCAATTTATTGAGATCTCCATAGTTTTCTAAGATTATTTTCTTTTTTGATTCTTTGAAATGGAAGCATTTAATATTTTAGATATTTAGTTGGATACGTACAATTTCTTTTCATTTACTATAATATTTTCAACCTGAAAACTACTGCTGCGTGCTTTGTTCTTTTACGAGCCCTTTAATAAGATGAACTATTTATATCAATTTGTTTTCTTTTGCGCACGGGCGCGTAAAGGCTTTGCAATGTTCTGTTTCAAATCTTCATACGTATTTAAGTATATAAAACTAAAATTTATATCTATGGTTTTTTCCTTATGTTTCCATAGCTTAGTTATCTTATGTTTAGGCAGAGTTCTAGATAATTTTATAGCATCGGAGCATGTTTGGGACAATGTGACAGGAGGTATGCCTATATTGGTCTTAGTGTCCAAGCTAATTACAATCTAAGTACATTCATATATATTTACATAGATAAATATTCATGTATTTTCTAAATCTCCAGTGCTTATGTGCGATTCCGGGTGGAGCAAGCTTTTTTATTTGAGCTACTAAAATTGATTGAGTCAGAGAGAAGCTAGACAAACTTTGGAATTGGTTTTCAATGCTGGGGAGTAGCATGGTCCTCTTGTAAATACAATTTTAAAGTAATGAGAAATTTTAAAAATCAGCTAAAATGGGCTGAAAATTAGTTTAATGTTAAAATCCAGTATGGCTTACATGCTCAAAATACAATTATGTTTTTATTATTTACCTAACCTTAAGTTTTTAAACCTTCAAGATGATGTGCGATTTCACACTTTTAAAACTCTGCTAACTAATGTTTACAGACGTGCAATGAAACAGGTAAGTAAATATTTATAGGTTCCTGTAAGAGGAATGTATATTATACACATTTCTAACATTTATCTCACAATACAAATATCAGCATATCGTTAACGGATTTCATTATCATTCGTAATGGTTATAAATTTATATCCTAAGTTTACAACTGGATTATTTGTTCTGAAAAAAAAAAAATCTGTCCCTGTACGCCACGGTAAGCAACGTACAGCGCAGTTGTAACGTATAAAGGCGATTTGGAGAATAATCTTCTAAATTCCTACGCTTTTTAAAGATCACTGAAGCGTAAATAGACGAGCAGCTAATTGTAAAGTTTATCACAAATGAAAATACTTCACTTGAGTTCTATGTTGCAAAAAATATGACTATATTGATCTCTAATCACCATAGCTCGAAGTAAACATCAGAAACAGCCAGCGTCCCTTTCACTCATGTGGATTGATAAGGAAGGGAATTAGCCTGAAGTCTAACTTAACTACACAAACAGCATAGAAAAATTTATAATTCATAGCTTTGTAGTTTCAAGAGTATTCACGAACAAAAACATTTTATGTAAACGTTATACCACAACCGTGGGTTATAGGATAGGCGTAATTAGCGGCGATTGCGGGCAATTTGGTTGGCGGGTGACGGTGGCGCCGCAGCCGGTGGGCGGCGGAAGCTCACTTCCTAATTGCAACGTCTCAGACACCTCAACCGGCGCCACGGCAATCAACGACGATCGCACATGAAAAACCCAGTACGCCTCGAGAGAAATAGTTCCAATTCCATTTGAAACTAAAAAGGTGTTACTTTATCTGCTTTTGAACATACATTTTGGAAACTGAATAAAGAAAACTTTACATATTTCTAGCTGGTTTAAAACGTCAGTCTGGATTTACGAGTATTGAGAGTATCCATAGGATTTTTCAAAAATCTTGTATATTTCTGCTGGATAAAGTCTTGTCCTTAAAAGTGCTCTTTAGGTACTTCTCCCGATAGACTTTTTGTTATTAAATTAAAGAGAAAAACAGTTTGTAAAATGTCAATTGACGTGGACGGGAATCGATACCGCGATCTTTTTCGTACCGTTTATTTACGTAGCCCCATTTAGTACAAAGTAAGAAATACATATCTACTTACAAGTTTAACGGAATCTAATGACAAACATTTCGATGTGCGTTTATACAATCATATAAGCAACTAATATTTTAGTAGGTACCAACGTAATAAATACCATATATACCACTTTATTAATAAATGTTTTTACATTCATTCCTCTTTAACTCCCATATACCGAAGCGAACACTTATCGTGATGACTAATTTAAGAATGATGATCAGATCCTCAGCAACTCGGTTGCTTGGAAGAGATCGCTTTCTAGCGATAGGAACGCGAATTGGTACATGGATCAATTTTATCCTTGTAAATATCTTTCTTTTGTTTTTGTTTATTGATACATGTACAATAAAGGGTTTATCATTCATTTAATCAAATCATTACCAAAAGACAGACAACCCAGTTATAATCATCGTGTTGCATTGTTGAATAACGTACTTTTTGTATTAACAATAAAAATATCTTCACGCCTAAAGGCTTCAAGGCACGATAGGTAGTATCGTGCCTTAACAGATTATCAGATTAGTTTATAGTGAATAGGCAAATTTTATTAAGAGATTAATTAAAATGTTTAAAAGATAATGTATCTTCTAAAAAGTGATCACTTAATTACAAAGATGAGATTAATGTTCAGGTCGATTAACCGTCACGCCGCATCTCGAATTTGTTAAGTTTACATTATCATCTCATTAAATTTGAAGGACAACTTAAAATCTACTGCTAACAACCAATTTTAATCGCTGTTAATAGCTGCTTATGTGGTCAATGGTCAGAATTAATATATAATATTTTGTTCAATTTCGAAATAATTAAAAAAATATCATCACGCCATTCCCAAATCTGTGGTAGACTGAAATCTAAACAATGAAGTCCTTTCGATCCACCTTTCACCGAAGACATTTTCGGGGACATCGCGACAGGCTGTGAGCCTTTCGCCGTTTTCATGTCCAAGTCCACGATAAAATCGTACATAGCTTTTTGAAAAAACTTTTTGGCACGAGCATACCACGTGGGGATCGAACTATGGACTCTTGACTCGAATTCACCCTACCACTTTGCTATCGTATCTTAGAAATGTTGGTCATTAAATTAATTCCCGGCTCTAATATCCCAAAAATATTATTAGAGATATCTTTGCTCAACACTGGGCTCAATTTTAAGGCTGCTACTTAATTATTTTTTAACGTAAAAAAAGAAAGTTAACGTTTCAAAACTTTTCGCTTGATGATAAAACTATAAAACTTAAGAATAACGTTAACCAAAATCTGTTCTAATACGCCGAGATGCATTGTTGGTATAAAATACTTTAAAATACAATAACTAACATTTTAATTTTAAAGAACACAGTATAATGTTTACCAAGAGAGAAGAATAAAAAATTTTGTGGAAACAGGCCCGTTTGTTTTATAACAATAAATAAAATAAATAAATAAATATCTTCACGCAATTACTAATACAGGGGTAGACAGAGGTCTAGTCTAGACAATTAAGTCCCTTCGACCCACCTTCCACCGACGATATTTTCGGGACAACGTGACAGGTGGTGAGCCCGTCGCCGCCTTTATGTCCAAGCCAACGATGAAATTCGTACATAAATTTTTGAAAAACTCATTGGTACTGCCACCTGGGGATCGAACTATG
Organism: Sericinus montela; assembly: GCA_029286605.1. Taxonomy (NCBI): domain Eukaryota; kingdom Metazoa; phylum Arthropoda; class Insecta; order Lepidoptera; family Papilionidae; genus Sericinus; species Sericinus montela. Next base: position 6,534,970 of record JAGSMR010000005.1, read on the forward strand.
GACTCTTGACTCGAATTCACCCTACCACTTTGCTATCGTATCTTAGAAATGTTGGTCATTAAATTAATTCCCGGCTCTAATATCCCAAAAATATTATTAGAGATATCTTTGCTCAACACTGGGCTCAATTTTAAGGCTGCTACTTAATTATTTTTAACGTAAAAAGAAAGTTAACGTTTCAAAACTTTTCGCTTGATGATAAAACTATAAAACTTAAGAATAACGTTAACCAAAATCTGTTCTAATACGCCGAGATGCATTGTTGGTATAAAATACTTTAAAATACAATAACTAACATTTTAATTTTAAAGATTATGTATATATTTAGATATTTTTAAATTCTCTCGCTATCTGCATTCTCGTCATGTTACAGTTTAGGTATATTATTTATTTAACTCTCAGTCTCTCAGTATAAAAATAAATATCTTCACGCAATTACTAATACAGGGGTAGACAGAGGCCTAGTCTAGACAATTAAGTCTCTTTGACCCACCTTCTACCATAGATATTTTCAGGACAACGTGACAGGTGGTGAGCCCGTCGCCGCCTTTATGTCCAAGCCAACGATGAAATTCGTACATAAGTTTTTGAAAAACTCATTGGTACTGCCACCTGGGGATCGAACTATGGACTCTTGACTCGAATTCACCCTACCACTTTGCTATCGTATCTTAGAAATGTTGGTCATTAAATTAATTCCCGGCTCTAATATCCCAAAAATATTATTAGAGATATCTTTGCTCAACACTGGGCTCAATTTTAAGGCTGCTACTTAATTATTTTTAACGTAAAAAGAAAGTTAACGTTTCAAAACTTTTCGCTTGATGATAAAACTATAAAACTTAAGAATAACGTTAACCAAAATCTGTTCTAATACGCCGAGATGCATTGTTGGTATAAAATACTTTAAAATACAATAACTAACATTTTAATTTTAAATATTATGTATATATTTAGATATTTTTAAATTCTCTCGCTATCTGCATTCTCGTCATGTTACAGTTTAGGTATATTATTTATTTAACTCTCAGTCTCTCAGTATAAAAATAAATATCTTCACGCAATTACTAATACAGGGGTAGACAGACGTCTAGACAATAAAGTCCTTTCGACCCACCTTCCACCGACGATATTTTCGGGACAACGTGACAGGTGGTGAGCCCGTCGCCGCCTTTATGTCCAAGCCAACGATGAAATTCGTACATAAGTTTTTGAAAAACTCATTGGTACTGCCACCTGGGGATCGAACTATGGACTCTTGACTCGAATTCACCCTACCACTTTGCTATCGTATCTTAGAAATGTTGGTCATTAAATTAATTCCCGGCTCTAATATCCCAAAAATATTATTAGAGATATCTTTGCTCAACACTGGGCTCAATTTTAAGGCTGCTACTTAATTATTTTTAACGTAATATCTTTAACGGTTACTGAGGTTTTGTTTGACAAAACTATATCAACAGAACGTTTGGTAAAATTAGTTTATTCTATAAACCATATAAATAGTAGATATTATTTCTTCATTCTCTTTGAAAACGTAGAAAATTTAGAGCAGCAGTAATATATTGTTAGTTTATTTAAAAACAGCATTTTTTTATTCAAAGGATAAATAAAATATAAGAAAGTTTAATGATTTAGCATATAGAAATAATTTGATTTATTCAATACAGCAAATATCTTTGGTATGTACCTAATGAAAATCATGATTTTCTCACCTTTTATGTCGTCAGTTGTGACGTCGTGGTTTTCCTTGTTGGCTTGTATCTTCTCTATCAGATGCTCTAATCTACTGCTGTTGCCTTTGAATAGCATGATCATATCGCCCAAAGAGCCTTGGGTGTTCCGACTAGCGAGGCAGCCGCGCTCCGCTCGCCTTCCGCACTGAGTGCTCACAGCCTGCCGCAGATTGTCGCAGGTGCATCGATACCAGTTTATTTTGGCGTTTTTTGCGTGTACACTTAGCGCGGGTGCGAATTAATGCGCGACGCGTGTCCGACAGCTGCCACTAATTGAAGGTTCGCCCGTCGCGGGCTGCACTTCGTACGCTTCCTTCACGCCAATTATTTGGGTGGCTGTTTACGGCCAGTTCAATTAAGAGAGTTGTTGAGGGACCTGTGTGGTTTCGTCGCAGGTGATCCAGAGGAGCAGGTTGTCAGGTTTCTATGCAATGTCTGATCGCTGTCTAAAGTTGGTAACTAACGTGTTGTTGTATCAATAGCTATTTATGGCGGTACGCGCGGGCGTAGAGACGAGCGCGCGGCGCGGTCGAGGACAGTGCCAGTGGGCGTCGCGTCGGCGGCACCGGCACCCTGTCCCTGCCCGGCTAGACCTGCCTACACCACCCCTTCTAGGCACTTTACATTCAAATTTGTTTGTTCAAGAATATCTTCCTAAGAAAAACTATATAATTGTTTTAGTAAATAATTTTTATGAGTCCGAGAATATCTTCCAACTGTATCTACATAAAATGGTAAATGCAAACGTCTCAAAGTCTCGAAATCGTATTCACAAATGTAATACGTATCGTATATGAAAAGAGAAATATTATGTGTCACATTCATTATTTACTGATGATAAAGAATTACATCGGATTCAAAATAAAAGAAACGCGTGTGAAACGGCACCGAATGATTGAAAATTTCGATTTGCGAGTATATGTAAATGTAAACCTTATCTGTAGTCAGTGCGCCCTGCTGATTCAACGAAAGGACTATAACGTAGTGATTATAATATACTCTGTGGAAAACGTGTTCAACCGATGACACCTGACAACCTCGTTAAGAATTTAAGAAAGGAGTTGTTTTAATTTTAAATATTATGTATATATTTAGATATTTTTAAATTCTATCGCATTCTCGTCATGTTACAGTTTAGGTATATTATTTATTTAACTCTCAGTCTCTCAGTATAAAAATAAATATAATAAAATTATTAATAAAATAATTGTATCACTTGTACTTAGTATATTTTTGCATAAATATTACTGTTTTTTTTTTCTCTTAAAGATATCTTTTAAAGATGTCAACTTGAAAGTATATCATGGTATTACTTATTAGTATCTGCGCTAACAAATAAATGCTGTGATAAGAATCTAATCGCTAATCTTATAGCCCTGAACAACAAAAAATATTTTTTGGCTTGTAATATCTTTAACGGTTACTGAGGTTTTGTTTGACAAAACTATATCAACGGAACGTTTGGTAAAATTAGTTTATTCTATAAACCATATAAATAGTAGATATTATTTCTTCATTCTCTTTGAAAACGTAGAAAATTTAGAGCAGCAGTAATATATTGTTAGTTTATTTAAAAACAGCATTTTTTTATTCAAAGGATAAATAAAATATAAGAAAGTTTAATGATTTAGCATATAGAAATAATTTGATTTATTCAATACAGCAAATATCTTTGGTATGTACCTAATGAAAATCATGATTTTCTCACCTTTTATGTCGTCAGTTGTGACGTCGTGGTTTTCCTTGTTGGCTTGTATCTTCTCTATCAGATGCTCTAATCTACTGCTGTTGCCTTTGAATAGCATGATCATATCCTTAAAGAGCCTTGGGTGTTCCGACTAGCGAGGCAGCCGCGCTCCGCTCGCCTTCCGCACTGAGTGCTCACAGCCTGCCGCAGATTGTCGCAGGTGCATCGATACCAGTTTATTTTGGCGTTTTTGCGTGTACACTTAGCGCGGGTGCGAATTAATGCGCGACGCGTGTCCGACAACTGCCACTAATTGAAGGTTCGCCCGTCGCGGGCTGCACTTCGTACGCTTCCTTCACGCCAATTATTTGGGTGGCTGTTTGCAGCCAGTTCAATTAAGAGAGTTGTTGAGGGACCTGTGTGGTTTCGTCGCAGGTGATCCGAAGGGCAGGTTGTCAGGTTTCTATGCAATGTCTGATCGCTGTCTAAAAGTTGGTAACTAACGTGTTGTTGTATCAGCTATTTAGCGGCGTACGCGCGGGCGTAGAGACGAGCGCGGCGCGACTGAGGACAGTGCCAGTGGGCGCGTCGCGTCGTGGCGGCACCTCGGCACCCTGTCCCCGCCCGCTAGACCCGCCTACACTAACTTCCCCCCTTCAGGCACCCCCCTTACATTCAAATTTGTTTGTCTAAGAATAGCCCTTCCTAAGAAAAACTATAATTGTTTTGTAGTAAATAATTTTTATGAGTCCGAGAATATCTTTCCGAACTTCGTATTCACATAAAATGGTAAATGCAAACGTCTCAAAGTCTCGAAATCGTATTCACAAATGTAACACGTATCGTATATGAAAAGAAATATTTATGTGTCACATTCATTATTTACTGATGATAAAGAATTACATCGGATTCCAAAAATAAAAAGTACAATTTGAGTGGTTTCTAATGTGGGTAATCAATCTTTAACATCTGTCATCAAAGATGTTCGTATGCTGGATTGATGCTAAAAGCTTTCCGTAATGTGAGGAAAAAAATTTGCAGTGCTTTCCCGTGCCCACCCACAGCGTGGGCGCGACCAATGAGCGCCGACCCCGCGCCCCGCAACCACTCTACCACTCTACCTCGCCAGCGCTCCTCACTTAGCCTCCAAATGAAACCTTTAACAATGCTTATTGTATATCTATTAGAGGTCGTTTAAGTCCTGTAAAACATCTCGACGTAATGGATTATTTATCTTTGTGAAGGCAAAATGTTGTAACACGTTATATTACTGTGCTGGAAGTGACAAAATCATTGAAGTTCGACGAATAACCACTAATGGAACTGTAATACTTATACTGTAGTCAGTGCGCCCTGCTGATTCAACGAAAGGACTATAACGTAGTGATTATAATATACTCTGTGGAAAACGTGTTCAACCGATGACACCTGACAACCTCGTTAAGAATTTAAGAAAGGAGTTGTTTTAATTTTAAATATTATGTATATATTTAGATATTTTTAAATTCTCTCGCTATCTGCATTCTCGTCATGTTACAGTTTAGGTATATTATTTATTTAGCTCTCAGTCTCTCAGTATAAAAATAAATATCTTCACGCAATTCCCAATATAGGGGTAGACAGAGGCCTAGTCTAGACAATTAAGTCTCTTTGACCCACCTTCTACCATAGATATTTTCAGGACAACGTGACAGGTGGTGAGCCAGTCGCCGCCTTTATGTCCAAGCCAACGATGAAATTCGTACATAAGTTTTTGAAAAACCCATTGGTACTGCCACCTGGGGATCGTACTGTCTCTTGATTCGAAAATCCGACCACCCAACCACTCGGCTATCGTAATAATAAAAATAAATATCTTCACGCAATTCCCAATATAGGAGTAGACAGAGGCCTAGTCTAGACAATTAAGTCTCTTTGACCCACCTTCTACCATAGATATTTTCAGGACAACGTGACAGGTGGTGATCCAGTCGCCGTCTTTATATCCAAGTCAACGACATAATTCGTACATAAGTTTTTGAAAAACCCATTGGTACGAGCCTGCCACCTGGGGATCGTACTGTCTCTTGATTCGAAAATCCGACCACCCAACCACTCGGCTATCGTAATAATAAATAATAAATATAAATATCTTCACGCAATTCCCAATACAGGGGTAGATCGAGGTCAAGTCTAGACAATTAAGTCCCTTTGACCCACCTTCCACCGAAGATATTTTCGGGACAACGTGACAGGTGGTGAGCCCGTCGCCGCCTTTATGTCCAAGCCAACGATGAAATTCGTACATAAGTTTTTGAAAAACTCATTGGTACTGCCACCTGGGGATCGAACTCGGGTCTCTCGACTCGAAATTCCAACCACCGAACAACTCGGCTATCGTGACTTTTAATATTATATCCATAAGATAATAATAAATCATAATTAAAAATGAAGAAAATATCAATTATTATATTATTAACTTATAATAAAATTATTAATAAAATAATTGTATCACTTGTACTTAGTATATTTTTGCATAAATATTACTGTTTTTTTTTTCTCTTAAAGATATCTTTTAAAGATGTCAACTTGAAAGTATATCATGGTATTACTTATTAGTATCTGCGCTAACAAATAAATGCTGTGATAAGAATCTAATCGCTAATCTTATAGCCCTGAACAACAAAAAATATTTTTTGGCTTGTAATATCTTTAACGGTTACTGAGGTTTTGTTTGACAAAACTATATCAACGGAACGTTTGGTAAAATTAGTTTATTCTATAAACCATATAAATAGTAGATATTATTTCTTCATTCTCTTTGAAAACGTAGAAAATTTAGAGCAGCAGTAATATATTGTTAGTTTATTTAAAAACAGCATTTTTTATTCAAAGGATAAATAAAATATAAGAAAGTTTAATGATTTAGCATATAGAAATAATTTGATTTATTCAATACAGCAAATATCTTTGGTATGTACCTAATGAAAATCATGATTTTCTCACCTTTTATGTCGTCAGTTGTGACGTCGTGGTTTTCCTTGTTGGCTTGTATCTTCTCTATCAGATGCTCTAATCTACTGCTGTTGCCTTTGAATAGCATGATCATATCGCCCAAAGAGCCTTGGGTGTTCCGACTAGCGAGGCAGCCGCGCTCCGCTCGCCTTCCGCACTGAGTGCTCACAGCCTGCCGCAGATTGTCGCAGGTGCATCGATACCAGTTTATTTTGGCGTTTTTTGCGTGTACACTTAGCGCGGGTGCGAATTAATGCGCGACGCGTGTCCGACAGCTGCCACTAATTGAAGGTTCGCCCGTCGCGGGCTGCACTTCGTACGCTTCCTTCACGCCAATTATTTGGGTGGCTGTTTACGGCCAGTTCAATTAAGAGAGTTGTTGAGGGACCTGTGTGGTTTCGTCGCAGGTGATCCGAAGGGCAGGTTGTCAGGTTTCTATGCAATGTCTGATCGCTGTCTAAAAGTTGGTAACTAACGTGTTGTTGTATCAGCTATTTAGCGGCGTACGCGCGGGCGTAGAGACGAGCGCGGCGCGACTGAGGACAGTGCCAGTGGGCGCGTCGCGTCGTGGCGGCACCTCGGCACCCTGTCCCCGCCCGCTAGACCCGCCTACACTAACTTCCCCCCTTCAGGCACCCCCCTTACATTCAAATTTGTTTGTCTAAGAATAGCCCTTCCTAAGAAAAACTATAATTGTTTTGTAGTAAATAATTTTTTATGAGTCCGAGAATATCTTTCCGAACTTCGTATTCACATAAAAATGGTAAATGCAAACGTCTCAAAGTCTCGAAATCGTATTCACAAATGTAACACGTATCGTATATGAAAAGAAATATTTATGTGTCACATTCATTATTTACTGATGATAAAGAATTACATCGGATTCCAAAAATAAAAGTACAATTTGAGTGGTTTCTAATGTGGGTAATCAATCTTTAACATCTGTCATCAAAGATGTTCGTATGCTGGATTGATGCTAAAAGCTTTCCGTAATGTGAGGAAAAAATTTGCAGTGCTTTCCCGTGCCCACCCACAGCGTGGGCGCGACCAATGGGCGCCGACCCCCGCGCCCCCGCAACCACTCTACCACTCTACCTCGCCAGCGCTCCTCACTTAGCCTCCAAATGAAACCTTTAACAATGCTTATTGTATATCTATTAGAGGTCGTTTAAGTCCTGTAAAACATCTCGACGTAATGGATTATTTATCTTTGTGAAGGCTAAATGTTGTAACACGTTATATTACTGTGCTGGAAGTGACAAAATCATTGAAGTTCGACGAATAACCACTAATGGAACTGTAATACTTATACTGTATTGGAAAAACTAATATTTTCTTTATTTAGCAATATTCATTGCAAGTAAAGTTCACAAGAGACGTGTTTGTGTAACATTTTTGGAACTTAGCCCTCCAATTCAGTGTGGTTAGCATGTACAGACAAATCTTAGCAAAGACATAACAAATGAATATATTTGTGTTTAACCTTTCACACTATAAAACAATACAATAATATATTATGGCTGTGTTAATATAAAATATTATTAATATAAGAAGGCTACCTACTTATGACATCGTAATAATAATCATTTAAGCATTCTAAACTAAAATTTATTAAATTTAAAAAAATAAGATTTGATTCTTCACCTACTACTACTACTACTACTACTACTAAAACTATTATAAAACTCTAACAAATACATTAATTTCATGACATTCCATTTTTAAAGTAAATCGAAATAACTTCAAAATTTACAACATTAAATATGTATATAGTATGTATGATACCATTAGCTTAGTAAGGGGTTAGCTATCCACCTGTCACTTTGTCTCAGATAGGCTTCGGTGGTGTTTTTCTAGACCTTCATGTACCCTAGTATTGAATGATAAAATGTTTGAATATGTAAAAATTGTAATATAAACAGTTTATTTTAACTTACTTATCTTCACGCACAGTCCCTGATGGGGTAGCCAGAGAGAACAGATCGCCAAGTGTCACGATCCTCACATACCTCTTTCACTTCTTTCAGATTCATCATTTTCTTCATACATGCGCGTCGAGGTATCCGAGTACTCTTGACCCTCCCCTCTTCGAGCAATAACCATTTAACCAACTTTGATTGAGATCTGTTAGGACATACGCAGTTGATACCACATTCGTTAAAATTGTTCATTGGTTCGAGCCTTCCTCTTAGGGGTCAAACTCCGGTTAACTAATTCAAATTCCGATCATCCAACAACTCGCCTGTCGTGTCTATTAAAGATAAATGAATTGAAAATAAAAAGTGTCGTTAATCACTGCGGAAGATGTTCTGTATTTTAATGTATCCACTTGCTACAAAACAATATATAAAATTAATCTAAACCTAATGTTATGTTTTATTTAATATTATGTGGACAGTAATATTATAGCATGGTGGTCACCCGGAGTCCGGCAATCGTTCCTCAGGGGCCGATTGAGACCGTGTTGCCTTTTACTTGTGCATATATTACTCGGATTACGCACCAGACGCCAGCCGAGCTTATTTTAAGGATAAACTTGAGAAATATCTGCATGTGAGTGCGCCCCTGTGGTTTCTGTAAAGTAGCCTGAACGACTGCGACGCTTTAATGATGGGCCTCATATAAGAGAAAATAACATTAAAATCAAAAAAATTACCTATTCTGTAGATTTTTTAATGTATGTATGTAATGTTACATTAATATACATACTTATTCCGGCCATAAGTTTTGTTACAAATGAAAATGAATTTCTTTTATTGAAGTAATGTAATGTTATTAAAATATATACCTACATATTTATTTTCTATTTCCAAGGGAAATTTCACCACTGCATGATCCAAAGATTCTTTTAAGAGACTTTAAGTCGCCGTGTGGTTTAGAGCAGGCCATGTCTTCTGAAACTAGTAAGACAAAACCACCTGCGTATTGCAATAGAAGGCGTTTTGATAAATCCACTCTCTTTAAATGTAAATATTGATTTAGGGCATGTTCTGTATATCAACGACAAGCACCGAGCTTCAGGTCTACTTTTATAATACGCGACAGAGTCCTAGATTCTTCGTTTTTCGCGGTAAGATTTTTACTTCCTAATGGGATGTCAACGAATTTTGGCTTTAACAGCATTAACAGCCTTTGTAGTTCTAACAGCACGCGGCCGCTCAGATCTTTTCTGGTCTTCGGCAGAGGAAGCGTTGTTGTATCTGTTGATAGTACGATATACGGTTGACATCAAGCTCTTGAAGTGTCTGGAATATGACTGACGGCTCCGCACCCACTTTGTGGAAGGCGATCACTGTAATCCTATTTTCTTTAACACCTCATTTCATATTGTAATTTGATAATGAACACGAAAACTATCTGAATTGGCACCGAATCGAAAGAAGTTTCTTAAATAATATACGTGTTCCAAATTCAAAATAAATAAAAAGTTGAAAAAAAAAGAAAAGTTTTTATGTAATAGTATTTATGGCCAGACTAGTTATAATGTACATATATTATAATATACAAAACAAAGAATAATTGCGAGTATACATTTCAAAACATGTGGTGATTGAAATATTATGTTCTAACTTTACATTTATTTTTTGTAATTTTTGCACATAAAGCAAAAGTCAAACATCACAATATGGCAAAACTTTTATACTTTCAAAACGCTGTAAAATTTGTTAATTTGATTTAATTTTAGTATACAACAATTGTGAAACAAATGTGAACCGTTCGTTGTGGAAAGTTTTCAGGGAGGCCGGTGTTCAGCAGTGGACTCTAGATAGGTTGTAAAGAAGAAGAAGAAGATACAACAATATTCATCTTGGTATATTTTTAACACAAAAAGTTTTTAAAGTTATCGAGAATAAATAAATTATTTAATTTACAGATAAAACCCCGTGAGGTTCGATACTTGCAAGTTTTGTTATCTATTATCTTGTTTAACATGATTTCACTGTCCAAATTTATATGTATAATTTAGGTAAATTACCCTGTTTTCCTAATAACTAATTACTTGTATCATGTCACATTCATGTAGACGATGTTTTAGCTAATAAGTTTGTCTCGTTGCGAGTGCAAGGCGAACTAAACGGGATCACAGAGTCTGACAAATTAATGAACATTAAACATTCATCTCGCGACGGAGTCGAAATGGGATTGACACGTAGTCGGGCGCTGCAGCGAATGGGTACAAAAGGGTTGAACATTAATACTTAAGCGTCCCGCACCTCACTCCTGACATGGCCGATTAGTCTGTCACTGAGCCAAATCTCCAGTCCCTGAATAAAGTATTATGAAAAAGTGCTCCTTATCTCAGAAGGCTTGCCCGCGAAAGTCCCGGCTATGATGAGGGTATGAAATTATATTTTCATTGGCTTTCTTCTCATTCCATTACGAAGGATAGATACTTTTTGACAGATTAACATAACAAGGCACTCAGCTGCAAGTATATAAATAAAGTTTTAAGATATAAAGTTTAACACACCTTGTATTAAAGTTATCTGTATATATTCTTGTGCAAATGTTTCAAATAAATTTGAAACATAACAGAAATGTACGGTGTTATTACTATTAGAGTTCTAAAAATATATGTTAAACGGAAGAATAGAAACAATCGTCATTATCTTAATTATTTCTAGACCTCTTAATTGTCTAGACCTCTATTGACCCCAGTATTGTTAAAATGAGTGACGATATTTATTTTAATTTATCTTAATTGAAAAACAAATCTCTATAGGCATACCTTCATGCCTTATAAGGCAAGAAGGTATGAAAATGATTGAAAGCAGTAAACGTATTTCTAATTATTTTGCTGTCACCGTTAATTAATCCCCAAGTGAGAGCAGGTCTAAGCACAGGGAAACAACATCGTGCATATTTAACATGATCCTATGTGACGGACTGACGCCTCCAGGCCCCTTGTTACATAATAGTCATTAAGACGCTAACCTCAATATAAAAGACATGCCTCCAACAATTCACGTAGTTCGCCATTAAATTTTCAATAAGTTTAACTCATTCTTTTTTCATCTTAATTTTTTCTATAATTCAAATAAATAATCGCACATATTCCTCTTTGTTGTATATTGAAGAAATTATTTAAGAAATATATTTTTATACTTTTGCGGCAAAAACTCGATTAAAACACTGGAAAAAAAGGTTTATTTTTGTGGTACCGTGAGCTGTGACGAATTTACGATGTCAACAAACACCCAAAAATATTTTTGTTGTCTACCTGCGCCTCTCTAGGGAGTCGAGGGAACGAGACACGCGCCCGCCTGCGCACATCCCAATAAATCAACTAGACAACCTTGCAGCCGTCATTCTCTTGGATTAATATGTCATTATGGTATTATATCCTAAAATAGAACATATTAATAAATCCCTAATAGCTTTTACATATTTATTAGGAGACATCATATTGCTTTATGGTACTTTTGTTTTCTTATTTTTTAATTTGAAATCCTTGATAATCTCTGAATTGACACTCATCTGGTATCTATACCAGATGAGCGTCAGGTTTTTGTCTGACAATCAGCTGATTCTACTACTTACTATAGCTGATAATCTACTGTTGGTACTGCCTTAAGACACGCACAATGGATTATTCTTTAGTTATTAAAATTATGATGTAATATTTATGTAGATAATATTGTTAGTTAAGTACTAATTTTCCTTTTTCTTCCGATTTTGCTTATTCATTGTTTGTTTTTCTCTGAGTGTATTGTCGTTATAAGCTTTTCCAGTAATTGCATTTTTCTATATCCAATTGTGATAACCTTTTTATGGAATGCCGCTCCAACTTATTTTATTTAAACTTCGTTTAATAAATTAAAATAAAATAAATAAATAAATAGATATCTTCACGCAATTCCCAATACAGGCAGGGGACTAGTCTAGACAATTAAGTCCCTTTGACCCACTTTCCACCGAAGATATTTCGGGACCACGAGACAGGTGGTGAGCCCGTCGCTGTCTTTATGTCTAAGCCAACGATATCATTCGTACGTAAGTTTTTGAAAAACCCATTGGTACGAGCCTGCCACCTGGGCACGTTTAATAAATAATAATGAAATGTCTTCGCGCACCAGAGAGAACAGATCGCCAAGTGTCAAGGTCACGTTTCGGTTTACAAAAACTCTTGACCCTCCCCTCTTCGATTTCAGAAAGACACACCTCGATTTAATGTTAATGTTAACGTTTGCGATTCGTTACCATTCTGTCATCACTCGTTCGTTCAACGTGCCCAAACCATCGAAGCACGTCCTTATCCAATCATATTATGTTTTTTACTTATTATTATTATTTTTACATCTTATTATTTTTTGTACTTACCTATGAAATTATTCGTGTACATTGCATTCAAATTTATGTTGAAGATTAGTTTATTTTACTTAAAAATTTCATGTACAATGGCTCCATATATCTATCTCAAAGGATTTCAAAAAATAGGATTCGGTGAATAGTGGATCGAAGGGACTGTCTGGACTAACTAAAAATAAAAAATAAGTATGTCAATATCTAACCTCGAACGTCTCTAATGCAATAAGTAATACTTCTCGAAAGAAATAAGTGATCTTTACTACTTTCAACTCGATCGATCGAACTTAGCTGTCTCATGAAAGTACTGGAATTCTCGAATAAATATTTTTTGTAAAACCTTATGTGAAACTTGTATCGTCAATTCGCTTGTATCGTCAGCTTGGATACTAACTACCACATGCTCCGTACCAATCTGTCTGACCACCCCAGTCTTGAGTATACGGTAGTGAACTTGTTTTCATCATTGAATATTATGGCACAGAACAAAAGGCATCAATTTGAGGTGACGTGAATTTTAAGACGTAAACAATTTCACAGATCCAAATAGGCGTAAAATGAGGGCCACACAAGGCAAATAAATCGATTGCTGGGGATGTTTTTGTACGCAGATCTCAGCGTGAGATAAAAGTTACAGGGTGGTCTCGGGGATGCGACATGCGACTTTATGGCGGACCTAATTCATGTATCATAGACACATGGGTGCAAAATATTGACTTTCGCCATTGTGTAAAAAAACATTCATATTTGCTTAAGATTAGGAATCTAAATAAGTTAAAATAACAGCGACAATAAAAAAAAAATTTAAAATTTTTAATATTACATAGGAAAACTAGATATCAGTAAATTGTTACTACATAGTGTAGCAAATTTGCACAGATATCGCACATTATTTACATTATTTTTGTTACGTCTAATTTGCTGGTGCGCTTCCCAAATAAATATCTCTGTTTAGCGTGACGTTTGTCGGAGAAAATATATTTTCGGAAATCAATTACTCTATACATCATCATTTCTATAATAATAACATATCGAACATCTACTGCTAATCATAAACCTCTCCCAAAGATTATTCATATAGAATGAACGATTGAATTGTGTCATACAGATATTGTCATATGTCATATAGAATAATCTTGTGCTATAAGCATAAATTCTTCAAACTATGTGGCCGGTCTACAGCCACAGGCCACCTACTGCGGATATTTACCTTCTCATCATGGCACACGGTTACATATCTTTATGATATAATTATTATTCATCATTGATCAGTTTTCTTTCTATGTACGAATTTTGGCCATTGAGTATCACTATTCGATAAGAATACAGAACCTGGTTTTCTGGTTAAAGTATTACATGCCGGGATTAAACATTTTAAATTACAGACGCACGTGCTTTCGGCGCAAACGATTGTCTACGTAATGGGCCAGCCTACATGTATGTTCGTGAAAGTTCAAAAGCACTAGAATTTTATAAGACAGACTGGAAATATTAATATGAAATGTATAGTTAATTCTAATCGTGTAGACATAACATTACCTAACGTTTATACAATCTATTCATATAAATAAATATAAATAAATAAATAAAATAAATATCTTCACGCAATTCCCAATACAGGGGTAGACAGAGGTCTAGTCTAGACAATTAAGTCCCTTCGACCCACCTTCCACCGAAGACATTTTCGGGACAACTTGACAGGTGGTTAGCCCGTCGCCGTCTTTATGTCCAAGCCAACGATATCATTCGTACGTAAGTTTTTGAAAAACCCATTGGTACGAGCCTGCCACCTGGGGATCGAACTCGGGTCTCTTGACTCGAAATTCCGACCACCCAACCCCTCGGCTATCGAGACTTATTCATATAAAATCATGGTAAAACCTTTACTGCGGTAAATATATTTAATTTAATATAGAATTTGTTAAAGAAACAACAATTCTCCTTATGAACCCTGCGTGTGGTTGCAGTAGGATTAGAAACTCCAGAAATTCTTGAGCTTCGAAAATAATTTTAATGTAATAGAGATAACAGCAACATAACATACAAGGTTAATGTTTTAAGAATGATTATTGTATAATCAACAAGATTCTTGTTTTCCGATTAAGATGTGTTACGTCCGTGTTTCCCGCTATTATAGTTGTGTAATATATTTATAGTTGTCTGATCTATTATGCAAATACCTCAGACTAATGAAAGGGCTGAGTGTAAATTTTCGTTGTGTAATCGTTTTAATATGTATAGGTGCATCGTGATCGTACTCACGTTAAGGCTCTACCATGAAAAGGGCTTTATGTCTGTGAAACCAACGGCAAATATGCAATTTAAATACAAAGCATCATCATCAACAAGTTCTTGATTCTATAACTTTAATTTTTAATACTACAGTCTCTCTTAAAACTTATAGCGATCAATCACACATAAAGATGGGCATCTAACGGTTAGCGAGCTTTCATAGAACAGAGCTTGGTGGCTGTCAAATAAGTGTGACAAGAATAGAGTTAGTGTGCAAGAGCACGATACGCGGTGTCACGTCTCGCGGTGATGGTATCCCAGAAGCGGCGCGGTCTGTGTAGTGCGCGTTACATCTCACACGAAATAGGTCAATTAAGACGTGGGAGTGAGGCGATACGTGACCGTAACGCCTGATCCCCGCCACGATACGTCACGGTGTTACGTTTGACGCCTTTATTTATCTAAAACTGCTGCTAGTGTCGTGTCGGATTTACGTGATAACAATGCCTACAGTGTTAAGTACGCAGTTTATGAATATAAAGCGTCGGAACGATTACACCAGACGCAAGGGTCGTGCGGTGTTAAATGTAACTTGCAGAATATTGAACGCACTAACATGTTTATAAGTCGTTTCTGTTTATCGTCAAAAATGGACAAGTAGCTTGCAGAAATATCTTTTCTTCTAGCATACTTTAAAACTAAAGTATACATGCAGTGCATATTGCAAGGCTCTTCATTGCAGGCCGAATGCAGTATTTTGTTTAGAACGGTCTTTATAACAATATTTGGAGAATTATCAGCAGTAGACTTTAAAAAGCCGGTACAGAGAAAAAGAAAGAAAAGAAGACTGGCGGACTTCTTTTACGAAGTCGGATTCATTAATATATTCGAACTATGCCAAAGTTGGAAACTATCTGTAGATTACTTAGTTACAAAAAATACCTATATTCTTCGGCTAATACTTGATAAACAAAAAAGTAATAAGTTCATATTTATTGTTCTTAATTATGAAATAACAATTTTAAGATGTACAAAAAAAACAGACAAAAGATAATACATAATTTTTGAGAAGATAAAGACTTCTATACATATTTTCGAGCTTTAAAATATTTTCTAATGTAAATATATACTCCTATTGATCTCTAATTTTGTGTGTTTGATAGAAAACATTAAGATATTTACAAAAGAGAGAACTTTCCAAACTTCTTAATGAAGGGTGTTTATTGTCCGTCAAATACCTGGGAGTGAGCTTAAAATCACTCACCCTCCGGAAACAACGTAAATGGGGCTTAGACTGTATAGAGTGCTTCACGAGGTACCGCTTAATTTATGAGTACTTCAGATAGCGAATAAATAAACCACCACAAATATGTAAGTAAAAGATAAAAGTATTAACGCATGGGTATTAAAAACGGAATTTTATTATAAGGCGTACATACAAATACATACATACATACATATGGTCTGTTAAAGTTCAATGCAGGAAAGAGCCCTATTCCATAAGGAGGATTTGCCATAATCACCACACTTGGCGAGCGGATTGGTGATCACAATACCAGACCACTCGCACCACAGACGCTGTTGCCCATCTTCGGTCAGAATATTTTTAAAGATGGATATCCCGCCATCTATCGGTTGCCATAACGATATTTAAAGCTTGTTTATAAGGCCGGTTTCTGGTTAATTCCTTCTTCATCACAACAAAGTGCAAGAAATTGTACAATACCAATAATGTTACGTCGAATAAATGTACAACAGAGATTGTTAGAGTAAGACTTAGAGAATACTTGTAGTATTATAACACCACTTTTTACTAATATTCCCGTCTACATCCGTTACAATTGCCGTCTTCATGGCCCACACATAATATAATTCTGATACTCCGACTTATAATAGATGCTTATGTTTCTCAATTTATGACGAATTGGAACAAAAGACAGAAGCCTTTATAAAATGCTGCATATTCATGAGGATTTATTGAGATGACTTGTAGTAATTGACACTATTTTTTTTCTTTTTTCGTGTGTTTTAGGATTTTTTTAATTTATATATTTTCATCGCTAAGTACACACAATTTAAAATCTTTCAACTGCAACACAGTAGTAGTACTCGATAACCAAACCCAATTTAATGACCTCGAAAAAGAAAGTAATATAAAGGACTAAAAAATCAAATTACATATTTAATAAATATCTTCACGCAATTCCCAATACAGGGGTAGACAGAGGTCTAGTCTAGACAATTAAGTCCCTTAGACCCACCTTCCACCGAAGATATTTTCGGGACAACGTGACAGGTGGTGAGCCCGTCGCCGTCTTTATGGCCAAGCCATCGATATATTTCGTAAATAAGTATTTTAAAAACCCATTGGTACGAGCGTGCCATCTGGGGATCGAACTCGGGTCTCTTGACTCGAAATTCCGACCACCCAACCACTTGGCTATCGTGACTTTTACAATAGACATCATTAGTACAAATTGATTATGTATTTTCATCTTTGATATCGAAAGAGGCAACTGTTTTTACTGACTTTACTAACTGTTCTATGGGAACTGTTTTTAAGTAGGCTACCCTTCGAAAACATTAACTGTCTTTGTACATATGTTGATTTTTAATAGATAGTGAGGAAACTCATTTATAAATGATGGCGTAATTCATCGCTCTTTCTCCCTTTCCATAGTAACTTTTTACGGTAGGAACCCTACTTTAGGTGGTTTTCTACATTGATCCGCCCGAGAATCGAACGGTGTGAACGCAACTCGTCGACAGTGCTCGTCGATATAATGAAAACCATTTAACGCACAATTCGTCTATCATCACCCAATGCCTTAAGACCGGGGCAGTATCTGTCAGCGAACATACTCGTATGTACTGCCTAACTCCTAACCGTTTAGTGATTTCTATAATCAGCTTAGCATCCTAATAGGATGTCTCATAGACGAAAACTGTTGTAGTTTTTAATGGCTCATAATAATTTTTTTTTTTTTGAAGAAATCATCCTTTTTTGCACAAAAATGACTTTTTTTTGCGAGTTTACAAGTGATTTTGTTATATATGTGATGAGTTAATTTTAAAAGGAATCGAAGCCTTGAAACTGTAATCCACTGCGTGTGAATCTTCAATGTCTTCATAATTAAAAACATTAACGTCGTGATAGAGATGGTATGCCGAGGTGTAACGAACCGAGAGGCATGAGCGGCTTGGTGACAGTAGTGCGTGGCCTCTGCGCCTCTACGCCGAGGTCGGTTAAGCGGGCCGCGCTTGAAGTGACCATAATCTATATACATATAAATGGAATTGAAGTGTCTGTTTGTAATTTCAAATTAACAGCTCTTCACTAAATGCATATGGAAGTATTTAGGGTACTCACCTAACAAATTTTAAAATTTTTCTCTTGTGTGTAAAAAGTTTACTTTCATTGGCAGATACTACAGAACTGATGATAAAGGAGTGACTTAGATAACTACTTTCATTTTAGTAAAACTAATAAAGATTCCGAGTTAAGTGTAAATCCGCCGGAGCAGCTAGTATTTAATATTTTAAGATTAATTCGTCAAGATTAATTTAGCTATAGCTGCAATAGCTTCCTACTTTATTCTTATTAAATTCTTACCTCGAAATCAGGTTGCCTTATTCATAAAAATAAAATTATTCAGAGTCTGTCAGTACTGATAAAAATGAGCCGTAGCATTGTCACAATGGACCAGCGTCGATTCTGCGACAATAACAGTAGTTCGGGGCGTTAGCGGTTCGCTCGTGACCAGAAATTGCCACGCCGAGTCACGCAGCTTTTTACCACATTTTGGTGAGTTATGGTACATTAGTCCGCATGACCCTGAATACAGCACGGTTGGTGACTTTGGTGCCAATGTACCTAGGGTAACGATACCTTATCG
Source organism: Sericinus montela (assembly GCA_029286605.1). NCBI lineage: Eukaryota > Metazoa > Arthropoda > Insecta > Lepidoptera > Papilionidae > Sericinus > Sericinus montela. The sequence goes on from JAGSMR010000005.1 coordinate 6,553,821, forward strand.
ACTAAAATTTTTCTTTTAATCTTACTATTAAACATAGTTTAAATTCGATACATTTTTCGTTTTAATGGGGACTTCGATATTTAAAAAGAAATCGTCATAAAAATTTGGATGTTAGTGCAAAACATCTGTTATTGCCAACAATCGAGGGGTTTGATAAGGATTCGAAGGAGTGCGAGTTTAGATGGTGCTTCTGTATTTTTAACTATCCATGTTAAAGTAAGGCTAGCCGAGTGGTTGGGTAATCGGAATTTGGATTTAAGAGACCCGAGTTCGATCCCCAGGTGGCAGGCACGTACCAATGGGGTTTCAATAACTTATGTACGAATTATATCGTTGGCTTGGACATAAAGACGGCGACGGGCTCACCGCCTGTCCCGTTGTCCCGAAAATATCTTCGGTGTAAATTTGGTCAAAGGCACTTAATTGTTTAGACTAGATCTTTGTCTACCCCTGTGTTGGGAATTGCGTGAAGATATTTTTTTTGCAAGTAACGTTAATGCGAAATTGTATTACTAAGGCCTTCTGAAAGTCTAATTTATGTACAGTATATATATAAATATAAAATATACGTCTGCGTTATATGGTAGGCTGTGCAAGCGGCGGCGCATGCGGCAGGCGGATCGGCACGTAGTTCCGGTGCTGCAGGTGCGGTGCGGTGTGATGCTGTGGTTGCGCTTGGACTGCCTCGGCGCACCTGTTGCACGCTTCACAAGCACTGCCAAGTCGAAATCAATGTCTGCCACTCTAGACAATCAAAGCCAGTGCGAGCCATTCACTTTGGAAAATTACTTACAGCTGTAAGTTCGGTTTTCGCTTTTTTAGTGCATCATTGAAAAATTTAATTTAAACGAAACAAAAATATTTTGTTTAAAAAACATTAAATAAAATTTCTTTATCTATGACAATTTGCATAAGATTGCGTGAGAGCATTAGCAGGAAGTCTCAGAACTGACCGGTAGGGGATTGAACATCCGGCGGCCCCGACTCTACTTGATATTTTCATGATTTCCGCGTTTTAACTGCTTTCGGAAGTTGGGACTGTTAGTATGTTTTTGTTTTATATTAAGGTTAATTTTTTTTCTAAATGACTTATTTCGCAGTTGGTTATCAGTAAAAAGGAAACATAATACTTCTAAAGATCAAGATTATCATGAAAATTTACCAGTAATAAATCCTCTACAGGATATACGCCCTGGGCAGATGGATATTTGGTGAACGCATAACATATGTCGTAATGTGGCACATATAATATCATATCACAATTACTCCATTATAACCTGCTACCGGTTTCTTTGACTGCATAATATTGATCAAGTAATTTTCTAGATATCTATTTCATCTATTTCTTTAGTCACATCTAACGACTACCAAATCGATACTGTATTTATATATTTATTTATTTATACTCTTAACTGTGTGCATAACAAAAATATTTCTTGGTAGATATACATTTTCTGTACTGAGATGAAAAAGCGAAACCTGTAAAATATATAAAATTTTACAACAGACCCTTTCAAAATACCAAAGTGACATTGATATCATATAGCTATTAGCCAATTTAAAGCAATAATTTTTTTTTATTTATAGTAATAAAATAAAGTATGAAACTACTTTGCGAACTTTGATGCAATTATCAAATAAATAACAATATCGTTGTAAGTTGTTATTAAACAATACTTCTGTTACCTACGTCAAACCTAGTATTAGTCTCACTTGAGAATGTAAACTAATCCGAAACCGACGACGGCAAATTCATAGACTGAGGAACAATAACAACAATAGAAGCAGAGCAGGGCAGGAAATGCCGAGGAAGCCAAGATGAGCCCCGCTTCGCTAAACTATCACGCACAATAGCAATAACAAACAAAACCCTCCGCAGATGTACGTCTAAGTATGCGATCCTAAACATCTATATTATTGTAATGTGTTTTGATTGCTGCTTTGTATTACGTAATCGCGCACATACTTTGAATCTAAACAAAGTATTTTAGTTTAATCATGACATTGGCAAACAGACACGTTTTAATTGAAATGTGTATTTAACATCGCAAAATTTTTAATTATAACGTTTAACTTATAATTTATTAATCTGCTCCAGGTGCAAATTTAAATGAATCAGTTTAAATAATTTCAATTGTAAAGATTTATAGAGGAAACCGATCATTTTATTTTATTGCATAGCCGTAGAAAGAATTGCAGTGAAAGAGTGAGTGTGTGTAAGAATCTAACCAAATGGCAATATACCGCAGATTCTATTAACTTATTATATATCGTCCATCAGCGGAACCTAGAATTTCACGTTTTGACATGCCTTACCTACTACCTAGCCAAATGGGCCTTCAACCCTTCAGCTTTTTTCCAGGGCCTTTTTCTTTTTCCTGGGTATAGTCCCAGCGAGGTATACACCCGGCGATGACATTTTAACGATATTATGAGCGCCATGACATAAAGGAATAGTAGCGGTAGTGGAGTCTTATGTCATTACTATAAAACATCACAATAAGTAATACCTATTGTAAAGTGAAGGCAATTCAATCTTTCTTACATAGAAACTACAAGATAGTTATATACAATTACTATAAAATTCTTATTCAATGAATCGTGAATATTTCTTGTTACAGTGAAAAAGATTATAAAAACTTATTACAAAGTATATTACCATTATCTCAAATTAGTCAATCATGATTGCTGAATTTGTTCCGGATTTGTTCGAAGTAATAGATTAATGCGAAAGGAACTGCCTAACGAATAACATTAACAAGGTTCCGCAGACACATTACGATGCACTGGGTAACATTTTTGGTAGCTCACTAATAAATCAAAATTATATCTAAGATATTGGTATTTTTTACCAAGCTGTTATTTGTCTTTCACATGAGGCACCGTATTACTGAAGGTCTGAAGGTAATAGTAATAGGTCGCCTTTAGAGAGATTCCATAAGGAAGATTTATCACAATTACTATACTGGGTAAGTGAATTGGCAAGATATTATGCAACTTAGGTGTTAGTTTGTACCTCAGCTTCTGTACCTGAACAGACTTAAGATAATTTTCCTTTAACATGATCAGTAATTTTTCTTCTGCTATATTAATAAAACCCTGTCACTATTATTTATAGGATACTTTAACATTGGTAGGCGAAACATGCTATGAAAAAATATACAATTCCAAGATGTTTGTAAGTTTTCATGGTTTTGAATAGCCAGTCACTAGAGTAAAACAAAACTATATAGAACAAAACCAACCTTTACGACTTGGAAAGGTACTTAAATAATCAAGATTTGTCTCATGAAATCTCTAAATGGAACTTAATTTTTAATATTTTAAAAGGTTAGTACTTTGTAAAGTCACGATATGGGTGGTCGGAATTTTGAGTCAATAGACCCGAGATCGTTCCCCAGGTGGCAGGCTCGTATCAATGGGTTTTTCAAAACTTATGTACGAATTATATCGTTGGCTTGGACATACCTTTATGTCCACGACGAGGCGACGAGCTCACCACCTGTTATGTTGTCCCGAAAATATCTTCGGTAGAAGGTGGTTCGAAGGGACTTAAATATCTAAACTAGACCTCTATGTACCCCTGTATTGGGAATTGCGTGAAGAGATTTTTTTTAGTACTTTAACATGGAATTTAACTAAGCAGTCGTCACACTCGCTCAATTAAAGCTAATGGAAGCTAATGTAAGCTGATCATTCTTTAATCAGCTTCCATCACTCTGGCAAACTGCAAGCCTTGAATGGCTGTGTAGGGAGGTTCAACGCCGTCACATCCATAAAAAGGCCATCATACAAAGTAAAAACTCAGCAAATGTCTAGAATTTATTAAGACGTCTTGGAGTTGGAAAATCATGTAAGAAGTATTCTAGGCAGCAGTAGGCATTTAAATATTAATTCTTTATATGACCATTTCAGTGCTTCGTCCGTTTTTTAATTGAGTTACAAAATAAATGTATTAAATTATCTTTCTTCTAAACTCTTCTTTATCAGCTCCTAGTAACTCGCCATTTGATATCTATTACATCCAATGCTATTCATCAGTATCAGCCGTAATTTGATCCTTCCAACCTAAGGGAAATTGGTCCTCTCTTTGTGTCATGTCTTTAAATACATTGTACTCTCTGGTATTATTCCACCTACTGGTCTGGTATTACACCACCTGTTGAGTGGTCGGAATTTCAAGACAAGAGACCCGAGTTCGATCCCCAGGTGGCAGGCTCGTACCAATGGGTTTTTCAAAAACACATAAGTTTTTGAAAAACCCATTGGTACGGATTATATCTTTGGGTTGGACATAAAGACGGCGACGGGCTTACCACCTGCCACGTTGTCCCAAAAATATCTTCGGTGGAAGGTAATTCGAAGGTATTTAAATGTCTAGACTAGACCTCTGTCTACCCCTGTATTGGGAATTGCGTGAAGATTTTTTTATGAGTATGTCCAAAATCCTTATTGCCGTTCCTCTATAAAATTAATGCGCATCTTATTATTCTTAGTATTGTGTAATGAGCATCTTGTATTAGAATATTATTATAATTATTATTTTGTTAGATTGAGGGTGTTACTGAAATTTTATTAGAAACGTATTTTTATATTTACGTGTTTCTTTAGATAGTTCAGGAAGTTGTTTATTATATACTGCAACGGTACCCTAAAAAGGACAGAGGATTAGACGCGCACGCGCCGATAAAGACATCATCAAATTATTTGCCACCTGCTTGGCCATGGTCCTCCGCAATCACCTGACTTCCTATTGCGGTTACGTCACTGCTTAGGCGTAAATTAGTGGTAAAAAGGTGTTAGTACAAGCTATTTTTCTCTCAATCTACCATTTACGGTACTTATCTACAATTTTACGGTTGTCAAAATTTCTTAATGATACAAATTAATGTGAACGTGAGAATTCTGGAATCTCAAAAACCATTCTCACCATGTCTTACGCAAAAGGAATACGAGAACGACATCGTGCAACATTTTATAACAATTTCATTTTAAATTTATAACTTTATCAAGTTTTCTTTGAATTACTTCACGAAGCTTGAAATTATTTTCCTATTTTGATTGTACTTCTTCTTCACTTTGAAATGAATACGAATATCCAATTTTCTAAATCTAATAGAGAATGTAATCTTAGCCACAATGAGGATGGTGACAAGTGAATAATGAATGCGCCGATTTTCGTTGAAAGGCAATGGAAACGTGACCAGAGCATTTAGAGCCAGACGGAAACTGTGCAGACCGTGATTACATTTTAATATTTCGAGTCGATGGGAACTCGTTTTTTACGAAAAGGACCCATCATATTTATGCTTAATTTAGTCTTTACAACCAAACAAAATGTGTTCGAGTAGACCTTAGAATTTAGGTAAATCGAGAAAAATGTTAAATCATAATAAATAAATGAATATCTTCACGCAATTACCAATACAGGAGTAGACTGAGGTCTAGTCTAGACAATCAAGTCTCTTCGACCCACCTTCCACCGATGATATTTTCGGGACAACGTAACAAGTGGTGAGCCCGTCGCCGTCTTTTATGTCCAAGCCAACGATATAATTCATACATAAGTTTTTTGAAAAACCCATTGGTACGAGCTAGTCAACAGGGGATCGAACTCGGGTCTCTCGACTCGAAATCCGACCACCCAACGACTCGGCTATCGTGACATATAAATGTTAAGGTTACAATTTCATAATTAGTCGTCCTCATAACCTTTACCGCTATTTTGATCATAACTTCAAAACATTTTATTGTACAAATAGAAGTGAATCGCTTTCGTTATGTTTCTATTCGTTACGTTTTTTTCTCATTTTGGAGTTACGTTGTATGGTCTGGTCTTATTAACGTTCATAGATTTGTGTAGATCATACAGTAAGATTCTGACACGAATTTTATTTAATTACTTTTTTCTTCTTTAGATTATTATGGAAAATAAAAATAAAATATCTTCACGCAATTCCCAATACAGAGGTAAACAGAAGTCTAGTCTAGACAATTAAGTCCCTTCAACCCACCTTCCACCGAAGATATTTTCGGGACAACGTGACAGGTGGTGAGCCCGACGCCGTCTTTATGTCCAAGCCAACGATATTGTTTGTACATAGTTCGATCCTCAAGAGGCCGTACTCATTGGTACGGCCACATGAGGATCGACCTCGGGTTTCTTGACTCGAAATTCCGACCAACCAACCACTCGGCAATCGTGACTTTTCTATTAGATTATTAGATTATTATGAGACATACGATTACTGTCTATTTTTATGGCGTTTTTCTGTGTTTTTAGTTTTGCCAACGCCATACATCACGCCGAACTTATTAAATATATAGAATAAAATATAAAATAGCAAATAGCATGTATAACAATACTTATTTTTGTCCAATCACTTGTCATTTTGGGGATATCATCGTCAGTTCCTCACTATGAAACCAAATCAAAACTACAAGAATCTAGGAAGGAAGTATACGTAAATTTATTAACTTGATTAACAATTTTTTAGCAATAAATTGAACCTATCAAATTAAATTTTCTCTCTCTTTTTGATATTTCGAAAATGATGAATATATCGTTCTTAACAAACCGGTTTAAAACGTTCGAAGATGTGGCAATACCACCACTTGTGGTTCTATTTTTTGTGTTTTCTGCCCAAATTTACTTATTCTTCCCGTGGGTATAATTATCATTCGCTTAAAAAGAGGACACGGACTTAAAAGTTGTAATAATTATCGAAATACTACACAGAAAACAAAATACATTGTCGGAACAGTATTTACGCTATGATGTGTTCTATATTACAGTAGTATGTCAGTTTTATTTAATCAAAGACTATAAAAGAGTGGTTACTAGTTTGTGTGTCATTATATTATTATTATAATTTATAAAATAAAATATTTTATCCTCCTACCCTACCACCTGAGGATTGAACTCGGGTCTCATGACTTGAATTCCGATCACCCAACCTCTCGACTATCGTGACTTATATTTCACGATTATGATTATTAATATTTCATAAGTCACATATTATCTATAAGAACCTAAAAATTAAAATCAGACAGTTAGTTAACAAGGCAATGTATATTTTACGTAGTGACTGGTATATACGAATATTATTCATGTATTTTTACACAAAAATCTGTTGCTATAAAGTGATGTCCCTAAGTATTAAATACGTTAATTAGGTAAATCCCGGGATCATTGATTTCCTTGGGCGTGTTAATAAAACAGAAACTAAATGGCGTCTATTGCAGCGAAGTCATCGATTGAAAGCGGATGGGCATCCTATTTTTGGGTGGTCGCGACGCCGGCGTTCATTTCACGGATTTTAAGGGCTTTTATCGAACCTCGCTGCCCCTTGCCCACCTTGTCCTTACAATAAATAGGTACTATTTAATTCTAATAAATACTTTATTTTTTTTTTAAACAAATTGATTAATTATTGTTACAACACTGTTTAAATTTTTAAAAAAGTTTCAACTTGGTTATACGATAAACTTATTGCAAGAAATCGCCTTCTTGGAGCCAAACTTTGAGACCGTTATAGCCTCTTGGTTAATTATAATTCTTATTATTGTATAAAATTATTTAGTTAAGTCTTAATTTAGATAATTCTTAATTATATAATTGTGTGAAAGAGAATCTAAATAGTAAAAATACTATATAGATTCTCTTTTATAAATAATAATTTATAGTTATTAATTAAAAGCAATAAAGTATATATTTATAGAATTTTTGCAAAGTGTAAAGTCTTTTTTATTAATTAGATAGTTTTGCTGACCTTTGTTTGCCTACTTTTTGATTTGCTTATTTCTGTAAAATATTGTTAAATTTAGAATTATGCTTCGATTGGGTGTTCAAGTGGGTGCAACGGGTGCTCCCTCGATCCGCCCCCATCCACGCCCAAAGACACGCCTTCATAGTTCTATTTCAAAATAAAACCCTCTTATGGACCTAAGCAAAACAGCATAAAAAATATTAAAGCTTAAATTACAGAATTTATTTCACAGTAACGTGTAGGTACTGTGTTAAGTGAACAGAAAGCCTACGAGGAAAGGAATATTATATAACCTGTGCTTTAAAGAGAAAATATTAAATGTAGCTTGTCAGAAGCTTGTAATAAAATACACAACCCAGAGTCGAAATCCCTAGTGCCTTGCTCCATGTTTAAACTCTGCGTCCACGTGACACCACCAGATCAGATGGACAGACAAGTGCGTGAATATAAAAGCGTTTCATGCTATAATATTGTTAAAAAGATTTTTATAAATCTTGGTAGACTTTCCGATAATGTTGATATTACGATGGACTGTTCACTACAATAACGGATTGGATGCGGAAAAGCTATGGTTTCTGACCGTTATCGACTGTGAATGGCTGGGTGGAATTGGAAACTGTATAAAGTAAAGAATGTCTAATAAAGTACTTTATTAGTCGATACCTTCGAAAACGTAACGATAACCGAGTGGTTGGGTGATCGGAATTCAAGTCAAGAGACCAATGGGTTTTTTTTTTTTCAAAAACTTAAACAATAAAGGTCTCTATGCTTTAAAACTAATATAAAATGCACATCGAAATGAACTTCGAAATACAAGGAAGCATTTTAATAATTAAATTAGAAACACACAGTCACGATAGCCTAGTGGTTGGGTGATCGGAATTCGAGTCAAAAGACCCATGTTCGATCCCCAAGGCTCGTGCCAATGTTTTTTTTTTTTTTTCAAAAAAACTTATGTACAATTTATATCGTTGGCTTGAACATAAATACATAGACAGGCTCACCACCTGTCACGATGTCCCAATAATTTCTTCGGTGAAAGGAGGGTCGAAAAGACTGTATTGGGCGTATTGTAATGGTGTGAAGAAATTGTAAACACGCAAAAGTCAATACAAAACTTAAAAAGTCCTACGTATCGGTACTATGTCAACGAAGATTGAATCAATTATAAATTATAAAACTCAGTTTTCTTTTTGTCTACATTCCTGAACGACTTTATGATAAATAAATTATTGCCAGGCCTAAACAAGTTTGTCAGTCGAAACAGAACCGAGACCGAACTTTCGGCCTTGGTCTCAGATTGGCCGAAATGGAAACCGAATCTTACTTAAAATTTAGAAATTTATTGTAAAGAAGAAATTTTTCAGTTCAGAAATCATTTAAGAACATTAAATGATTTCTGAACTGAAAAATTTCTTCTGTACGCTAAAATCTAGAGTGATTTTTCTTATATATTTGTAATAAAATGAATAACCAAGTATTTAATTATTAATTACTGTCTTCGCTGTATGAATATTAATTTTTATATAATTTAACATTAATTTTTGAGATTTCTATTACCACTATAATTTGTCCTAGTTACCACAATAATACAACATTTTCAAGATAAATAATCTAATCAATAATCATTAACACGTCATGAATATCACGATTACATAGTAATTCGGTGATCGGAATCTGAGTCACGAGACCCGAGTTCGATTCCCAGTAGGTACGCTGATAGGAGCTGGTACCAGCGAGATCATTCAAAACTTATGAACGATTTATGTCGTTGGCTTAGACACAGAGAGGGCATCAGGCTCACAACCCAACAGTGTCACTTGTCGCAAAAAATGTCTTCAGTGAAATGTGGGACGAAGACTTCAAGAAGACTACTTCGAGAGATGTTAAATTACTTAAGTAATTTAGAACGTCGCACGAGTATTCACGAACACAGAGTTTGGTAACCGTAACATTCGGCCAATAATTGGTCGAAAGTTTACGAACCGAACGAAACCGAAATTTCGGTAGATCTCAAAGTAAGTAGCTCCAGCACTTATGTTATGAAATCAATATCAACGAAGGTACCACAACCCTATAACCTACGCTTGTAACTTAAATAAAGGAAATGGTGTGTACAAAAAGGAGCCATACACTGCGATTACGCATTTGTGCTTTAAGCGTTTGTGCATTAAGACTGCAGCGCTAGTTTTCATTTGGGACCTGAGGTGGCACCACATTCAAGCCCGTGCACGATCACAAATCTACTGCTAACAGATTTAATAAAATATATGAATGGAAAAAAAAATAATTTCAAAGTAAGAATTAAACAATTAGTATCCACTTGTAAGGAAGAGAACACAGATTATATTACAATGGTGAAATCTAGTAACTGTAAATCACCTTATAGCTTTGTTTTGGATGCCCTCTCACTGGAAGACAATTTTTACAATATGAACTTTCCCAGTAAAAACTTTGTCATGTACTTTGGCATGACGTCGGGATTGGAAGAGGTGTATTTTGACTGGTATAAGCTGACAGAATAATTTATATTATTATTTTTATATTAAGGCCTATTTATCTAAATAAAATAATTTGCTTTTATTCCATTTAATACGGTTTTGTTTGACGTTTTGCAGTTATCTATAACATTATCAACACAGTAGGCACAAGGTGCATTGTTAGTCAAAGCAAATAAAAGAGAGAGAAATTTTACTTTATCGGTTTTTTCAATAAGTCGATACTGAAATCATTACTAATTTCATATTTTTATTACTAATCCTCATAAAAATATATCTATTTTTGCACATGTATATTTTTTATCTGTTTTATAATTTTAAAGTATTTTTAAGTAATATTAGATAACCTCCTCATAATTTAGGCACCCTGTTAAATTTACTGACAGTCGAATAATTTTTAACATATTTCGTATAGTTATTTAACTAAGTTACAGTAAGGCACGAGATGACTGTATTATTCTCATGTTAAAATTTTAACATCAGATCATGCCAGACATCGTGCCAGAAAGATGCTTCGATTTAATGGTGTTTCCTTCCTGCACGACAAAACAAAGTAATTTATTCATCACATAAATTATCTATATATTTATCATAAAATATTATCATCGCTTTATTATAGTAATAATAAATATTAAATAAATAAATATCTTCACGCATTTTCCAATACAGGGGTTGACAGAGGTCTTCACGCAATTCCCAATACAGGGGTAGACAGAGGTCAAGTCTAGAAAATTAAGTCCCTTTGACCCACCTTCCACCGAAGATATTTTCGGGACATCGTAACAGGTGGTGAGCCTGTCGCCGCCTTTATATCCAAGCCAACGATGAAATTCGTATATAAGTTTTTGAAAAACTCGTTGGTACTGCCACCTGGGGATCGAACTCAGGTCTCTCGACTCGAAATTCCGACCACCCAACAACTCGGCTATCGTGACTCGGGTTGACAGAGGTCTAGTCTAGACAATTAAGTCCCTTCGACCCACCTTCCCCTGACGATATTTTCGGGACAACGTGACAGGTGGTGAGCCCGTCGCCGTTTATTATAGTAGATTAAATAAAACTATTTTCGTCGATTTCGTCGTCGGGAAGTAAAAATAGTTTGTTAAAAACTAATAAAAAAAAGATAAAATCCGAAAATCGTTTTATTTAAGATGTGTATTGTTCGCGTAAATACAAGAATATTAATAAAGTATTACTATAGTAATATTAATAACTTAAAAATCTAAGCGAAATAAAGTAATATTTATTATATTTCCCCAATCTTATTCCTTTTACAATAAAGTTTCAGTACTTCTTCTAACGCTATTGATATTCCCAGCACATTTTCATAAATATGATTTACTACGGAATTAAAAATGTAAATACTAAATGAGTTGGCGTATTGAGTATATTAATATATACATTGTTAGCTTGGACGTTAGTTCTAAATATACTATATACGGGGGAATGTTGACTGGAAAGGATTTAATTGTATGGAAATGAGTCAACCGCAGTATTGAAAACAGGCGTGAAAATAAGAAAGATAATCACTATGTTGGCAATAGGATTATGTTGACAAATTGTATGATTAAACAGGTATTTAAATGTTGTTTTATTTAATTAATATTTATATTGTTTATTATGTGGATATATATAACAAGATTTCAAAATGTTTTTTTTTCTTGTAAATGTTTTAAAACACACTAACTCAAAATGAAAGCAAAGAAGACTAACACTAGTACACTAGTAGACAAACTAAGACTAGTACACCTATTTTACTTTGTTGTTAAGGTTTTTTTATTAACATATTTATAGAAATTTATAAAAACATCTTAAAAATTCACTAAGGTAGCCATTATTAAATTAAATTAAATATCTTCACGCAATTCCCAATACAGGGACAGACAGAGGTCTAGTCTAGACAATTAAGTCCCTTTGACTCACCTTCCACCGAAGATATTTTCGGGACATCGTGACAGGTGGTGAGCCCGTCGCCGTCTTTATGTCCAAGCCAACGATGAAATTCGTACATAAGTTTTTGAAAAAGTCTTTGGTACTGCCAATGATTTTTTTTACAGAAAATGTGTTTTTGTAGTAATAAAATAATACAAAAAATATTTATAAAATAATTTCTAAAAACTTACTGGTGACAGCCTATAAAAATAGAAACATAATTTCATTACACAAGTTTTGTTTACAACAGAAAAGGGAATAGGTTTAGAAACACACCTATTATTTTGTGCTTGGTGTAGTAATCCCTAAGTCTACCGTTAGATGTCACTATAAACTGTACCATATAAAAGTTAACAACACCCCTAGACAGGAACCCTTACTGAGAATAGAAATTTCCTCATTTGACGATAGAGCGCGCTACGCACATTTTACAGCAATTCCACAATAAATAAATTTATTAAGTATCACTAACAAATGAAAGCATAAAATATGAACAAAAAGATATTGATTTTCATTGCCCTCATTACAAACAGTTGAAACTTTCTCACTAATCTACAAATCTACAAAATTTACGTATATTTTTCAAATGTGTGTTTAAATTAACAATATTGTAATAATCTTTATATAATATGAAACTTATTTGGTTTACAAAGGCTGGAACCTCCTTTTAAGCATTGTAGCCTGTGTCAGGAGGTACCGCTCTTTCTTAAAAGTATCTTATATATATGACGTAACCTAAACTCTTAACAAACATAAAACTTATGTTTTTTGTTTGTTAAGATATGATATGAGAAACACAAAAATGACACTATGTCAAAAAAAACAAATATATTTAATAATAGTAAATATTACTAAACATATTACAAATATATTGCAATTAACTTCAGAGATGATTTTTTAATCACGTCGTTAGAATTCCATCCATCCATCGAATAAATTAATAAAAAATTACTGGCTTTAAAAAGAAACCAAAAAGATAAGAATAACTAAGCTAAACTTATTACTTATTAATAATATAAAATATTCTACTAATTAAAGTTGTAATAATTTGTGTTGTTGAACGGCAACATTTTGGGTTGTGTAAGGGGTAAACGCCAACAAGTTATTTTGTCATAAATAAGCTGTGGAAAAAGGAGCTTTAAAAGGACTAAAAGATAGTTCATGCCTAGTTTAATTTGCTGCTAATACATCGTATGTCACAAAATTATTGTCATAATTTTAATGCTTATCTTTTTTTCGTAACAGCTTGAAAAGGCAACGTTTATTAATCAGGTAAAGGATGAATTGAAGCAATTTTTTATTAATATTTCATAGTGTCAAGGTTAATTTAGTTAAAGTATAAATAAGTAGTAGTGTTAGTTCGTTACAACTGCTCAACAGTAATTTGATATAATTACGGAACCCAAATAAAGTGATTATAATCATGATGGTTAGTAAACGGTGGCGTAAGCGACGGCGCGGCGGCGAGATGAAAGGATCACGATACAATCGGACGCTCTTTGCGACACTTCGCCGCCGCGGCCACGCGCCTTACATCTCCTCGCTGATAAAATACCAGGCCCATCTCTCATATCATCCGTGCGCGCGAATCTATTACCACTTTTACTGAGTGCTTAGTTGTACATAATTGTATTATTATGTCTCTAAATTCTTATAATATTTCTGCGCTTCCTAAGGTAACCAGATGCAGGCACCCTTGTTCCTGGGGCTGAGGCCTGAGAGGAAATTGCTCTCCAATGCCATATTTTCTTCTGGAAATCAATCAAACACCGTAATCAAAGACACATCCTTTATGGAAATTAATAACTACCAAGTGAACCGATGGACTTTTTGTCACCTACCCCCATTAAAAAATATATAAAGTATACAATTACAATTCTTTTACTTCAAATGCAAAAATAGCCAAAACTAAACCTACCTTTAAACGTTTACTCTGGGAATATTACTTAACGAAGCAGTAGTAGTTTCTTTTATTAATAAAAAATTTAAAAGTAAAATTAATATAATATTGTATCGATAGCCGAGTTGTTGGGTGGTCGGAATTTCGTGTCGAGAGACCCGAGTTCGATCCCCAGGTGGCAGTACCAATGAGTTTTTCAAAAAATTATGTACGAATTTCATCGTTGGCTGGGACATAAAGACGGCGACGGGCTCAACACCTGTCACGTTGTCCCGAAAAAATATCTTCGGTGGAAGGTGGGTCGAAGGGACTTAATTGTCTAGACTTGACCTCTGTCTACCCCTGTATTGGGAATTGCGTGAAGATTGTATCGATCGAAATTAACAAAGAAATATTCAGAAACTGTTATATTCTCAAATATATATAATATATAAATATCATATAAGTATGTATTGTATCTGGTCTAGACAATTAAGTCCCTTCGACCCACCTCCTACCGAAGATATTTTCGGGACAACATGACAGGTGGTGAGCCGGTCGCCGTCTTTATGTCGAAGCCATCGATATTCGTACATAAGTTTTTGAAAAACCCATTGGTACGAGCCTGCCACCTGAGGATCAAACTCGGGTCTCTCGACTCGAAATTCCGACCACCCAATTACTCGGCTATCGTGGCTTACAAAGGTCTTAACAAAAAAGTACAAATTTTTCCGCCCTTACAGGGTCTTTTGTAACATTCAGTAAGAATGTTGTAGTTGTATTGTACCATTTTATATGTTTAATATTAATTCCAATCATAGACGATATTGATATCAAATAACAGTATGATTCAGTGAAGCACGAATCCGCGATGGATACTTACTGAGACGACCTCACGGTTCCCACGCCGCTTGCTCCGACGACCCGCAAGGCGCCATTTTTCACGCCTTTCTACGATTCTTTTTAACACTGCATAGTTTACTGCTGTGGCCACCGAAGCAAAATTCATCAAATGAACAGCTGCAAATGTTCCGTCCCCGATCAAACAAAGCTGTGCGTACAACGAACAATCGTTCGAGGTGAAAATCGATGACTCGTAATTTCACGCAACTGATGTCAAATTACAACTTAGATTTGCCGCTTTAAAAAAAAGAATAAGTATCTATGCCTAAATTATAAATGTAAATAGTATTATCTTCAATCCTAAAGTTCAATTATAATCGTAACACATTGTATAGGTGTTTATAACGGTACGATTTTTAAGTTTTGTTGTTGACAGAGATCTAAACAATTAAGTCCTTTTGACGCACCTTCCACTGAAGACATTTTTTTGTTACAACGTGACAGGTGGTGAGCCCGGCGCCGTCCTTACGTCCAAGCCAACGATATAAATCGTACTTAAGTTATTGAAAAAACCCAATGGTACCACTCATGGATCGAACCCGGGTCTTTAGAGTCTAATTCCGATCACCCAACCATTCGGCTATCGGCTTCTAAGTTATAAATTAATCAATGGCATCACACATAAAAGCTTCCCCGATAAACTTTAAAATTGACAATCTGAAACTTTGCCAAGTTTTCAGATTCGGGAGTTCGACATCTCTGTCCATGCATAGTTAAGTGCATCTGTGTAAAGAGGCGACGCAATATCCGAAAATCCCCTGGGCGTTAAAGGTTACCGTTTTAAGTTCTCGCGCTAGGTCATTAATCCTAAAGAAACATTATTTACTTGTTTTTGTTAACATGCAGATGTCGGTAAAGTGTAAAAATTTATTTATTTGTTCGCGTATGACCGCATTATATACATATTGTGTTAATTTTATTGTGGTCTAAATTTTTTATAAAGAATTGGCCTAAGTAACTAATTAATCGTATCATTTGCTTCTTAATCATAAATTACGGGTACTAAAACCCGATAACATTGGGCTTCATAAACGGTTTTATGCCATCTATATCCATCAACACCACGTATCATTGTGCAGGTCATCGCTCAATGTTTTAGGGTAAACGTCTTACCCTGTGTTTGCATATACAATATTGCCACAGGAGAACCTTTCTCCCCCAATAGTTGTCAGTTCTACCAGCTATGTGGCCAGCCCATTGCCACGTCAGCGTGCAGTACGGCTATGTTGATTACCCTGGTTCTATTGTGGATATTACAGATTCTATCACTCTAACTTTAGATATACTACACGCTAACTTTATATAACTTTATGCCTCCTCATGTGGCCTATAGTGAGTAACTATATACTATATCTAATGAAATAATAAAACTAATATCTTCCCTCTTCCCACATATCTGCGGTAAAAGGAGGATTAAGTCGACGCATATTTCATTAAAGTCTGTTATGAACAACGTGACAAACAGTGAGCATATTGCAGTCAGCCAACGGTATATAGTACGTACATTAATATTACATATATTTACATATATACATATTTATTTATACCCATACAGATCCATGACTTACGTAAAAACGTGCGGTTCCAACCCCGCTAGGGGTTGGAACCCGAAAGTCTTAGTTTGGTTAAGCTTTCAAAGCTTAACTAAACTAAGACTTTCGGGTTCTAGGGTCACTGAACCATGAGGAACCTACATAGCCGGCCTCACTTTGCGGGATCCGTCCTGAGATGGCCACCCCAAGAGGGCTTAGTCAGTGCATTTCGGATGCGTGTTAGTGGACTGTGGCGGCAGTGTTTGACTCGTTTCCTTCGCACCGCTACCCGTGCCCTCCACGAGTGCCGAGGTGGAGGTGGAGTGGCCTCCACGACGTGAATTTCTTCGCGACTCATGGTCATTATATGAATGTTCGCCCCTAGCAGGAATCGAACAGTTGTTAGGGTTTGCCAGACTTGGAAAATTAATATAAAAACACAGTACCCCGCAGAACTCCTTTCTGCTGCTGCCCGTCACTCTTCTGTTCATTTTGATCGGGTAGTTTTTTCTATAACACCCGAATAACCCACGGAAAGCAAGAAGGATGGTAAATTCTTAAAGACAAATAAGTAATTAGATTAGTATTTACAACTATTAGTACACAGCTTTAATAAGTATTAATTTACGGTTTAAAAGGTAGAAAAGTGAAGCTTGGTTTTTTTCTTAAACAATTTCTGCATTTCGTCGGGCGAATGCAGGTAACCAGAGTCTCCCCCCCCCCCTCCCTCCCCAATTCTGGGGTGGAGGCACCAAGGCCGGCAACGCATCTGGTATGCCTCTGGTATTGCAGGTGGGCAGCGGTAATCACTTACCATCACGTGAGCCACCTGCTCGTTTGCCTCACTTTTCAAAAAAAAAATAACAAACCATGTCCTTGACACCTCTGATATAATTAATATGAAAAAAAAAGAACTGCTCAAATGTGATGTATGGTGGATGTTTTTTGTCGGCCATATTTCGCTATATTTTGGTTATATCGTACCTTGTCATACTTTCTATAGAAAAAAGACCCTCAACCCATAGACAATATTGTTTGAACGGTAAATCTTAGCACTAAGTACAATAAGGTCCTCAATGACTGTTTCATTGTTGTAAATGTTAGTGCTAATTCTGCTTATATGAACTAGAGTTCTACAATTTGATAATGACATAGCTTGAATATGACCTTAAATTTTCTAAAAAGAAAAAGCATATAAATTCAAAACACGTACAAATGAGGTAGGTGGTTTGTTGAGACACCGCGAGTGACCAGGTACCGCCCTCACCCGCCTGCTCTTTATAATCTTGCAATCTTTAAGAGTTGAGCACATTAATGTATGGGTCTCATTCACTCGCCGCAATTCATTATAGAAACAATAAGCGAACCCTTCGTTTAGGCTAAAGACTACAAAACAAAAAAAAACTCATATTATACGTGCTTCTTGGGAACCCTTTAATAACAGCGAGGGCAATCGAACGCTTAAAACATTGCAATCGAATATGAGGCGGCCCGTGAATAGCTGGGCACAATAGCTAGAGCGGGAGCGGGAGCGGGCGCGGGCGCGGGCGAGAACTTGGGTGTCACGTGTCGGCCTCACGTCGCCCACGCCGCACCACTGCGCCCGCGGCCGCCCTCCGCTCGATCCGACATTCGATATCACCTTTTATTTTATAATTTCTACACAATGAAAATCCTGCAAAGGCGTAGGGCGAAGACAATGCGCCCGGAGGCAAAAACCGCTCGGAAACCCTTTATATTCAATTTATTGTCTCAAAATAAAAATCGGGTGCAAATTAAAATAAGTTCTAAAGTGTACAACTGGTGCCGCCGTCCTTTTAATAACTCGTTCACATTCAAATTTCACATAATAGACACCTATTTGAACGTTTTTTTTTACTGCGTAAAAGGAAATATGAAGCCTGTCCATACAACAACATTGAGCTATGTTATATGAAGAAAAAGAATGTTTGTTCTTTGCAATATATTTATATTATCAGTATTCACAAAAACTTTAATACAAGGGTAAATACGTAATATAATAAAATAACACATTTGTTTTGCAATAAAACTTAAACAGAATTACTCTCCAAGAACCACTAATAAATTATCTGTGGCTTATCGAGATTGGCTACGGGTGATAATAAATGTATGTTTTGGGTAATCAGATGTGTGGTTTCCAACTTTTAATTCCCCGCAAGCGGGGAATAAGGGGGGTGGGGTGAGTCCGGCGCCGACGCCGATATCGTGTATAAAAAGGTTGCGGATCGCTCGCTTCTCCATCTACCGATTGGCTAGGCGGCGCCCGCTGCTCCCCAGGGCCCTATACGAGAAGTGAAATGGGCCCCAGAACACCCATAAGAGAACGACCCCGCCCGCCACGGCCGAATAATTAGGGCTCTTTGTTTAGATAGCGGCAATTTTATTTGGGAGCGAACGGGCGCTGGGGACGTCTTTGGCCATTCCAACCGCCTGATATTAATAAGAAACGTGTGTGTCGAATAAAAGCCTCCTTTGAAACAAAATAATATCCCGATTTTATTTTAGCACATTGTAAACCTTTTTGAAAGTTAAATTGCCTTTCTCAGATTAAATCCATTGTGATAGGTGAAACAAAAATACAAAGATAAATAATCAAAACGGTCTATCATTTTTAAGTGCCGCCCGCGAAAGTTGTGGAAATAACGTGAACCTCTACTTCATAGAAAAGAAAAAGGGGAACGTCGGCAGTCACCAAGCAATATCACATAAATAATGCAGCTAGGAGAATTGAGGTTTTGATTTGTTTTCTTCAAAACTTTTATTTGTCTTTAGTGTGAATGGTATAACTAAACATAATGCTTTGTCTCCTTTCTTTTGTCAAGTTTACGGCACTCTCGTCGTTCTTAGTTATTGTAGAGCGATTCAAAAATCATTGAAGTGTAAATATTTTATGAACGTAGAACCTCCCATTAAAAACAAAACTTGGAAACATCTTTACAGACTTGAATCTACACAAACGTAAAAGCTTTAAATATATGAAGACATATTGCCTTTATATGGGAACAAAAGTGACGCTTTTAATATTTTACATAGGAACAAATAAAGCTACTTTTATATAAAATAAAACTAAAATAAAAAAATAATTTGAGAATGTGTAAAGGCCTAGTCAAAAAGGTTCGTTTTAGTGCAGGAGATAATGTTATGTTTATGTTAATGTTTAATGTTATTCATACAATAAAACATTTAAAAGCTGATATTTAATATGGGATTTTACTATATTGATTATGAAATCATTATGAAACTATTGCCTAAAACTTTCTTAAGTTGGTAAATAATATTTATGACAAATCCACAGCCTATTTGGTAGTAGCCCTGCCTACGAAGCTAAAAGTTGTAGGTTCGAATCTCGCTACATGCAAACGTTTTTGGACTGATATGAATGTTTGTACTAGAGTCATAAATGTTCATTTTCTACTATCCAGATATCAAGAAACTCTTACTTTTTGTTTGTCGGACATGTGTATTTGTAAAATAAAATTGTGATTTATTATTAACAAAAATTTATAAAAAAAATCTCATGCATTAGACGTAGACTATAACCAATCCACAGTCATATTCTTATAAAATTTGTTTAATATAAATATATGGTTGTAAATCATCCCAATAAATTTATATAAATCACTGTTTTAATAATTTTTTCTGTTATCATCAATATTATTCTTGACTGTATTACAATTACAGCCTGATATCATAACGACGCTGCTGTTAGAAAACACTGAAATAGTAAACCGCGAAAACCGTCAAGGCAACGGTCGCCAACACTCCGTGGGGGCCTGCCTTTGTCTCGTAACCGCAAACTTGCCATAAATGTTAATATGGGACCTCACATTTGAATATCTATTTCTTCGCGAGGCCGGTTCGTTAACGCGGCCTTGAATTTTAAATTTTATCGTCGTACAGGGAGTGCCACAGATGAGGTGCGCGCCTACGTGATCTCCCTGAGAAAATAACCGGAGAAACTTTTCTTTGTTTGTCTTCTTAGCAGTTTGCTTGCAATTGTAGTCGGTATTGCCTGAAAGGCTTGATTCCGTTAAAAATACAATTTAATTTAAAACATCATTCAAGTATCAGATGTAGTACATTAATAAACTACTTCCATGTATTCGTATAAGATAATCGTATAATCATATATAAAGCAATTCCTTATAATAATAAAGACTCTTTGTACTCATCTCCGTTTTTCTTTATTCATTATTCATTCAATATTTATTCATTCATGGCACGTGTAACGCCAACAAAAATTAAGCTTATTAGTTCTTGTGCCTAACAGAAACCTAACATGGACTATAACTATAGAATAACACCTGGAATTGGTGTATTTGATAAATGCTGAACACACGTTACAGCATCTATAGTGCGAAGTGCTTGGTAAAATCCGCTTTAAGCGTAACGTTTATGGCAAATCCGGCTTACGAGAGAAGCTTTTGTTCTGCAATAGAATTTAACAATACGTTAAATTAACTAAGAGTATGCGTGACGTAATACTGTATATTTTATTTAATTTTATTATATATTTATTTAATTTCTTCGCAACCAGTCACTTCGAAGGAGGATCACTACTAATTAGGCTATTGGTTTGTCAAAAACATTCTTAACTAACTTAAAAAAAACGACGCAATACTCAATTCAAAATTAATGTTAGTTACTTTATAACTCCATCATGTGTGAACTGATTTCCGGTTTTTTTTAGTATAATTCTAGTTTGGTCCCATTGTCATCACGACAGGGTCCGGTGATGGAATCCCAAGAAAATCAAGAAACATGCTTAAATCTTATATGCATTTTAAGTACTGCACCTTTTTACACGCTTTATATTAGCTTCACATGTATGTTTGAATGTTAGTAACCGACTTCTTTGGGCACGATTTTCACCCACTTAAAACGGCCAGATTTAGTTCAAACTTTGTAGATTTATCGAGGACCGATGACAATACACTAATTTGATAAAAAACTAAAACTGAAAATAAATAATAGTTTAAAAAAAACTAAAAAACACGCTTTTTATAGAAAACCGAACTAAAAAAGAAAATAAATTTTAATTAATAATAGTGTGAATAAAAAATATTTTGTTTTCAAAAAGCGTGGGGAGCAATAGTTATAAATATTTAATTGACAGATATGAGTAGAGTGATTATCATTTTGATAATACCTTAAAAAGCACCCCACGCTTTTTAAAATAAAATACTTTTTATTCACACTATTATTAATTTATATTTATTGAAATTTTTAACTCTATTCTTAACTTAAATTTAAATATTTATTTTCTATTTTTTAGTTCGGTTTTCTATAAAAAGCGTGTTTTTTTTTTTAGTTTTTTTAAACTATTATTTATTTGTAATGGGATCCATATTTGGTTCTATAGACAATTATAAAGGGATACTGACCTGGTGATAAAAGCCACTAAACTCCTTAACGGTTAGGCATTAAAATACGATTTGTTGACAGATACTGCTGATTGATGATTAGAGACGAATTGAGTGTTTAATAGTTTCCACAGACTAATTGGAAGATATATGTCATGCTCCTTATAACCATCACTAAGACCACCTTTATCAGCTTTCGC
Organism: Sericinus montela; assembly: GCA_029286605.1. Taxonomy (NCBI): domain Eukaryota; kingdom Metazoa; phylum Arthropoda; class Insecta; order Lepidoptera; family Papilionidae; genus Sericinus; species Sericinus montela. The sequence goes on from JAGSMR010000005.1 coordinate 6,575,918, forward strand.
CTACTTCTAGACACGGGCCTCCGTAAGTTGTGCCCTAAAAGTTGTACTTACGTTTTTCTACACTTAAAATGGTAAAAAAACATTTAAAAAATACCGACTTCAAAAAGAACACAAAATCACTTTCTTAGATTGTTACTTGTTAATTTAAATGAAATATTCAATTAAGCACTTCTTACTGATGTGCTTGATGGCGGTGCCGATATAACAGCGACATAACATCCCAACTGAACGTAATTGTAATATAAAGAATAAATAAATATCTTCACGCAATTACCAATACAGGGGTAGACAGAGGTCTAGTCTAGACAATTAAGTCCCTTCGTCCTACCTTCCACCGAAGATATTTTCGGGACAACGTGATAGGTGGTGAGCCCTTCGCCGCCTTTATGTCCAAGCCAACGATATAATTCGTACATAAGTTTTTGAAAAACCGATTGGTACGAGCCTGCCACTTGTTGATCGAACTCGGGTCTCTCAACTCAACATTCCAACCACCCAACGACTCGGCTATCGTGACTTTTGAACGTAATTGTAATATCAAATTATACAAACAGTGGTGGATAAATACTATCTATTTGGTGGAGGGAAGATTTAAAAAAATAGTATTACAGTTCTTTGACAATGTCGTGAGGGTGAAACCAATCATGAATCAAGCACTGGTTTAGTAAATTATATACAGACCTCGCTAATTCCTATGGTTGTTAATTAATTTAGGCATTACGAGTACAAGAGCATTATTTGATCCTGATGTACTACAACTATGAAGTGTAGAGGTAAGGAGAACCATTATAAGTTTTGAATGAAAAGTGGTTCGAACAGTACAGGATATGTAATGAAATGTAAAACGAAATTAAGTGTTCTGAGCGTGTAATATTTTTTAATCGTTTTACCACAGCTAACAAAACTTCAATTACTTATGTAGTTAAAATAAATTTGGTAAATGAACACTGAAAACTTTAGTCTCTAGGCTACGCTAGCGACACCACTCAGAACTTAATACTCATAAATATATTATCCTAGAAGGCAATAATCCTACTTATTTCGAAACTCTATAGCTAAAAGTTCTATAATAACCAAACAAATGGTTAACCTAAATAAACGAATAAATCGCGTTCACATACGAACATCTTATTGCATCGTTAGTCTAACGTCGCAAATGTCCACGTAACAGACTAGTGTAACAAACATGCGTTCGTAGGTTTAATTTAACTTGAAATTTCGACCGAGTCCCATTTCAAGAAAAGGCATTCGTACTCGTTCTTAACTGTTAGTACTTTGAACAGTTCGCTAATGAGGAAATACATGGATGTAGCCATAGGATTGTTTTGTGTAAGTTTAATTTAGGTGGCAGTTTAGATTTTGGTATTTAGTATCGGTGATGTTTTAGTCCTCTTCCTTCTGTTTTTATTTTTAATATTGTGCCTTTTATTATTCATTAATTAATTTTAAGTTTCTTTTTTTACCAAAGATTGAGATTATGTATTTAATAATAACTTAGAATATTCAAAATATCAAGAGGATCTCCTCGTTTTCGTGACTTTTATAAGAATGGTTATTATTCATTAAATAATTTTATTAATGATATGAAAATAAACTCAAGAAAGTAGCGCCACTAAATATCGCTACACTTCCGGAAGTTTCTTGTGAAATCACAACTTGAGCGAAATGGTGGTGGTCGCATTTCTCATTCGTTTCATAGTGATTCTGGAATTTGACAACCTCCGTGAAAGAGTGGCGTTCAGACCGATTTTTAAGATGTCGCCACCTCTGACGGTTAGATTCCCGATCGGATTAATGTAGAAAACAAATTTTTCGACACTGGCCTAAAGAACTTGTCTCGAATCTGGGTTTTGCGCAACCTTCGTTATTTCTTTAAAATTCATTGTTGAACACTTGTACACAATTCACTTAGGTATTGATACCCTGATGGCGTAAGGCGAAACCGGTCGGATAATTAATGAATAATTAAATAAAGTGTATTGATAATAATTAAGTATTGATAATAAAAAGTAATTTCAACAATGAATCTTAATGCAATGCAATTTCACCGAGTGACAACAATCGCAAGTATAAAATATTCGTTATTTCTGGTTTCATAACCCAAATGCTTTAACTTATTACTTTAGCATCAAAGCAATATAAGTGATTTTTGTATCCTTGTCTTAGTCTTGAAAGTCTTATTTTCGCTTAGAAAAAAATTAGTTTCTACAATTTTCATTACTCTGTCTTTTTAAGTACTTCTTAAAGTTGACATATACTTTTTCTTTTGTAAAAGTCGGTATTTTAAGAATTTCGTGTTTCACACAGTTAATCTGGCCCATACCAATGTGCCGTCGGACATCGCGGCTCGCTGACGTGCGGAAAGTTGTAATCCTCCTCTCAGAAACCCTTTCTGGGTTTCTGGGTAACTGTTTCGGGGCTTGGCCCCTTTCAGTGGGTGCGCCGCTGCCTATAAATATAGGCAGGTCCTGGGGGCGCCTTGTAGGCTATGGTTTGACCATGTTGAATGGTCGGGGTATGGAGCTTCTATTATATGCTTCTCTGCCTTCTGGTCAACTGCCCGGTTATCTTATGAAGGACATCCCGGGCCGTCGAGGCGGCAGAGATAGCGTTGTAGTCTTCTTAAGGTTTTTCTGGGGGTCAATCTGCAGGCCCGGTGGCGCGAGCTAGCTCGCGGGGGAGTGGCCTTCCGTCCGGCGGTCGAGCGTGCAGTGGTGCGACGTTCTTGATGTGTGGAAGTGTTGAAGAGTCGGCACGCTCGAACATTCCGGTTGCGAGCCTCCCCACGAACTCCTCTAGCTCTTCCATTTTCAGGTCCCTCCTGATCGTCCGGTTCCTCACGTATCGCGGGGCGCCGGTGATGGTGCGCAGAACTAGGTCTTCCTGAGTTGTTAGCGCCCGCCTGTTTGTCTGACTCAACAGCGCGTACCAGGCAGGGGCTGCGTACGTGAGGCGGGGTCTAATATACAGCTTGTAGACCCCAAGTTTTATCTGTAAAGATAGGTGGGACCTGAAAACTGGGTATAGGAGCGATCTTGCAACCCGGGCGCTCGCGACGACCGATCTCACATGGTTTCCCATTGTGAGGGCTCGGTCGATTTGGACCCCCAGATACTTGATCACCCCCGACCATTCCACCTCTTCTTCCATGAGCTTCAGTTTGGGTGGCAGTCTCTTCGCCTTTCCGAAGGTGATAGCCTGCGTCTTCTTGACGTTCACTGAGAGTCTCCAGTCCGCTAGCCAAGATGGTAGCAGGTCTAGCGTCTGTTGCAGCTTCTGTGTGGCGTAATCTGCTCTAATTGACTTGTCGAAGAAGGCTGCGTCGTCGGCGTATAAAGCCAACAACGCACTCTCCTTCTTCGGGATATCATCAGTGAACGCGGAATAGCAGGCTGGGGAGAGGCAACTCCCCTGCGGCACCCCCGCCCGTACCTCTCTCTCTTCGGAAAGGGAGTTCTCGACGGCCACCCGAAAGCGGCGGTTATTCAAGTAGGAGGCCACTACCTTGACGACGCGGCGTGGTATTGGCAGCAGTGACAGCTTATAGATAAGGCCCTCATGCCAGACCTTATCGAAGGCTTTCTCCATGTCGAGAAATACTGCAACTACCTTCTCCTTCTTGTTCATTGCTTGCGCAACGTAGTGCAGTACCCTCGACAACTGTAGGGTGGTAGAATGTTCGGCCCTGAACCCGAACTGTTCATCCCTGGTGTTAAGATGTGGTGCTATGTGTCGCAACAGGAGTTTTTCAAACACCTTCGAGACGCATGGCAGGAGTGTAATGGGTCTATAGCTTTCTGGCGTCAGTATACTCTTCCCCGGTTTGGGGAGCATCAGAATTTTCCCCAGTTTCCAATCCTGGGGAAAGTGCCCCGAGCGAAGGATCCCGTTGAACAGTCTAGTGTAGGCTGCGACTGCCCTAGGCGGTAACCTTCGTAGGGCTTCATTGGTAATGCCGTCTATCCCCGGGGCTTTCTTCAACTTAGTCTGGCGCATGGCGCGCCACACCTGACCCGGGGAGAAGTACACTGCGCCATCTAGGTCTTCTGTTTCATCTTTTCGGAAGTAGTCTCGAAGGTGTGTCTCCACTGCTGCGACATGCGCATGGTTCGCAGCCGGGTAGGGCCGAAATTGGCCTTCGAGAAAGTCAGCGAAGATTTCCGCTCTCTCTTGAGGGCTATATCTCACTGAGCCGTCACTGTGCTTAAGGGGTCTTCTTGGTGCTTTCGCCCCCGAGAGCTGGCGGCAAAGCTTATGTATCGAGTTCCACTCTCCACTTAGGCTGTCAATGTGATTGCGCCAGCCCTCGGTGGCGTGGTTTCGGATCTCTCGTTTTAACCTCTCCGTCGTCGCGTTAAGAGAAGTCTTCAGGATTGGGCATCGGGTACGCTGCCAGGTCTTCCGCAGTTTCCTTTTTTCCTCCAAGAGCCTGAGGACTCTCTGGGGGAGAGGTCGTCGGTACCCCCTAACTTCAGAGGTGGTAGTGGCCTCCTCTAGGGCCGTGTGAAGGACCCTTCCTATCTCACGGCAGAGGTACTCCACTTCCTCCGCCGTGCTTACCGGGAACGAGGTCGCATGTGCTTCCACCTGTGCAGAGAAGAGCTCCCAGTTCACTCTTCTCCGCTGGGTAACTAGGTGGTCTTTTTCAAAGTCCGCCAGGACGGTGAGGACTGGCAAATGGTCTGATCCTAGGTCGTCGAGCAATGCCTCCAGTGTGGGCGGGCGGGCGAGATGGTTATAGATTGCCACGTCGATGACGTCCGCGCTGAGTGCTCCTTGATACGGGTAGTGGGTAGGTGTTTCGGGTCCCGCGACGTGGCAACCCCTTCGCTCCGCTTCGTTAAACAGTATTCTCCCATTGGGGCATATGCGCGACGAGTTCCAACCCGTATGCCTGCTGTTCAAGTCACCCGCGATGAGTGTAGGGGTTGGGGTATCCAGGAGAGCCAGTAGCTCCTTTGCATCCATCTTCGCGGCTGGTGGTTTGTATGCCGCGAAGAGGAACATCTTTTGGCTTCCAGATCCGATCTCCACCCCCAATGCACTCATGCTTCGCAGGCACACTGGTGGTAGTGGTTGGTGTTGGAGATTTCTTTTAACCAGAATTGCCAGTCCTCTGTAGACTCGACCTTCTGGAGATACCTCGTCCTGGCGGTACGTCCAGTAATTTTTAATACCGAATTCACGGCCTGGACGCAGGTGGGTTTCTGATATCAGTGCCACATCGACCTCTTGTTCCTCCAGCAGGGTGCGCAGTAGGGTCTTCTTAGCCGCTACCCCGTTGGCGTTCCAGTATATTATTCTAAGCTTCTGGTTAGCCATTAATATTCTGCATTAGTTTGGTGATTCCGCTTAATAGGGATGGAACTGGGTCCTCCCCTTTCTGCAGCGCCTGCAGAACCTCCTGCAGCACGGAGAGGGCCGCTGACACAGTAGTTGTCCTTTCCGACTGGGAGGCTATTGCAGGCGCTTTCAGAGGAACCATTTCGGGTGGTGGCCCACAAGTGAGCTCCTCAGTAGGCTGCTGTTTCGCACCGGTCTTCTTTTTCTTTTTCTTGGATTTTTTGTTTTTGGTTTTGTTTCCGGCCTCAGTGGCTGGTTGTGCCACTCTCGGCCTGTAACTATTTGCAGGGGCCATGAGTGTGGCTTGGTTCTCTTTGGTTTCCACAGTATTTCTATTGACAGGAAGGGGGCGTGTCTGGGGTACCGTGCCAGCGCGACGATTCCTCAGCTCCCTCCTGAACACCGGACAGTTGATGTTGTTCGCGGTGTGTGCCGCCCCGCAATTTGCGCAGGTGGGGGGTTCTTCCAAAGGTCGTGGGCAATCTTTTGCGAAGTGTTGTTCCCCACACCTAACGCACGCCTGCGGACGGTGGCAGCAGAAGGAAGAGTGTCTGAACTGCTGGCAACGGTGGCACTGGGCTGGTCCTTTCTTTCCTCTCCATGCTTCCACCCGGATCCCAGGCATGTACAAGAGTTCGTTTACTGCATAAAGCTTTTTTAAGGTGTCATCTTTTCTCTTGAACTGGGCGAAAAAGATGCACCCTGGTCTGCCTTGTCGGGCTTTTACTGGTCTCACGTATTCTGGTTCGAAGCCCCGCTCCCTGAAGGCCTCTTGGACTTCTTCGGGGTTGGTATCATAGGGTAGGCCTCTGATGGCAACCTTGATACCCCTCTCTGCTGGTAATGAATATGAAAACCACGCCAGATTTTCTTCTACTTCCAGCTTCGTCAGGTATCTTTGGAGGTACCGATATTCCTGTTCATCTTCCGGCAGGAACCTCACCCCCTTCCCATAGGGACGGGCGTTTGGGCGTCGACCCAATTCTTGGGCCATGGTTTTAAAATGACGTGCCCAGTTTGGGAATTGTTCCACAACTATGGGGGGGTATTTTGGTTTCCTTATGGTGGCAGAATTCGAAGGTCCTGGTTGGGTGGAGGGGGGAGGGGGAACATTGCCGTTCCCACTACCTCCTGTCAGGGCGTTTCTGTAGTTCTTATTCCCTGGCGTAGTTAAGTCCGCTTCAGGGAGCTCTTCCATTTCCTTGTCGGCAAGTGTAGGCTCTGATGTAGCGGGTATAGGAAGTGTGAGTTCCGGTGCGCAGGTGATCGCGGGGGTGCTCGGGGTGCATGAGACGAGCGGAGTTTCGGTTCGAACCGCGGTCTCAGCGGGTGACGTGCCGCGTGAGGCCTGTGGGGCGCGCGGGTGACCAGGTTGAGACACGCGAGAAGCAGCGGGTGCCCTATGGGTTTGCGGCCCTGTGGACGCGGAGGGAGTAGCGGGCGCAGCCACATGGGCGCGCGAGGCTTGCGCAGGCGCAGGTTGCGGGGGCCGAGCGGCCGCGGATGCCCGCGGTGCACCGGTCGCGGATGCCGCCTGCATGGTGCGCGAGCCAGAGAACGCGGGTGTCACCGCGCTAGGGCGCGGACGGGTGATCGGCGCGATCGGTGGGGCGCGCGGTTCGATGCCTGACAACGTCGGCATACGCTGTCTAGAGGTAGACGGCACGGCCGGCGGGATGGATGCCTTGGTAGAAGGGACCGCGCGATTGGTAGGCACGGAGGTGTTTGTACCGCGCGAGCCGGTTGATGCGGTAGTCGACGGCGCCCGCTTCCCAGAGACGGCTGGCTCAGCCGGTGGGTTAGGTGCGCGTAGCTCGGGAGCCACGTGACCTCTTGATGATCCAGAGGTCGCAGGCGCAGCCGACGTGTAGGGGGTGGGGGCGGAAGTTGCACCGCTCTCCTCAGTCGGGGATCTTGGTTTGCCCATGCGGGTCGGTTGGAGTCACATTGACGCTTCCGGGCGTCCTTTTCGTCTTCGTCCGGACTCCTTCTGCGACGAGGGGGTCTGGTCCCCAGTTTTTCCTCCATTTCTCTGAAGGCTAGCTTCAGGGTAAGTCTTTCCTCCGGGGGGATGGTTACCCCTATGCTCTCTAGTTCCTCCCGGTCCTTCTCAAGCAACGCTATAGTATACGCGAAATGGTGGTGGTCGCATTTCTCATTCGTTTCATAGTGATTCTGGAATTTGACAACCTCCGTGAAAGAGTGGCGTTCAGACCGATTTTAAGATGTCGCCACCTCTGACGGTTAGATTCCCGATCGGATTAATGTAGAAAACAAATTTTTCGACACTGGCCTAAAGAACTTGTCTCGAATCTGGGTTTTGCGCAACCTTCGTTATTTCTTTAAAATTCATTGTTGAACACTTGTACACAATTCACTTAGGTATTGATACCCTGATGGCGTAAGGCGAAACCGGTCGGATAATTAATGAATAATTAAATAAAGTGTATTGATAATAATTAAGTATTGATAATAAAAGTAATTTCAACAATGAATCTTAATGCAATGCAATTTCACCGAGTGACAACAATCGCAAGTATAAAATATTCGTTATTTCTGGTTTCATAACCCAAATGCTTTAACTTATTACTTTAGCATCAAAGCAATATAAGTGATTTTTGTATCCTTGTCTTAGTCTTGAAAGTCTTATTTTCGCTTAGAAAAAAATTAGTTTCTACAATTTTCATTACTCTGTCTTTTTAAGTACTTCTTAAAGTTGACATATACTTTTTCTTTTGTAAAAGTCGGTATTTTAAGAATTTCGTGTTTCACACAGTTAATCTGGCCCATACCAATGTGCCGTCGGACATCGCGGCTCGCTGACGTGCGGAAAGTTTAGTAGCGGAACATTTTAAAGCACCCCCACCACCCTGTCTGACCCTCAATTATTGAAAATGCATTTCTATCCGCGCCCTGCGCCCGTTGCACGGCGCTACATTGCAAATGCACATTTTAAACTGCACCTGATTGCAGAATCGTGTCGCTATTCGTCCTGTTAAAAGTCGCGCTGTCCCTTTATTTTAGGTGACAATTAGTTTTACACACGATTAAAACCCTCGACATATTCAGTGGGGCCAATTTTAAAATATAAGCGTAGTAAGTTCCTTAATGTACTACAAATACAAATGACTATTTCAGCTATTAGCAGTTATAAGCAGTATGACTGAATGTTATTCACTATTAACGCGCCGAAGCACGTAAATAACCTTAATTACCGCCAAATATTACAAAATTACGCCAGTTAAAACAAAATTACCGCCTTTATAAAAAACACTAGAAAAGGATATTTTCCTTAGCTAAACTTCTTATTTATTAATTTAAATGAAATATTCTTAAAAGCATTAATTACTGATGTGCTCGAAATTAGCGGGAAGTTTTTATAAATAAGTATAATTTGACATTACAATTACATCAAGTTAATATAGAGAAATTTAAAGAAATTAATATTTTTTTAATTATTATATATTAACACTGACTTCTCAATATATTAGAAAATTTAATGTAAGTGCATAAAACATTAATACTTTTAGCAAGACTTCTGATGTGCATAATGTAAATACTAAGAACAAACACAAGCTTGTACTACGTTCATGGGGCGGTGTATACGCTTCTACAAAAACAACAAAATTCCGGTAAATGTGCAGTCTGCCTGTTAACAGGTTTGAGAAATTTATTAAAGAAAAACTTTATAAGAAGGGTTATTATAATATAAATGACTATATTTATGACAGTTACCCCTGGGAATGAGGTGATCGCTCCCAAGCTATTTCTGTCGGTCAAATTTGTATAATAGATTATATTATGAAAAAAATATTGACCAAAAAAGAATAAACCTACGGAGTTTCTTTCCCCTGTTTCTTCTCCATTAGAGGAACCTCATTACGAAACGATGGTAGATTAAAAATAACTATCGATAAACGAATGTACATTCTTATGTCGATGAATAAATGATTTGATTTGATTTGATAGTCGGTTAAATCACTGTTAAATCGACACCGTCTTTTAACACCCATACGATTTGTTGACAGTTTATTATTATTTAATACTACGTTCGTAGGTATTGGATGACAAGAGACGAATTGGGCGTTTAACAGTTTTCACCGAATTATTGGATTTACGCATATCGCAATCAAACTACATTAAAAAAAAACATAAGATAGAAACAAATTAAGAATCTCCTCCAATTTTTTGGCGTACTTGAAAATTTTGTATTTTATACGAAAACAGTATTTGAACCTATTTAATTAAATGGGTAAAAGTATATTATTAAACATTTTGTATCGTTTCATGTGCAAAAGTATCATAATTTTGACGAATCTGCAAATTTCAGTATTCAAATTTCGTATACCTACTGGTATACGAAAACATAACAACGTGTGCAAAAAAGTAGTAGTGTTGTAGTGTAATTGTATATGTACTAGGGAACTGCGCTATAGAGGGCTAATGAAAGTAGTCTAATTTGTTTATAAGTTAAATACGAAATTAAGAAGTGGTGAACCCATGCACGAAGCTCTCCGGCGCTCCGAGCCGAGTCACCGCATACTAAGTGACGAACGATGTACACAATTTGAGGCGTCCGTTTTAATTGTAAGTTCGGAACCGTCCGCTTTCACAATGCAATTTCGACACCGCACTTTCTGTAGCATACCAGATTCACTGTTTACGTAGACTGTATTTTGTGCTGTCTTTTCGAATTTCATTATTTTCTTCAGGGTTGATTTTTAAGCATTTATTGAAATAATGTAATCACCATCATATTTCTTTTTATCTTTACCAAATGATTATTATTAACAAACTTTTATTTAATAATAAATCGTATGAGAATCTACAAATATGTAACTTGATTTCCAATTATTCGTAAAATATAAGTCAAGTAATACATATCGTCAAAGTAGTCGGTAGGTAGTAAAGGATATAATATTTATTCCAAAATATCTCACCCTAATTTTACACACGTTTATATCTCAACATGTGTAAAGTTTAAGACGAACTAACTAAAACACTAATAAAAATAAATATGCATAATTATAAAGCCACGTGACTGCTCCGTTTCTTTGCCCTCTAAGTTTGAGTAACTACAACATAGTTGTAATGACATATATGAGAAGAAGAGTATGAGAAATAAAATGTTTCATTTTCATGTTTAGTCTTTACATTTCGAAACCTTGTTTGATAAAGACGACGCGGCGGTTAGAGGACCATCTGTGAAAGTCAATGTCAGAGAAGACTTGTTACCGCGGGATTAGTATGGATGAATTTATGAAATGATGCAAATTATAAATACAAATACAACTATATATATGCTACATAGTGACAATGATGTTGAAGGCTGGACAAGATATTGTGACTAGTTAGCTTTACTGCCTTATAAATCTTTATTGAAAAAACATCAAAGTCACTATAGATTGCAACAAGGTTGTAATTCTACCGCTGTAAAAAGGAGAAGTGTTACAGCTAGACTGAAGAAAATACCGGAGATTAGCCTTTTAGTGTAGTTGGCAAATTAACTAATAGAAAAAAAAACTAATAGATAGCTGATGTTTGTAAGAAGTATGCTACTTTTAATTTAAAAAAATAATTACGTTTCCGCTTTAAGTGCCACACCGCAAGCAAAGCGACGGTGACGAAGCGACGGGGAAAAATATAAACAAATCATGTGTTAGAAAAAAAATTAGTCACGATAGCCGAGTGGTAGGGTGGTCGGAATTTCGAGTCGAGAGACCTGAATTCGATCCCCGGTGGCAGGCTCGTACCAATAGGTTTTTAAAAAACTTATGTACGAATTATATCGTTGGCTTGGACATAAAGATGGCGACGGGGTCACCACCTGTCACGTTGTCCCAAAAATGTTTTCGGTGGAAGGTGGGTCGAAGGGACTTAATTGTCTAGACTAGACCCCTGTCTACCCCTGTATTGGTAATTGCGTGAAGATATTTATTTATTTATTATTATGTGTTAAAAAAGGTATAGAATGTATGGTAAAAGCTGTGTGTGTGCAAAAAACTGGAAGACTTCACACATCTTCGAAATAATGTTTATTTTTATATTATTTCTACGACCAGTAGGTTCCTTAGTGTATTATCTTTCTACGACGAGCTCGTGGTAAATTAAGCATATGAAATTTAACTTTTCAAATCAATAAAAATTGCCTGCCCAGGATGCACTCTGACTGTTAGGCTACCACGAGTCCATTTATTATTATAATTGCTTTTTTATTAATGTTAAATTCAGCTTAGCTTTGTTTAAGTTTCGCATAATTAAGGGATATAGTCCGCAATGCATACATATAGTCACTAATGTTGTGCATAAATAAATAAAAGTGGAAAATATTACACAAAATAACTCAAACAGTAACATAGTGCAAACACTCAAACAAAGAATAATCAATGTAGTTTCTACATTGACCAGGAAATCAACCCCGAGTGAACTTTGTAAACCGGTTAGTACGTCACTTAACCACAGAGGATATGACTCTGAACGGGATGTGTCCGTGTGATGTGTGTGGGAAGTGTCTGCTATAACTCACTATCAGATAAACGCATTACGATTTTACAAAATATTTTCGTAGAACTTATGACCTTCATCCGATATTTCCATACACATTAAGAAACTCCTTAATAATAAACACTAATTGTGTAATTTTTTAGTAGAAAGAATTGTGTAAGCCAAGAATTTGAGTAAGCTTCTAGTCGATGGTGAAAAGAAATCTAGACGAATGAGAGATTTACAATAAGTTAAATAAATTATTTTAAGGGATGGTGAAATTGATGATGATATCTTGATATTGTCTAGAGGTGTTGATGAGCGAGCGAGTGGATACTATTTAACACATGTTATGCAATTATTAATTTTGAAAGTTTTATCTCATAAATATATAAATACTTTTATTTGTAAATCATGAGTATTTTTAATAATTAAAAACTGCTTTTTTTTCTAGAGTACAGCAGAGGTTAAAAAGAAATACTATCAAATAGAAAATTTCTTTGAAATGGCTCCAAATAGACGTCAGAAACAAGAATACGCGCGTTTTGCTTCCACAAACTGCGTGTTTCCAGTCGTAGCCGCGGTTTAGTGCCGCCAGGAGAGAAACTACGATTCCTCTGAGCGGAAATATCTACTCCTCAACTTTATGTTCATTTTATCTTTTCGGCGGTATTGCGAGACGGGGACTTGGCCAAAGGCCCTCCTGGGCTCCGTTAACGGTGCCCGCTTGTCCTACCACCTCCAACTTCTCACTTTTTACACTTTCCACTATTCAAATATTTACAACTGGAGATCTCGCGATGCGTATTCGCTATTTTAATTATATTTTTATAGTTCATTTGCTTATTTAAAATCTCTTACCTGATTCGAAACTGTCCATACTCTCCGACTTAAGGTCCATATCTGCAAGTTAAAAAAAATCATTTCTCAATAATATACACAAACATTTGCATTATTTACGTAAATAAAATGAATAACAAATAACGCTGAATAGGATGTCAAAATTAGGTTTCAAGCTATAGCTTCTGATGTTGCTATTAGAATCGATTTGGAATAAATACATCCAATAGTGACTATTAGGGGAGACTTATTAGGGAACTATACTAATCTTTAGGGGAGGCCTACATCCTTGCGGCTGATATGATGATGATGATGATGAATAGTGACTATCCTCGTGTGATATGAGAAGGAATTTACAAGCATGTGAATATAATTCTCAAATGTTATCTTGTTACTCAATGTGTTTATTTTTCATAATAGGACATTGTTAATTAAAAACTCTCAGACCAGTTTATATAAGAAGGAAATTTAAAATGATACAAAGGCACATATTCGAATGATTATTGTGGTTATTGCACACCAAAAAATAATACGCCAAAAAGTTTAAACATAAATATAAGTAATTATTAAATTTAATGGTAGCGCAATGGTCGGCCTCTAAACGATTTCTTCCAAACAACCTTTAATAGTGCGATATATTTTTTATATGTATGAGCTTATGTAAAATAAGCATATATGTACAACATTGCGGGAAGTCGATGGATGCAGGTGGCTCGGGATCGTTCTCTATGGAAATCTTTAGGGGAGGCCTATGTTCAGCAGTGGACTTTTGATAGGCTGTAAAGAAGAAGGAGAAGATGTAAGTTCCATTAAGAATTCTCGCAAATTATCATAGTGTAGAAATTGCGATTCATGATATGTAACATTATTTTAAGGTTTTCTAAAAAAATATTTGTTAGAGATTTTTTTCAATTAAAGATTCCTGCTTTGTTCTGAAGTTAATAGATCTCCGTCGCGGAGTGCCGAAGCGTACGACATAGCCTACGGCGCGGTCAGCCCGCTGCGGACCGACCCTCTAATCCACTTGTGAGGTAATACCTACCCATGGAACTCTGAGACTATTTTACCCTTGTTTTAAATTCACATTTCGAATAGGTGATCCCGTTTAAACTTTCACTAAGTCCAATTTATAGTTTCGCAACCCCGTTGAATAGTTACGCTGGCGTTTTTGGTACCGTTTTAGTTTTAAATATACAAAACATAGCCATGACGTCGCGAGATGGGACAGACTTATTAATCGTCTCTCCAGCAAAATTATTTCCTGAGAAACGTCATATTACAGTCTGGTATCCGCCATATTCACTTATACTGTATAAGTGTTTGTATTGAGTGTCAAAAATCTAGATTATCAATAACTTTCCTAAGTCCATCATAGTATAATTTATTATTGTATTATCTTAGGAGGATTCACAGTACCTCCCAAATATCTGAAGAAAAGTTAAACTCAGGGTTGGTGATGTTGATGACTCAGTTGGTGACTCCTTTTTGTATAAATAATAAAGTAATTTTTGAACTCTCCCTAGATTTTATTCGAAGCCAAGACCTAAGGGATCTACCACAGGTTATCATTAAGACAGTGGCTATCTGAACTCTTTTGAGTATTTATATCATTAATCTGGGGTTTCTAAAGATGATATTTTTTTAAACCGACGATATAAATCGTACATGAGTTTTTTGAAAAAAAAATCACATTGCTACGGGCCTTGAAGATTTTTTTTGATAACCGTGGAGGAAATTTTTTATTTACGAAAGTTCCCTGGCCGGGAGGCCATCGAAACGAACTGTGTCGGGCTCGTATCTCAGAAGGAGAAGCATACCGACTAAAACCATCTAAGGGATGCTGTTGGCCCGGAGGCCTTTACAGCTTCATCTAAAGAGACTTGCGAGGAGAGGCTCGCAAGTTAGAAGTTTGGTGTTGATGATGGCTGCTGCTGCGAAGCGTTGCGTCCCCTAAAACGAAAGAGAATACTTCCGACATGGGGGAGGGGCCATGCGATCCGAGGGCCCCAGTTGCTTTGGAGGAAAACGCCTCTCGGATCGCCTTATAAGCCTTGGGGATCGAACTCGGGTCTCTTTTTAAGCCTCAACGTTTTCTTCTTAATAGCCTATGCCTGTACTCGATCAGTTTCATTTGGTATTTTTAAGACGTTTATTTTCACATCTGTGCTTACTACAAATTAGAAAGTTAGAAGAAAATGTTATTACGGGTACAGGAATAACAAAAAATAGTGAATATAAAAAAATGAGATGTCGATGCAAGAAGCATCGACATCTCATTTTTTTATTATTTTTAAGACATGCATTACTAAAAAAATTTTTATTCTCATAATTTTTTTATTATTATTTCTATTTTTTACTAGTTTACGTACAGTATAAAATGTTATACTATAAAAAATTGCACACGGCTAGAGGGTCTGTGGTCCTGCTTTGTCATTTTATGTCTTTTTCATTCCTCTTTATATATTTATTTTTAATCGTGCTATTAAATTTTTGTTCATTTCGTGTTCATTATGATGTACAGTAAAGTTTATACAAACATACATACATTTTTGCTCTGCCACATTAGTGCTGTTACATTCAGCATAACGTAACATAATGTGGTGAATTACAAATTTCTTGGCATATCGTTAGGTTGGAGTGACTATGTGATCAACTAGACTTTATTCGTATCTTATCAATCGGTGAATTATCAGGACACAGGAAATCCTTCTTAAGGACTTAATAACGTGAATATAAACATATAATTTTAGTTTAATATAATGGCAAAAGATAAGCCTTGAACAGTATGCAATAGTTACCGACAATAGCGAAGGACGCGCTAGATTACAGTCTATAGATACCTATATTAGATCGCTGCAAATCAAGATATCAGTTATTTAATCCGTGGTTTGCAGAAAGAACAGCACATTAAGACACAAAGTTACCAAGGGTTGTCAATTCCCGCGAATGCACCGCTCGCGACCCGCTTATAAGCTGCTCATGTCCTGCTCGTGTGCTGCTGGTGCACATTTACTGCAATTGTTTAGTACGCCTCTTTAGTGTCACTCACACAAGGCAAAGGTGCAAGCATTTCTGTTCGCTTCCATACTGTACCTTTCTGGTAAATTTTCATTCAATTTTTATCTGTCCACTCCATTACAATACGTATTAAGCCTTTGAAAATAACAAACAAACTGAGTGGATGAGGTAGCGAGACAAAGTAGATTTTTTATATTTAAATTAAAAAATTACCTAATCTTAAAAAAATTATTCGACAAAAAAAAAACAACAAAAATAGATTGGTTAAAATTGTTGTATGTTAGAAATCGCTTTTAGCGATAAGACTGCCACAGTCTTATGTGATATTCAGACACATAATTAATTTTATGTTGTATATTTTTATTGTTGGTGTACAAAAAAGAATATTCAAACTATCTCTCCAAAATGGAATCTCTCTCATTTCATGAAATTTCGTAAATAATATCCCGTTCCATAAACCACAGGAATCAAACATCGAAATTGGTCGTCAGGTGCACAAGTCGTCGCAGAGGCTGGGACCGGAGGATATTAAATACATCCCGGCGGAGTGGGCGCGGCCGGGCGGTCGGAAGGCTCTAAGGCTGCCTCTAGATTTCCCGCGGGGGCACGTTAATTTTCTGCCGCCTTGAGCATACTGCCCCCTCGGGGCGCTCTACCTTTCGCATAGTCATTCTAACTGAAGGTGTTATTCCTGTAACGCCGTTGACTGATGTCGATATGTCTCTCTCGAGTAAACCTCGCGCAACCATCTAGATAGGAGCTAATATGAAATTATTTTGTATGAAAGGTTGCTTACATATATATAAAGAAAAAGGAAAATTCATTTAAAAAAATATTTACGCCATTCCCCATAACTGGAGTAGACAGTGGTCTAGACAATTAAGATCTTTTGACCCCCCTTTCATCGAAGACATTTTTCGAACAACGTGACAGGTGGTGCGTCTGTCGCTATCTTAACGTTCGAACCAACGATATAAATCGTAATTATGTATGGGTTTTTTCAAACATAAGTTAAGTTCAAACATAACAAAATATAAGTTTTAAAAAAACCCATTAGCCTCATACCAATGGTACCTACCAAATGGGGTACGACCTCCGATCACCCACTCAGCCATCGTGTCTTATTTAATGAGGGATTAGATAACGAAAATCGAATACGGTTGGTAAATGTAAAAAAATCAACTTCACAAATGTCATTAAAAGTTTCTACAGCCAGTTTCCTGTATGTAACATTAATCTAAACTGTGATTGCCATTCGAGTTCACGAGCACGTTTACTTACAGTTTTTGCATATTCTATTAAAAATTACTTCCTTAATCACGTGGTAGTGCTATTGCCGTATGGAAGCGTAATAACAATAGTTGAAGAAATTAGAAAGCCATCTTAATCTTCAGGGATGAAATCTTTTTTCAGTACATTGTGTTAGGCCTTGCAAACAAACGCTCTTGAAATAATAAAGATTAACTTTGAATTTTAGCTCATTGAAGATTTGTTTTTACATAATAATTAAGAGTCTGAAAGCTTATCAAAATATTTCCAGCAAGAGTGAAATGTACGAATGTGGTGAAAAAGCTCGAGGGAGATGGAACGGCAATCAGTTCAGATGCCCCCGGAGGCGGCATTAATCACGAAGCGCGCCGCCGCGCCTCATTCGCGCCGCAGCCACGGTGTAACACGACCAGACCTTTGATCGCAGTTCGGATTATTTAAAACTACATAATGAGGTCAAAGACGTCCCGTCTTTTTTAGTATTTATATATATTACAGCTGATGATATAGATGATTTGAACGACGATATAAATGGTAGTCACGATAGCCGAGTGGATGGGTGGTCGGAATTTCGAGTCAAGAGACCCGAGTTCGATCCCCAAGTGGCAGACTAACAACAGTGGTAGAGCCTCGCATTAGCTTTTGTTGTTGCATGAAAGGGCCGGCTCGACCGGGGAAGTACCACGACCTCATAGAATACCGGCGTGAAGTAGAAGTCTAACAAACTTCTGCGTTTCGTCTGGTGAGTGCAGGTAACCGGTGGCCCACACTCCCCCCTCCCCCAAATCTGAGGGGGGGGCACTCTAAGGACGGAAATGCATCTGCTATGCCTCTGGTATTGCGGGTGTTCATGGGCGGCGGTAATCACTTACCCTCACGTGAGCCACCTGCCCGTTTGCCTCCCTATTCTATAAAAAAAAAGACTTGTACCAATGGGTTCTTTCAAAACCTATGTACGATTCATATCGTTGGCTAGGACATAAAGACGGCGACGGGCTCACCACCTGTCACGTTGTCCCGAAAAATATCTTCGGTGGAAGGTGGGTCAAATGGACTTAATTGTCTAGACTAGACCTCTGCCTACCCTTGTATTGGGAATTGCGTGAAGATATTTATATTTATTTATTTTAATAAAAAATCTTCACCCCATTTTGAATACAGGGGTAGATAGAGGTCCGGACTAATAATTAATTCGGACCCTCCTTTCACCGAAGATATTTTTGGTACAACGTCATAGGAGGAGATGGTGCATGGACAGTGGTCCAAGCCAACAATATAAATCTTACAAAATTTAGGAAAAACTTAGTGGTAAGAGCTTACCACGATCCGATGGACACACGATGTCTGTCAGAACACACGAGTTGCGTTTATCAGTTCAAAAGTTTTTGAAAAACCCATTGGTACGAGCCTGCCACCTGGGGATCGAACTCGGGTCTCTCGACTCAAAATTCCGACCACCAAACCATTCGGCTATCGTGACTTTTTTATTATTTATATAAAAAAGTCACTATAGAATTAAATAAATTAAATTAAATACGTAATAATATGTAATAATTTTAAATAAAAAAAGTCACGATAGAATAAAATAAATTAAATTTAATACTTTTTATTACATAGTCATAATTACAATTAAAATTCCAAAAAAAAAATCTACAAATAAATTTAAAATAAATTGGCAATAGGATACAGCTTCAGTGCTCAGTACCTTCAATACCATTACATTATCATGTGCTGCTGAGACATTACGATGTAGAGACTAGTACTCGTATGTACACAACAACGCGAGCATGTGCGTACGTGAACCGAGAGTATCCCACTGGGACGGAAGAAAGTGTGGCCGGATAGATGCCACCTGGGACCAAGGGGTAGGAAAGAGGATATATTTTTTAAGAAACAGACTTAAGATCTTAAACTTACTTTGACAATTTTATTTAAAACCCTTATAAAATATTTTTAAAAATATGCTGAATATTTTTAAACTTTCTACAACTGTATTATTATTGGTACTAACTGCGCCAAGAACTTTTTATCACTTTCCTATACATTTTAAATTAAATTCAAAGCAACGTAAAATTCTTAAAACTCCGTATAATAATTTGTGTAAAAAAAAATGTTTTATGATATGTATTCATTATCCACTCAATAAAGTAATACGACGTCCTGTGATTATTTCCCTACGATTACCGAAGGACATGTATATAGTGTCCTATTAGAAGATGTGACCTTGTCGTAGTTGGTCAGAGCTCAGAAACATGGCTCTCAATAGTATTCGGGAAGCGCGAACGGTTTCGTACTGTAAATAACAAACACTTTTAGTAATTAAGCATCGGAACAGCGTTGGGCTCAGGTCGCGGGTCGTCCCCGGGCGTCGGCTGATAATATCTAAATGCCTAATGGCTGCTGGGCCTGTGACGAATGTATCGGGCTGCCGCCCCGGCCCGCACCCCCGCCCTCTCCACTATGTGATAATTCCAAACGCTGCGGCCGCGCCACCTGGGACCTGCCAGGGACGGAATTCACGCAGTTTCAAAAGAAAATATTTGAATTACATAAATAATTCAGCTTTTTCTGCGTGTCTTCACGGCCTAATGATTTTTTAATCAATAAAGAAACTGTTCTCAGTCGGGATTTAATTAATTTTAATAGAAATAATTGTTGTATTCACAAATTTTGAGGCCGGGCAACAATTTGGCATTGTAAACTTGTCTGCGTGGCATTTGACGCGGTGTCGACTGGCACGCGCCTCGACACTGGCCGGAATTCCGAATGCACCCCCGACCGTCGATCGAACATCGGCATTTAATTAGCCACGTGCCAGCCGAGAGGTGATCCTTTGCCCGAACAACATAACTCGCATTGTTGCTTCGCCTTAGTTGACGAAATAACTTCAAATATTTCAAGTAGCATGGCTGAAACATTCAATACTCTAATAAATACTTAAGTCCGGTGTAATAAAATAAAAACCAGTATGAAGTTGAGTGCGGTCCCTGCGGCTAGATCCCGCGGGACCGAGCCCACGCGCCCAACTTCGGGCACAGCGGCGTCGTCCCCCTCAGCGCGCTAGCCCCCCCTCCGCTCCACTGAGAATACATTTGCGCAATACTCGTGTTGGCCTAACATCAAGTCTGTCACAACGGTAACCATTCACTGGGAAAAATTACTCATTTTCCGATCGCTGCTGCCACCAATAACTGAAGCCCTTTGTTGCGAAACAAAGCATATTTCTTCTTACACTTGTTTGACGCGGAAATCGTTAAGTCAGTCAAAAACTAATAAAAAATGTATAGGAAAATACAAACAATACAAAATTTACTCATAATTCTGAGGGTGCTGTAGGGAAAAGGAGCCTTTGTCTGTCTATTACGTCTCAAATATCCAATTGTGTTCAGTTTAGTTTTCAACTAAAACTTTACAGGCACAACCTAAGTGACTATAAAATTATTATTTCTCGAGCGTAAAATGAAAATATTATTTTTACTTTGATTATTTTAATTGGTTTGTTGTATGTCGAAGAAAAAACGGTACTTCTACAATATGCACTAGTCATAATAGTACTCATCTAGCTTATTTTGCATAGGAATTGTAGTTTAAGAAAGAATATGTGTATTAATAATTTGATAAGATTTATGACGTAGTTGCAACCAACCATTTATTTATTTCTCTAATTGCAATTTAAACAACAGAACAGGACCAATATAGCACTGATACCACAATACGGCATGTTGCCACACATCAAGTAAGGTTGTAATATTCTCATATTGAGACACTAAGAAGTATTATAGTTATCAATCGGAAATAAGTATCGATCTTAATAATTATCATAAAACGTATCATCATAATTTGTCTCACAGATATTGCTTAATGGCGTTTCGCGTTTTCGTCATACATAGAACTTTGCAATTATTTTATTTACAAACGTTAATTGAGCACAAAATCAGCCTATTATGTTCAAAGCTTTAAAAGATAAGATTGAAGCGTCGGTCGATGATGACCCAACGAGAACAATTTATTTATAATCTCGGGTCCGGAATTGGCTACGAATTAGCATGTAAATATTTGAGGTCCAAGGAGTCTGGTGGAGATTTATCGCAAATGGCGCGAGATAAGCGAGGAGCGGGTCGTAAAGCACGAAGCGGGCGCCGCAAGGCAGTCATAGCAGCACACCCTTTGACGAAGTTGTAAAAAGAACATTAAACCGCAGTAAAAACGCATAGCAGGCATCATAGAGTAAGGAACATTCCGACGAAAAACTGCTTCTTGTTTTAGTAGCCTTATGAATTTCAACGAAGTTGACTGCGGAATGGGACACTCTTGAGTTGTAATGGCAAATTTTCTTGTCGCAGTTGTAATCATTATTAAGAAAAGAAATAGCACCTAAGTTACGCATTAGTAAAATAAAGCGTAACGGCTTATAAATATTCACTACTAAGTAATGATGATTCTCTCTCAAATATTAGTAATAATTCCAATGCTAATTAAAGAATTAAAGGTATTCTCACATATCTGCGAAATCAATTAGATACTTTATATATGTTCCCATTTACCTCCTTTTATGTGCACCTCTTCTACCTCTATTTCATTAAAACTTATCGTTAAATAAAATACAGATTTTTAATTTTCCCATTACTTCATCATAATATTTAGAGGTTGGTGCAATATATCAAAAAATTTTATAAATTTTAAATGTTTCCATTGCAAACAAATCTTATAAAAAACGCCGTTATGCATTGAGTAATATACTGATAAACGTATAAAGTGATTGACGTCACAATAGCCGAGTGGACGAGTGGTCGGAATTTCGAGTCGAGAGACCCGAGATCGATACCCAAGTGGCAGGCTCGTACCAATGGGTTTCTTTAAAAACCTATGTACGATTCATATCGTTGGCTTGGACATAAAGGCGACAGGCTCACCACCTGTCACGTTGTCCCGAAAATATCTTCGGTGGAAGGTGGGTCAAAGGGACTTAATTGTCTAGACTAGACCTCTGTTTACCCCTGTATTGGGAATTGCGTGAACATTGACGCAAGAATTTATATAAGAAAATATATATAAGAAGATAGCGAAAGCATTTAAGAATTGTGATTTTTTTTTATTTTTATTTATATTTCCAACCGATTATGTTTTTTAAAGAAATGTTTTGACACTTAGACTTTCCAAAATCGATCTTTCTGTCTCTATCTTATACCTTGGGGCCAATATAGTAAGTATGCGGTTTGTTTTACTAATGTTGTTTTATCTTAAAAAGAAACACCCGATAGAAAGAAATCTCTCGTTTGAGATTTTGCCCACTTAAATGAATTGAGTTTTTTAATATACGTTGAGTTTATCAGTATTCGTTCAGCATTTATAATTGCTAACAATTTAAGTGTTAATACGCAAACCTAAATCGATTGTAGTAGCGTTTCGTTCCAATCGTGACCAGATATTTTTTATTACCTAATACAGGACAAAGCTCTTCCTTGTACATTAAGCTAGTTTATTTCATAAAATCTCACCTGGTAAATCTTCACTCTCATCTTGACTTTCTTTTTTCACTATCTTATCGGCATCTGCAAAACAAAACGTCTATTATATATTATTTGTTCCTGTTAATGTTTATTCTTTACATAACAATCTTAGTATTAATTATAAATATTAAGATAAGTGGATCCAACTTATAATAATTAATATTAATAAATGTATATATATACACAGGGACAACATCACATACATTATTATGATCCCAAAGTAAGTAGCTAAAGCACTTGTATTATGGAATCGGAAGCAACTAAGGTCAAAATCAGAAATCAAACTCGAGACCTGAGACGACACCTTGATAACCGGTGTGTACTCCACTCTTCCACGGAGGTAATCAAAACTTACGTATATAAATGAAAAATATTTATTTAAACATCATTTTGCACACATTATAAAAAAATTAACAAAATGGCGGACTTAATGCCTAAAGGCAATCTCTACCAGTCTACCTTTGGTTTGTGCAGACAATCTAGTGATGGGCGCAAAACTCATAAATTAAAAAATAAAGATTTAAAGAAAATAAACCAAAAATTATATATATATATATATATATATATATATACACACACACACACACACACACACACACACACACACACACACACACACACACACACACACACACACACACACACACACACACACACACACACACACACACACACACACACACACACACACACACACACACACACACACACACACACACACACACACACACACACACACACACACACACACACACACACACACACACACACACACACACACACACACACACACACACACACACACACACACACACACACACACACACACACACACACACACACACACACACACACACACACACACACACACACACACACACACACACACACACACACACACACACACACACACACATATACATATATATATATATATATATATATATATATATATATATATATATATATATATATATATATATATTTATATATATATCTATATAAATATATATATATATATATATATATATATATATATATATATATATATATATATATATACATATATATATATATATATATATATATATATATATATATATATATATATATATATATATATATATATATATATATAAGATACTTATATATAATATAAAATTGAGAATATAACAGTTACTTAATATTTCTTTGTTACTTTCGATCGATACAATATTATATTATTTTTATTTTTAACTACTACTGCTTCGTTAAGTAATATTCCCAAAATTACGTTTAAAGGTGGGTTTACTTTTAGGTTCTTTAATATTTCTGGGTATCATGTTCCAGAGTCTTATTCTATTTCAAGTAAAAGAATTGTAAGAGACGCTAGTGCGACAGAAGGGAACATGAAGAGTTACATTATCCTCGGAACGGAGACATCGGTTGTGAGAATCGCCCTGATACTGAAATTTGCATTTCAGATATGCAGGGACAAACGGATCATGTAAAATAGAGTATATAAATGATTCTAAAAGATCGACGAAGTGGAAGAGGCAGCTATTTGAGCTCAGAACGGAATGAAGAAACGTGATCGAATTTACGTAAGCCAAAGATAAAGCGAATTGATAAGGCGATCCAGTTTGTTGAGAAGTTCTTGAGAGGCATCAGCGTAGCATACATCTGCATAACCTAGGATTGGTAATACGAGCGTTTGAACCAACATTACCTTTGTTCTCATAGGAAGAAAATTCTTGAGTCGATACAGACAACTTGAGATGTTGGTAACTTTTTTGCTGACTTCCGTGACTTGCGGCCGCCAACTTAGACTGCTATCAATGATAAGTCCTAGATTTTTCACAGTACTTGAGTAAGGTATGACGGCATTATTAAAAGTTACTGATGGCAGTGAAGTTTAATCCAATGAATATATATAAATAGTATATGCAGCGGCAACTTCCAACAATAAATGCCTGACACTTGGTAGGAATAACAGTAATACCGAATTTGCTAGACCAATCAGAGTTACGAGTGAGGTCAGAGTTTAGCTCGCATCGCATCTTTGTTATCGTTAACATCAGACTGAGCATATATTTGTAAGTCATCGGCATAGAGATTGTACATGCAGCGGATGTGAGATGTAATGAGATTTATAAAAATTTAAAACAAAAGAGGTGAGAGAATTCCGCCTTGAGAAACGCTAGCAACCAGTGTGCACCAGTCGGAAATAACTGGACCCACGCCTGCTACTGCACGTCCTGCTGACATCCCTGAAGATAGGATGCGAACCATTCCCGCGCTGATGAGGAGAAACCAAAATGATAAAGTATTGTAAGAAGGATGTCATCATCCACAGCGTAAAAAAATAAAATGCTAAATATATTGTAGTGCCCTAAGTAAAAAAATAAATATAACAAAAAGAAAGCTATGCCAGAAACCAGGATTTTCATCGTAAATCTTACACATGCAAAAAACTGTTAACGTGGCCTGAGTCTCAATAAATAATAAATAAATAAATAAATATCTTCACGCAATTCCTAATACAGGGGTAGACAGAGGTCAAGTCTAGACAATTAAATCCCTTTGACCCACCTTCCACCGAAGATATTTTCGGGACAACGTGACAGGTGGTGAGCCCGTCGCCGCCTTTATGTCCAAGCCAACGATGAAATTCGTACATAAGTTTTTGAAAAACTCATTGGTCCTGCCACCTGGGGATCGAACTCGGGTCTCTCGACTCGAAATTCCGACCACCCAACAAGTCTGAGTCTCAATGAATAACTTTATGAATGTTGTTACTACGGAGTTAAGGTGACATGTACATGCCATCATGTATGTAAGATATGTCGTGTTTTGCAGTAATAGACGAGCTAATAGTCCAGCTTGGAAACAGACACATGTTATAACGATTAAATTTTAAAATAATATCTGTATAATAATAAATTTCTGCAAAGAAACCTCCGCGTCTATTAATGAACAGGAAAAAATTTGAAAAGAATGGACCTCAAGACGGTGACATTGTCTCAAAAAACTACGGTGAAAGGTAAACGAAAAAACAAGATCGATAACTAAAACTGAATTGGCGATCGCAGTACCAGACACTTTACACCTTAGACGTCTTTTTGTCTGGTATTTTCGGAACGGTTACTCTGCCATCTCTCGTTAGTCATTGATAGCCAAGGCTTTTCTCTTAGTCGTTTCTTATAACGCTCATGGGACGAAGTAGGGTTGTCATATTCTTGACTAGGGCCAAATCAAAACCAAAGATCAAAATCAAACCAATATTTAAATATTTAATAATTTATTCATAGACATAAGTAACATACATTACATCCATTGATTGTCATTTTTAATCTACCAGCATTTCATAATGAGCTTCCTTTAACGGAGAACTGAGTTCCTAAAACAGGCGAAAAAAGTCGCAAGTGTCATAATTAACATAATTAGAAATACTATGGTAACGATTAACTCATCCCTGAGCTTACTGTAGTAATCTAATTCACATTTCTATTATAATCACCCTATGTAGTTAAACGAATTCTGTAAAGATTGGTTCGAAATTCGAATTGTTTGGAAGCATCTTTGAACCGTTCCCTAAAAAAAACTTTTATATCATTTTTATTTAAATTTCTCGGAGTTATAAATATGATGACTTATCACGAAATCTCTAACATCACATGACCTAGGAAAATGATGGCATGACATACAGGTGGATTGTGTGTAGTAGACATGAATTAAAATCTGTTTTAGGAAGCCCTACGAAAATGGGTTGATTTGATAGTGAATGTTTCTATGAAACATTCACTATCAAATCAACTTTTTCCTGCTCTTAGAAGTATGAAAATTGTGTGTAGGTTCATAACGATTATTTATTATAACAGAATTATGAAAATTATTTATTATAATTATAATGGGGACAAATGTGTTTGTAGGAAAATTGATTATGAAAGTTTTACATATGGAAGTTGGCAATTCCCAATACAAAGATCTAGACAGTTAAGTCCTTTCGAACCACCCTTTACTGGAGAAATAAGATTAAGGGCCACTGGTTTGAAACCCGCTAGATATGATGACTAACATTTGTGTAATATACATGAAGGTTTGTACTCGAGTATAGAGTACCATTACTAGGCCATTATGACTGCGATAGGCTTACCACCTATCACGTTGTCCCAAACAGGCAGACCGGTGACGGGGAATATCATATAGATGCTATGTGTTTGCTACTGTGGTCGCCTAGGCTTCAGTTTTTTATTCAAAATAAATAAACCGTCACGATAGTCGAGTGGTTAGCTGATCGGAATTTGTGTCAAGAAACCCGAGTTCAATCCCCAAGGCTCCCACACCCTAGGGGTCTTTTCATAAAACTTTTGTACGTTTTATATCATTAGCTTGGACATAAAGACGTCACATTCGTCCATAAATGGCATCCGTGAAAGGTAGGACGAAAGGACTTAACTGTCTAGAACTCTGTCTACTCCCGTATTTGGAATGGCATGAAAATTTTTTTAATGGTTATTCGTAGAGATTGAAAAAATTGTTCTCATGTGGTATTAATGGCAG
Source organism: Sericinus montela (assembly GCA_029286605.1). Classification (NCBI taxonomy): domain Eukaryota; kingdom Metazoa; phylum Arthropoda; class Insecta; order Lepidoptera; family Papilionidae; genus Sericinus; species Sericinus montela. Next base: position 6,602,923 of record JAGSMR010000005.1, read on the forward strand.
AATACTGCCAATCCCTTACTTTTTTTTCCGTGGCTCTCGTAATGTGACTAAGAGTAGACAGACATATAACGATATAAGCATCTCAAGAAATACCCTTTTTTTCGAAAATTCAGCAGACCGGTGTCGGGCGGCAGTGTCAAAGTGGCCAGTTTGCGATTTGCGATTGTCAATCCGCTAACTAGGCGCTTTTGGTAAATCCTCCCGTAGGGGAGATGCATCCTGCAGTCGAATTTAACAGATCTTTAAATAAGTGCGTGTGCGTTATCGAATCTCCAAATGTTACAATAAATTTGATAGACCACAAATAACACCAAACATATAAAATTTTACACCAAACCACAAAGAGCACAAATTTCCCTTAACTAAGTTTTGTAAGGCTATTGAAAACAAAGAATTGGAAGTTTGATTGAGTTCATCATTTCAAGTTACATAATTTGAATGTATGCTGTCACCGGCTTGTCATACTAATAAAGCAATAAACAAAATTAAATCAGCAATACCACAAACAGAAAGTACGAAAGGTAGTTGAAGTATTTAACTTCAGTATATCATATAACGCAGTCTCCTCATCACCGGTACTATGGACGGTGTAAAGCACTCGAAATGTTTGCAATGAACAAAAGTGTAATTAAAACGCGATAAAGTCGTTAAATTTGGAAATTGAAGCTCCAATAGACTAATAGTTTAGGGCGCGGGATTGGGAAACATGACGTCATTGGTACTTGCCCGTCATTCGGCTTTAGATACAAATTTTTAGTTAGTTAGTTTAGTTGGAACAGCGAACACAAATGGCGGAATAGCATTGCTAATATACCTTTTATTGGATGCTAATTTAAATCTAATTCTTATTATTATATATAATAAATTCTAATAAAATTAAATTAAAAAAAAAAGATAATTCTAATAAAATTATTATTTTTTCTTTTCACGTAGAAGAGGTCGCATGTTGGAATCCCATCTGTGTAAGTTGATTTTTTTGATTCGTCATTAATTTAGTAACGAAATGTCCATCAAAGCTTACATACTTTGAAAATCAATAAAAAGGCACCATAAAGGTGTAGATGGTTCTATAGAATTAATGGTCGATCAGTTGATTTCCAACTGATGGCGCCAACGCCCATAATTAGCGTAAGGAAGAGAGATAAATAAAATAAATAAATATCTTTACACAATTTCCAATACAGGGGTAGACAGAGGTCTAGTGTAGACCATCAAGTCCCTTTGACTCACCTTCCACCGAAGATATTATCGGTACAACGTAACAGGTTGTGAGCCGTCTTTATGTCCAAGCCAACGATATAATTCGTACATAAGTTTTTGAAAAACCCATTGGTACGAGCCTGCCATCTGGGAATCGAACTCGGGTCTCTTGACTCGAAATTCCGACCACCCTGGTTGGGTGGTCGGAATTTAAGAGAAAAAATGTTTAAAATTTCAACTGACACGGGCGGGATTCGAACCCGCGACCTTAGTTCAGTATAATTTGTATGCTTTAAAATCAATAAAAAAATGATTAAAAATAGTAAGAGAGTTATCACGGTACGGTAGAGGTCGCGGTTCCAAAATCCGCCTGCTTCTGTTGCCTTCTTCAATTTTGTAAATTTAAAAATATAAATGAAATACAACTTTTAAGCAATGTTAAAAAAGAATGCAAATGAACTAACCGGAAACATAAATTACAAATAAATATTTTTTATATATATCTTTACTTTTCCACCGGGGTAGACAAACGTCTAGATGCATCACTGGCACATCGTAACGCCAAACGCTAAAAGTACTTTACGCTTGCAGAGATACGTAGACAAATAACTCTTTATTTCAATACATTGATATCATTTAAAATTATGGAATAAATAATTGCAAACGATAGCCTTATCGCTATAAGCAATTTCTACTCAACAAGCCGATGATAAACTCCAATGACTTCGAGTTGTATTCATCAACAAATTCATTCAAAAACATAAATCAGCTTAGCGGTTTTCGAACCCCCAATGCTTAGCTTCGAAGGCAGTGTTACTACATACATGATGATCGTGTCGTCGTCAATATTTAATAATTCAAATTTTTTTTATTGATTTTAAAGCATATAAAGTATGAAATTAAAGAGGAAAAATACTTAAAATTTCAACTGATACGTGTAGGACACGGTGTCTCCGAGGTAAGAGCGTTGCCACGGTACGGCAAAGGTCGCGGATTTTAATCCCGCCTGTGTCAGTTGAAATTTTAAACGTTTTTTTTCTCTTTAATTTAATACTTTATATGCTTTAAAAATTTATTCAAAACCTAATCGAAAAGATCAGAAAGTATGTACGATTTTGTCATGACAATTTTTAGCCCTTTTGCTACGTGTCTACAAAGTATAGCAGTAAACAAAAAACCGAAAAGTAAATAAATGACTTGATTAGCTATTGCTATACACGTAATATATCAAGCAACACATCGCTCCATAGCGACGACTGGCTCCCTAGAGACATTGTATGAAGACAGCGCAAAAGTAAGATGATAATGTAAATGCATTGAACTCTGAAGTATCTCAGAGTATTCCACTCTTCACATTAAACCAATTCCATTCAGTGAAGTCTGTCGAAACATATGACTTTCCGTCATGACATTCCATCGCTTTGAAAAAAATCTGTTTTTTCACACACTGTTTTTTGCACAGTTTAATAGATTAAATTTATACACAAACTTTGACTATTCTAATAATGCAGATAATATTTATGTTATTATATCGATGAAAAAAGGCATTTCTTCAAGTTAATGCTTGAAGTATTTTATTACGGATAATGCAGGAACGTAATACTTCGACAAAAGAAAGTAAGTAATAGATTTTTTAACTATATAGCCAAAGTATCTCTTTCACTATATTGTGATACAGATTCAATTAGTAAACCGATGCGAATGTTTTTAGCACTGACAAAGCCTTATGTGTTCATATTGGGTGTCTAATCCGATGATAGATGCCACCGGGCGGTACGGGCAGTGATTAGTGGGCAGCTTTGGATGCTTTTGATAGACTTAATGCTGAGCGAGGACTAAACTGCAACTATAACTATGACTTTTTTGTATCAATAATTGCAATGCTTATCAATTAAGTTTGTTTAATGCTGTTTATATATAAGTTTATATATTCTGTCGATATCTATTGATTATTATATTAAAAAGCCAATTCTAAATTTCCTTAATACTGTCGGACATTATTAAACAAGATTACATACTATTACACTACCAGGATGGTAATAATTATTAAATTGCATTAAGGAGTATTTCACTTCAGAATCTGAGATAAAATATCATTCAAAGTTTTAGAGTATCATTAATCAGATTAAATCTACATCCATATCTCTGAAGGTGGGTTTAAGTTATTAGGTTACTATTTATATCACTAGTATATTAGATTTCACGATAGCCGAGTGGTTGCGTGATCGGAATTCGAGTCAAAAGACTCGAGTTCGATCCCCAGGTGTCAGGGTCGTACCAACGGGTTTTTTCAAAAACCTATGTACGATCCATATCGTTGGCTTGGACATAAAGACGGCGACGGACTCACCACCTGTCACGTTGTCCCAAAAATATCTTTGGTGGAAGGTGGATCGAAGGGACTTAATTGTCTAGACTAAGACCTCTGTCTACCCCTGTATTGGGAATTGAATTATTTATTTATTTAGGTTACTATTTCAGAGACTATCCATCCGATTAGATACAGCCCTTTTAACATATTTTGCAAATTAATTGTTTTAATAGATATTAAAACAATAAATGTCCAACAACATATATATCACTCTCTGATTTTCCGATGAACATATGTATAATTTAGGATCAGAAAGTCATTGATGTAATGCTATTAACTATTTAAGAGTGGTACGATAACTTGATTGAATAACATAAAAAATTGTAAAATAATAATATTGTGAAGGAGATGGAACATTTTTTAGTAAACGAATTTTATCAAAAAAAATAAACCTTTCAAAATATATAACTTCCGAGGTGCCAATGTGTAAATTTATATATATTCTCATTTATATACATACATTTAAATGCAATAAAAGTAAAAAAAAGCGGCATTAGCCTAATGGTTTAGCATACATGACGTCGCAGGTTCCGGCCTGCTATTCAAAATTTCATTCCATTTTCAAACATTTCAGCTTAGTTGGTGTGGTTAACAGGAATACCAGTAATGTTATTTGGCATTGCTGGTTTACTTTTTAGAAAAGAAAATAAATTCTTTACACACAATAACGCATCTCCACAGTTTCTGTACATGAAATTGATAAAAATAACTATTCTCTCAAGCGTACAATATTGTCGGTTTTGCTCGTAAATATCAAAACGTCCTATTCACGACGAGACATACGAGGGACGCAACGATCTGTCATCCGCACGTCGACGTTACAGCGCACCCATTGCAGAGCCTTCGCATGTACGTCATCCCTTATCCGGGGCCGTGCGTCAGTGTCAGTTGCCTACACTGTCGCTAGCTAGCCTATTATGCAAATGTTCACTGCGTTTTGCTGATCTGATTCGGACGAATCTGTAAATGAAAACTATGGCATAGGACTATCTAAAAAATTCCTTGACCAATCTAAAAATTCACGTCAAGTAAATAGATGAATTTTCGCAATTAAATAATCATATAAGTACTCTTCCTCTTCACTTCTACTTATTATAGCCTATCAAAAGTCCACTGCTGAACTGGGGAAGGTCTATCCCCAAAGGTGTCCACGAAGAACGCTCCCCTGCCACCTCGTGCCATGTTGTAGAGGCTCTTCCTACACTGCGCGTTCTAGAAAGAGGCACTTAAGAACCTTTCTTTCCCAAAGATTCTGCGAGCTATGTGGTTGACCCATTACTAGATAGCGTGCTATGACCATGTCGTTCGTAAAAATATACAGATGGAAAAACGACAACCTACTATTAATTACCAATTATATAATTTTTATTCAGATAGCGATATCTATATTTATATTTAGGTAATTCGTTCCATTCATTTAAACACCAAAATTTATTTATGTATTTTTAAAATATGTAAAAATAAGCCAAGTTAAAATTTTTGGTAATAAATGGATGAGAAATTTAAAAAATCAACTAACACAGGCGGGATTCGAAGACGCGACGCTGCCGTGCTGCACTTCAGAAAGTAGTGCTAGTTAGAATGTTTCATTTAAATCAATAATTAAGAAGTTTGTTGAGAAGAATGTTTTTTTTACGTCGATTAGGAGCTACCAGATGGAAATTATACTAACTTCTTTTATAGTTATGGACATTACTTTAATATTCTGAAAAGTACATCAAAATTCAAATTTCTTATTATTTTATTTGACAAAAATATGTTTTATCAATTGATTAATCAATTGAAACATATTCTTTTCTATGTTCCTTAATCTGATAAGGATAGTAGTAAAATACTTCAACGTTTTATACATACATACATACATAAGAGCGTATAAATGTACAGCAAGATAAAGGCACGATAGCCGAGTTGTTGGGTGGTCGAGTTGAGAGACCCGAGTTCGATCCCCAGGTGACAGTACCAATGAGTTTTTCAAAACTTATGTACGAATTTCATCGTTGGCTTGGACATAAAGACGGCGACAGGCTCACCACCTGTCACGTTGTCCCGAAAATATCTTCGGTGGAAGGTGGGTCAAAGGGACTTAATTGTCTAGACTTGACCACTGTCTACCCCTGTATTGGGAATTGCGTGAAGATATTTTTTTTTAAGATAAAGGCCTGGTGGGGTCTTTGGAGTGAAGTGATTTGAAACGCGTATTGACAATCGCAGTACCAACTGTCGGTCACTGGTCTTCTGAATTATTCTGAGAATGTTATCCCGCCAGCTATCGTCTTCCCTGTCTTCGTCTGTTCCCTTAGTCACCTCTTATTACATTTACGGCAAGAAATAAGTTGGTATATTCTTCCATAACCACACGATAACTACAAATTTTAAGCAAACAATTATACATAAAACTATAAAATATTTAAGATACCTTCTTCATGTTTGATCATATTAATTTCATTCATTTTTGCTTCTTCATTAATTGCGATTTCGATTGCCGGTGGTTCGTTGGAGTTCTCTTCATTTGTGCTGATTTCATCCTCGGCAGAGCCTTCTTCATTCCAATCCTCGTCCTCGGCTGCAAAATAAAAAACCAGATTAGTCTTGATTTTGGCTTCTTATCGTTTTGTTGTATCTTACTTCAGCAAACAAACAAAAAAACAAAGAAACTCCCTGCTTAAATCCTTTAAAGAAAACCCAACAGGAAAGTCTTTTGTTTTTTTTACTTTAAAGAATACTAGAAATGTCAAATAAAATTACAAGTATTCCTGGTAACCAAACCAACTAAGCTGTATCTGGAGTGGTCCACGGCAATGTGACAGGCAAAAACCTGCGACGGTATGTTTCGGAGTCCGCACCCTAAACCATTAGACTATTGACGCTTTACTTTATTGTAAAACAAGTCCCGTGACGGCTTTTCAAGCGGATTAGCGATAGCAGCCCCAGACACTAAAACGCTGCTGGCGGTCTTCGGTCTGCTAAATACAAAGAGAAAAAATCTTTGATTGTATGTAAGTGAGTGTATATGTTAAAAATTCGGTCGGGTCAAAGGGTCGTGATATTTGAAACATTTTTATTTCGAAATGTGTTTAGAAAATATAAATAATATTATATTCTAACTACAAGTTGTTTTTAAGGCTTTGTTAAGAGTGTCGGATTGTCGGTATAAAGTGCCTTTACTGTATTTTGTTGGGCCATTTAAGGGGATCGCTTTAAATGTTCGTACGTTCTACAATAACAGAAAATCGAGTGTACGCTGAAAAGTACCAAATCCTGGTTGTTGTCTACTATTATGGTAATGCTAACGATATAATATTTCCGACTCAAGCAAATGGCCCTTATCTGATTGTACTGCATTACCCTATTTTTATACCATTTATACTATTTTTATACTAAATATGTATTCACATATTTTTATTCAAAGAAACAATAAAGTTTTCTTCTTATGCCTATAGGGCTATGAAGAAGGCTATCAGTGTATATTCTATACAGCCAGTTTTTGACAATTGCTGTTGTACTGGGTATATTGTACTGCTGTAAAACTAGGGTAAGCAAGAGGTCTAATGAACAAAAACCTTTCGAACCACTTTTTACCGAAACCAATTTGGGACTACTGGTGTACCTACCGTCGTCTCAGTATCCAATCTAACGTTACAATACGCATATATACAAATATATCAACTTAGATAAAACATCATTTATACATAGGTACATGTAAATATTCATAATTCGTGCTACAACTCTTAGCTTATAACTTAGTCCCATGACCAATTAAACTGTCGGGTTGCCATTTTATGTAACTGTTATTTAAAAAAAAACAATTCACATTGCAGGTATAGTGTCACTGCATTAACATCTCTATAATAACGTAACTAGATTTCCGCCTGCAGCTTGGCCCGTGTGAATCGCCGTCGTTGGATTACTGCGTGGAAATGGAAAAGTAGCTAGAAGGCTAGTAATATAAAATACAAATTTAATTTCATCTTTGTAGGAATATTTTCATCGTCGTATAACTTTTTGGCCACATTGGCCTCTAAAAAGTTCTTTAAAAAGTTACTGTTCTCATCTCTGGGCGGGGGCACCCCAGTGTCAGCTCCTTCCATTTGACCGTATTCAATGAAGAGCGGCTCAAATCGTCAACGACCATGGTCTATCTGATCCCCTGGCTTTGCGAAGAGAAAAAGCGAAGATGTTGCATATCTTTGCATTTTTTACAAGATATACTACGGTGAGTGTTTCGAGGAATTGTTCGGATTAATACCAGCCGATGATTTCACCACTGAATCTTACGGCATAATCAACAATTCAATTGACACCACCTTAATGCATGGCATTCCACCACAGTGCGTTTTTCGCGGAATTTTCTGCAACGCACTTGCACTTCATGGAATGTGCTGCCATCAGCGGTTTTGCCGGACCGATTCGACTTAGGGACCTTCCTGAAAAGAGCCTATACCTTTCTCAAAGGCCGGCAACACACCTGCTGTTCCTCTGGTATTGTAGGTGATCATGGGAGACGGTGATCACTTTTCATCACGTGTTCCACCTGCTCGTTTGCCCCCTACTTTTATAAAAATAATTGCCATTTTTATTAAAATTTTAATATTGTAATTAAAACAAATAATTGAAAGTAATAAATAAATAGTAATTGATTTCTAAATTTTAAAAGAATATCTACAAAAGTCTTCTAACATGTTACTGTAGTCAAAAAAATGTTAACAGAAATTGCAAAGATAAATTAAATATTAACACTAGTGAAGCCTTCTGAAGAGCACTACTACACAACTTTTTAAGACGAGACGGTAGGCGAGTAAGACTCTGGGGATGCAATAAAATTTCACTTCTGATATGAAGTCTTGTATGAACATCAGTGACAATTGTTTAGAGCCATATGTATTTGTTTTTATGACAAACCAAAAGATAAAGGAATGCAGTTACTTAACCTCTCTGGCTACCCCGTCAGGGATTGTGCGTGAAGTAGTTACTTAACGCCAATAAAAAAAATCAAAACCAAGGACATAGATCTCTTGCCAGTTCGCCTCGATCGCCATGTTTGTTATCAACATGATAACAAACATGGCGATTGAGGCGAACACCTCGTTTGATAACAGTAACAGACACCTCGCATCTTAAGCAAATTGTCATCGGGCCACTTAATTCTGGCCACTTACTTTATTTTTCGAGATGAATATCTCGCAATCTGTCAGTATTGCCATTTTCAAGGTTTTACCTTTAGTTGCCACTAACGAGATCCTCGTTTATAAATAAAGAATAATATAATAAATATTTTCATAATGAGTTTCTCAAATAGCGAATAATTTAGGTCATGTAGACCTTAACAAAATATATGAACATAGTTGCACCTATATATTACAAATAAAAACGATATGAAAGCTAATTAGGATAATGCAAGCATCGCAGTGTAGACATGGAAGGCGCGAGTTAGGTGCGCGCCCACAGAGACCTGAAATCACTGACTTGCTACACGCTGCCGGTGTCGCTATCGCAATGTGGACATGACTCTATGCATACATTTTTAGTTATTAAGATTTGTTTTTGCTATTACTTTTTTTTTACAAAAACTAAACTCTTTATGACTTGCTTAAACATTACTATGTATGACTTACATACTAAAAAAAATCAACAAAGATTGTACAATATTCATGCTTAAAAACTTTGGACTTGTTTTCTTTTTTATCTTTATTAATTTCTCAAAACAGGGATATTCAGAATCTAGACAATTTAGTCTATAGTATAGTATAGTTAGAAGTCACGATAGCCGAGTGGTTGGGTGGTCGAAATTTCGAGAGACCCGAGTTCGATCCCCAGGTGGCTGGCTAGTACCAATGGGTTTTTCAAAAACTTATGTATGAATTATATCGTTGGCTTGGACATAAAGACGGTCTATATATATATATATATATATATATATATATATATATATATATATATATATATATATATATATATATATATATATATATATATATATATATATATATATATATATATATATATATATATATATATATATATAGTTTAAATAAAACTCATTGATACGAGTAAACTCGAGTTTCTTCGTTACTTATACGTAAAATTGTTGTTATTTAATGAATAAAAAATGTCAAAAATAATTATCCGTTGAACTATTGCTGCATCAATGAGCCGGCATGCCGGGGCAGGATCTCAGCCATGGAGTTTCGGGTCCTATTTTATAACCGACGCCTACATACGTCTATTTTCTCCACTTTCCTTTCCCCTTTCACAAAACTTTGATCAAGGAAAGAAGCAGTACTCTTATGACCAGCAACTACAACTAGACGCAGATACAGTTCCTCGAGAAAAACAAAACATTCAAGATTTAAAGGTAAAAAATTTTAAGATCGAATCAATGGTAAATTTCAAAGAATTTTCAAAATCGGTTTCACGTAAAAAACTACATAACCTCATTGTAACATTAAGTAAACAAATACCTATCTTCACGTATTGTCCCTGGCGGGATAGCCAGACGAATGAAATTGCGAACTGTCACGACCTATGCATACATGCCAATTCCGATTCTTTCAAAATCATCAAATTCTTCATACACGTACGTCAAAGTATCCGAGTACTCATGAGCCTCCCCTCTTCGAGCAATTGGCTCGTATGGTCTTCGAAAGTTAGTCTCATCCTACCTCGAAACCTTTTAAAATTACTAATTCTAGGAGTCACGTTAAATAGACATTGTTTAAAAATATCACGGCGTCCTCCGTCCCGCTCCATGCCGGGCCCAGGTGGTGGGTAGGGGGTCCCTGTGGAAGAGAAGTTCTCGCCCGCCGCCCGCGTCCCCAGGGATCTGGCCCAAGCAGCCGCCTGCTCCCTAGAGACCAGCCCCGCAGTGCCTCCGCCCGCCGCGCTACACCGCGCCACTGTCTCCCAGGAAAATATGAGACATGTTTGACTTTTAATTGATTATTTTATATTTGCATAAATTCACAGATCAATAACATAATTAACTAATTACATAGTTGATAAGTTCAACACATGCGGTAAATCGTTAATTATGAAAATAACTACAAAGTTATTTCATTTTTCGTCTACTGTGGAATGTATTATGTTGAACATGCGCTAGTCTACCTTTGATACTAGTATGACATATTTAATTTCTGAAAACACTAAACAGCAAGTTTTAGAGTTGCACAAGTCGTTATGACGATATTATGTAATCAACGCTTTATTCCGTTGGTAGCAGTTCATGTGTGGATAATAACTTTGATTATTTGATAATAAGTTTGACATACCCTTATGTGAGAATGAGCACAGAGGAATAATATCATAGTTCTCGTCACCTACTCGGGCTTGATTTGCTTAAATCTACGCAAGTCTTGGGATTGTAGTTTTAATGTATTCTGAGACGTTAGTTGGATCTCTCGAGGGAAAAATGGGCCAGCGGCGATCCCAATGGTGATTACATTTTATATATTATTATATTGGTTTTAGATTAGAAACGCAAAGCTATTGAGCATAACTGTTGTCCTTATAAAATTGAAGTTTGATGAATATTTATATTAAAAATTTGATATAAGAACTTGACTATTGCTTTATATTTGGCACTATATAATAGGTATTTTATAATTTCGTTTTAACTACAAAAGTCTTATTCAGGGTTACTGTTGTTAGTTCGTTATTATTGTTTCGTTGGCTTGCTTCTTCATGATAGTAAAAAAAAATTAAAAATAAATGTAATTTATTGAAGTATTTGAATAATTCAGTTCAAATTTATAGATAACTTTCGTATTACACGATTTTTTAAAATTTCATTGGAGCGTAAAACATTATTTACAAAAAATCTGAAATTAGAGAAGACTAAAAAAAATCTTCACGCACTTTCCAATACAGGGGTAGACAGAGGTCGAGTCTAGACAATGAAGTCCCTTCGACCAACCTTCCACCGAAGATATTTTTGGGACAACGTGACAGGTGGTGAGCCCGTCACCGTCTTTATGTCCAAGCCAACGATATTCGTACATAACTTTTTGAAAAACACATTGGTACGAACCTACCAACTGTGGATCGAACTCGGGTCTATTGCCTCGAAATCTGACCACCCAACCACTCGGCTATCGTGACTTATTAGAAGGCATTAGAAGACTATCATTAGAAGACTAGAGTCTAATAAAACATTTTTTAATTATTCTAGAAAAACAAAATAAAATTATATGTTCTGTTTATGATGAATGAACCAATGTTCGAGTTACCAAAGAGACCTGCGTAGAAGAAAAGAGAATATCGTTAATTGAAACATTTTATGACTATGGCATATCTTCTGCGAAATCTGTACCACAAAATTTGACATTATCTAATTTTGTTGATTGATTCAGTGATTTTTCCAGATTGTAGTCTTAACTCATACGATGTTAGTTGTATATGAATATGAATAATTATGAAAGTGCGATTTTCTACGATTTTTCATAATTATATTTAATTTGTTGGCACATAATATTGTAATAGTGTTATAGAGTTTTTGTTAGTCAAAAGTTTGTTCCGTTTATACATTATTCGGTAGTAAAATTTGTAATAAATTAAAAACCAGCTTATACATTATCGGAATCGAAATAGCCTTTAACTCAACATCAGTAATGGGGTTTGTGTAGAAGTGTTTTGACTCGCTTTGAGAAAAGGATAGCCATATTCGCGTTGTTTGATTGATATTTTAAATACTATAAACTATTTACATAGAATCATCGACTTTATTTCAATACATATTTTGAAAACTTACATAAAACTGTATCATTGGCTTGTATAAACGACTTCTAGCACATTTTTTACGTTACCTTTATTTAGCACAGGAAAAAAAGGGGCCAAAAGAACTAAAAGTTTTTCTGACCAATTCGACACCAAGTGTGAAATAGAAAATAAAGTGAGAACTATTTAAATTTTTTTCGTTGAGAATCTCCTTTTTGGTAGCAGATTAATCTCTTTAAAGTTATATTACGTAGTCGTTGTCGTGCTTCGGGGCGCGGCGCGGACTTGGACGGGGCGCAATCACGCCACCCGCGCCCTGGCGACTCGTGCTAATTATGTCGCCAAATGTCTTAATGAGGACCTTACCTTGTTGTTGTTTTTTAGTTGTTTCATTAAAATAAAAATAAATAAATATCTTCACGCACTTTCCAATACAGGGGTAGACAGAGGTCGAGTCTAGACAATGAAGTCCCTTCGACCAACCTTCCACCGAAGATATTTTTGGGACAACGTGACAGGTGGTGAGCCCGTCACCGTCTTTATGTCCAAGCCAACGATATTCGTACATAAGTTTTGAAAAACCCATTGGTACGAGCCAGCCACTTGGGGATCGAATTCGGGTCTGTTGACTCGAAATTCCGACCACCCAACCACTCGGCTATCGTGACTTCAGTTGTTTCATTCTTCCTGAAATTGTAATCCTATCATAACCACAAACAAAGTTTTTATTCATTTATATATTCTATATTGTGACACCTTAAAATAAGTGCTACTATGGGGCTTAATGCCTTATGGCATGACTGGTAGAGACCAGTCAACCTTTGTTATGGTGAAAAGTTAATGTCAGGTGCGACCGCACCTGTGCGATGCGAAAATAAAACATTACTATTTAAATGGTCTACAATTCATAATTTGAAATTTACAAAGCATGAAATAATTTACTAAAATAATACCATCAAAGGTTAGTCATGTGTTGTCATACTATTGTATTTTATTCGACCTTAAAATTCTAAAAAGTAAAAGCAAGTTCTCATAAGTGAAATAATTCTGTAAATGTTTTTAAAAGTTCATGGTCTCTGTTTGATTGCTATTAAGGTTTAGGAATAAAGTTCTGATGCAAAAAGGACGAAGAGAGAACGAAGTGTGAAATAGTAAGTCTAGAAAGGAATGTCTAAAAGGTAATATGTAGCGCGAAAGTAATTTTAAAAGGTTTCGAGGTAGGATGAGACTAACTTTCGAAGACCATACGAGCCAATTGCTCGAAGAGGGAGGCTCATGAGTACTGGATACTTTGACGTACGTGTATGAAGAATTTGATGATTTTGAAAGAATCGGAATTGGCATGTATGCATAGGTCGTGACAGTTCGCAATTTCATTCGTCTGGCTATCCCGCCAGGGACAATACGTGAAGATAGGTATTTGTTTACTTAATGTTACAATGAGGTTATGTAGTTTTTACGTGAAACCGATTTTGAAAATTCTTTGAAATTTACCATTGATTCGATCTTAAAATTTTTACCTTTAAATCTTGAATGTTTTGTTTTTCTCGAGGAACTGTATCTGCGTCTAGTTGTAGTTGCTGGTCATAAGAGTACTGCTTCTTTCCTTGATCAAAGTTTTGTGAAAGGGGAAAGGAAAGTGGAGAAAATAGACGTATGTAGGCGTCGGTTATAAAATAGGACCCGAAACTCCATGGCTGAGATCCTGCCCCGGCATGCCGGCTCATTGATGCAGCAATAGTTCAACGGATAATTATTTTGACATTTTTATTCATTAAATAACAACAATTTTACGTATAAGTAACGAAGAAACTCGAGTTTACTCGTATCAATGAGTTTTATTTAAACTATATATATATATATATATATATATATATATATATATATATATATATATATATATATATATATATATATATATATATATATATATATATATATATATATTGAACTATTGCTGCATCAATGAGCCGGCATGCCGGGGCAGGATCTCAGCCATGGAGTTTCGGGTCCTATTTTATAACCGACGCCTACATACGTCTATTTTCTCCACTTTCCTTTCCCCTTTCACAAAACTTTGATCAAGGAAAGAAGCAGTACTCTTATGACCAGCAACTACAACTAGACGCAGATACAGTTCCTCGAGAAAACAAAACATTCAAGATTTAAAGGTAAAAAAATTTTAAGATCGAATCAATGGTAAATTTTAAAGAATTTTCAAAATCGGTTTCACGTAAAAAACTACATAACTACAATTGTAACATTAAGTAAACAAATACCTATCTTCACGTATTGTCCCTGGCGGGATAGCCAGACGAATGAAATTGCGAACTGTCACGACCTATGCATACATGCCAATTCCGATTCTTTCAAAATCATCAAATTCTTCATACACGTACGTCAAAGTATCCGAGTACTCATGAGCCTCCCCTCTTCGAGCAATTGGCTCGTATGGTCTTCGAAAGTTAGTCTCATCCTACCTTGAAACCTTTTAAAATTACTTTCGCGCTACATATTACCTTTTTTAGACATTCCTTTTCTAGACTTACTATTTCACACTTCGTTCTCTCTTCGTCCTTTTTTTGCATCAGAACTTTATTCCTAAACCTTAATAGCAATCAAACAGAGACCATGAACTTTTTAAAAACATTTACAGAATTATTTCACTTATGAGAACTTGCTTTTACTTTTTAGAATTTTTAAGGTCGAATAAAATACAATAGTATGACAACACATGACTAACCTTTTGATGGTATTATTTTAGTAAATTATTTCATGCTTTGTACATTTCAAATTATGAATTGTAGACCATTTAAATAGTAATGTTTTATTTTTTGGGTCGCACCTGACATTAACTTTTCACCATAACAAAGGTTGACTGGTCTCTACCAGTCATGCCATAAGGCATTAAGCCCCATAGTAGCACTTATTTTAAGGTGTCACAATATAGAATATATAAATAAATAAAAACTTTGTTTGTGGTTATGATAGGATTAAAATTTCAGGAAGAATGAAACAACTGAAGTCACGATAGCCGAGTGGTTGGGTGGTCGGAATTTCGAGTCAACAGACCCGAATTCGATCCCCAAGTGGCTGGCTCGTACCAATGGGTTTTTCAAAAACTTATGTACGAATACCGTTGGCTTGGACATAAAGGTGGCGACGGGCTCACCGCCTGTCACGTTGTCCCGAAAATATCATGGGTGGAAGGTGGGTCGAAGGGACATAATTGTCTAAACTAGACCTCTTTCTACCCCTGTATTGGGAATTGCGTGAAGATATTTATTTATTTTTATTTTAATGAAACAACTAAAAAACAACAACAAGGTAAGGTCCTCATTAAGACATTTGGCGACATAATTAGCACGAGTCGCCAGGGCGCGGGTGGCGTGATTGCGCCCCGTCCAAGTCCGCGCCGCGCCCCGAAGCACGACAACGACTACGTAATATAACTTTAAAGAGATTAATCTGCTACCAAAAAGGAGATTCTCAACGAAAAAAATTTAAATAGTTCTCACTTTATTTTCTATTTCACACTTGGTGTCGAATTGGTCAGAAAAACTTTTAGTTCTTTTGGCCCCTTTTTTTCCTGTGCTAAATAAAGGTAACGTAAAAAATGTGCTAGAAGTCGTTTATACAAGTCAATGATACAGTTTTATGTAACTTTTCAAAATATGTATTGAAATAAAGTCGATGATTCTATGTAAATAGTTTATAGTATTTAAAATATCAATCAAACAACGCGAATATGGCTATCCTTTTCTCAAAGCGAGTCAAAACACTTCTACACAAACCCCATTACTGATGTTGAGTTAAAGGCTATTTCGATTCCGATAATGTATAAGCTGGTTTTTAATTTATTACAAATTTTACTACCGAATAATGTATAAACGGAACAAACTTTTGACTACCCAAAACTCTATAACACTATTACAATATTATGTGCCAACAAAATTAAATATAATTATGAAAAATCGTAGAAAAATCGCACTTTCATAATTATTCATATTCATATACAACTAACATCGTATGAGTTAAGACTACAATCTGGAAAAATCACTGAATCAATCAACAAAATTAGATAATGTCTAATTTTGTGGTACAGATTTCGCAGAAGATATGCCATAGTTATAAAATGTTTCAATTAACGATATTCGCGCAGGTCTCTTTGGTAACTCGAACATTGGTTCATTCATCATAAACAGAACATATAATTTTATTTTGTTTTTCTAGAATAATTAAAAAATGTTTTTATTAGACTCTAGTCTTCTAATGATAGTCTTCTAATGCCTTCTAATGAGTCACGATAGCCGAGTGGTTGGGTGGTCGGAATTTCGAGGCAATAGACCCGAGTTCGATCCACAGTTGGTAGGTTCGTACCAATGTGTTTTTCAAAAAGTTATGTACGAATATCGTTGGCTTGGACATAAAGACGGTGACGGGCTCACCACCTGTCACGTTGTCCCAAAAATATCTTCGGTGGAAGGTGGGTCGAAGGGACTTCATTGTCTAGACTCGACCTCTGTCTACCCCTGTATTGGAAAGTGCGTGAAGATTTTTTTAGTCTTCTCTAATTTCAGATTTTTTGTAAATAATGTTTTACGCTCCAATGAAATTTTAAAAAATCGTGTAATACGAAAGTTATCTATAAATTTGAACTGAATTATTCAAATACTTCAATAAATTACATTTATTTTTAATCTTTTTTTACTATCATGAAGAAGCAAGCCAACGAAACAATAATAACGAACTAACAACAGTAACCCTGAATAAGACTTCTGTAGTTAAAACGAAATTATAAAATACCTATTATATAGTGCCAAATATAAAGCAATAGTCAAGTTCTTATATCAAATTTTTAATATAAATATTCATCAAACTTCAATTTTATAAGGACAACAGTTATGCTCAATAGCTTTGCGTTTCTAATCTAAAACCAATATAATAATATATAAAATATAATCACCATTGGGATCGCCGCTGGCCCCTTTTTTCCCTCGAGAGATCCAACTAACGTCTCAGAATACATTAAAACTACAATCCCAAGATTTGCGTAGATTTAAGCGAATCAAGCCCGAGTAGGTGACGAGAACTATGATATTATTCCTCTGTGCTCATTCTCACATAAGGGTATGTCAAACTTATTATCAAATAATCAAAGTTATTATCCACACATGAACTGCTACCAACGGAATAAAGCGTTGATTACATAATATCGTCATAACGACTTGTGCAACTCTAAAACTTGCTGTTTAGTGTTTCCAGAAATTAAATATGTCATACTAGTATCAAAGGTAGACTAGCGCATGTTCAACATAATACATTCCACAGTAGACGAAAAATGAAATAACTTTGTAGTTATTTTCATAATTAACGATTTACCGCATGTGTTGAACTTATCAACTATATAATTAGTTAATTATGTTATTGATCTGTGAATTTATGCAAATATAAGATAATCAATTAAAAGTCAAACATGTCTCATATTTTCCTGGGAGACAGTGGCGCGGTGTAGCGCGGCGGGCGGAGGCACTGCGGGGCTGGTCTCTAGGGAGCAGGCGGCTGCTTGGGCCAGATCCCTGGGGACGCGGGCGGCGGGCGAGAACTTCTCTTCCACAGGGACCCCCCCCCCCTACCCACCACCTGGGCCCGGCATGGAGCGGGACGGGAGGACGCCGTGATATTTTTAAACAATGTCTATTTAACGTGACTCCTAGAATTAGCTTTTGTATCGAGGAGTATTGATTTAATCGAAATTCAAGTCTTATTTTTCTTAAATAATAAAACACATGTGATTGTCTTATTTTTAGATTTTTCCAAAGCTTTTGATATGTTAGACTATTCAATATTATACGATAAATTATCACGAAATGGCATACGTACCGATATATATGCGGTAAACAATGCAAAATACATACATAAAAAAAGTTAACCACAAAAAGCTCTGTTCGGGGCTCCATTTTTGGACCTACTGAATATTTGTTGTATGTCAACGATATGTTAAATATTATTGCCATGGGTTTTGTATACCGGTTTGCTGATGTCACCTGCTTACTGGATGCACATACGTAAGTCTCTGAAGCGCAAATTATGCTACAGAAGAATTATAACTTAATTTTTAATGGTTACATGATATAAGATTAGTAATAAATCAACAATCACAACTTATGAATATGTAAAAAAAATAAACATTTGTATGAACGACCAACCGTCACTAAAAAAGGTCTCGTGAAGTTTTTTTGTGAAGATTATAGCAATTTTTATAATGTCTTTTTATTATTTTTAATAAATTAAAAAAAGAATTGTACTGTACATCCTAAAGAATTTATGACGCTAACCTTCATGACCGAAAAGTGACGTTTGACATTAGGAAACAAAATTATTTTAATGGCTATATAGGGGCAATTGATATGTTTCATTGCAACCATGTGATGAAAGTGGTGGTATATTCTTACATAGCACTAAAATAAAGATTAGATAAATCTTATAAACCATAGACTAAACATCAGTTCACGTGAAACATTTTAAAAACTATATACAGGGATAAAGAACGTATACAGTATCGATAAGTACCACAAAGTTTGTTCTAGGTACGTATCTCCACTTTTTGCAAAAAGATGAAAACACGTGAGTGATTTATGGCTACCAACTGGGAATGCAAATAAAAAATACTTCATCGGGTTAACAGATTGCATTTACATCTTTCAGTTGTATTTTCCATGCATCAGTATTAAGCAAAGTAATGTCAGTCAACGTACTTAAATAATATATACTAATTCATATATCCGCGTAACCAATTATTGTTTTATAGAATAAGGGAAAACGAGCAGGTGGCTCACGTGACGGTAAGTGATCACCGCCGCCCATGAACACCTACAATACTAGAAGAATAGTCTTTGAGAAAGGTATAAACTCTTTCCTTGAATTAATCTGAACAATTCCTCGGAACACTCCCAGCAGTGTATCTTGTCAAAAATGAGCAAAGAGATGCAACATATCTTCGCAAAGCCGACGATCCGAGCCGCTCTTCGATGATAAAAGTCCACAGCAGGACTTAAGCCTCTCCCCAAGGTAAGAGTTTCGATGGTGTTCAGGAGTTTTTGCCACAACCGCCTTGTTTGACAACGAGGTTATATCGCAGTACCAAACAACATACACATTAGAGGCTGTACATATGTCGTAACCTTATTATGTACTATTTATTAAGATTATTTTTAAAAAAGAAGTACTAATTTTCCTCTCCGAGGTCTGAACTACCTTATTCCCAAAAGTGAATAAACGTTGAAGGCGCGAGAAGGCTCTCACGGCTTCAACAACACCAAGCAGACAGACGCACAGATTTAGTGTAATTATCGTATTAGCCTGTATGTGATAGATTATTAGTTTTTAACAAATTTTCCAATAGAACAAGGCCACGGATAAAGGCTCAGAGAAGCTATGCTTCGCGATTTCATACCGGTATAAAACTGCTAAATGTAATACCTGTTTCCTTTTAGTTTTTGAATTGATTTTTCGTAACAAAATCTATAAATATATTCGGTAGTTAAACTATTTTCAAGTTAGTCAAACTAAAGAACAGAACGATCACTATAAATTCATCCATAGTATATTTAATTTATCTTAAGATAAATTCTAAATTAGCTATAGCTCTTTACAGATGTGAGGTCAACGTAAACATAAAACTGTTATGATATGGCTTTAGCGTATTTCCCAGTGGCTCGCAGGGCGGAGGTGCGCGCCACCCAGGGGAAATTTCCCGGCGATTCTCTGCGGAGCCTCTACAAGTTTTATGGACGCGCAGCACCCCGCAACCCGCACCCCACAAACATCCATATCCTGCAAACTCATATGCAGAAACGTATGTATTATATGTATACAATTATTTGATATCTGACTCATAATATGAGGATACATACATACATACAGTCAACAACACATTAATTTCTCTTATCCCAAAGTATGCAGCCACAAGCTGGACCATTCACTTATGGAATCGGTAACCACGAAGGCACCACAAACACCCTGACCGGAGAAAATATTGAAAAAGTGGTTTTCTACCTTAACCCCTCCGAAATTAAAATCCGGGACCACAGAGATAGCGACACCTTGGAAACCGTTGCGTACGCCACTCCTCTACGGTAATAACATTATTAACTATCCGGCTCTGATTCATGGATTTACCCTTTAACGTTAGTCTTGATAAATAATAAAGTTAATAAACCATAAAAACTTTTATCTTCTTTATAAATACCAGTATTTGCTCTTAATTCTTCATTGAGACAAGGCATGAGTGACCTTTTACGATGTTGTATTCTCTCTTTTCTTTTCGCGGCTGCAGTAACAGTTCAACATCGGGTGGACAGTTTAACTCGTTTATCACTCGAATTCAATAAAAAAGATAAAACTAAAACATAATAAAAACGTTTGTGAATATGTCAAAAAAGACTTACTCGACGTAATACCGGGAGCAGACGAGTTGAGTGAAAAAGTTGATAAATAAAGCCAGATCGACTTGACCCTTTTCAAAGAGCTTAGACATGTCCATGCGAAGCTTAAACGTTGCATTATATATTTGTGAAAAATTAAGATACTATAATGTAGAATACTTTTGCCCATCAGAAGTTTATATTATGTAAAATACGGCTTAAACCACATTAAGTTTGATAACAGTCTGACGGCGAATGTAAGGTAAAAAACAATTCAAGACACGGCAATTTGTTTTTATAGTCTGCCTGGGACTGGGACAGAAGAGGATTAACATTTTCAGTGTATGTAAAATTTTAATTCGCCAACATGAGGGATGGCGGGCTTAAATTGACGTGTTATTGGACCCAAGCGATGCACGTTCACACTAGAAACACGAATACCGACATTTCAGTTTATTATATAAAACACTTTTCCTTAAAATATAATGCACGTGCATCAAGTGTGAAATGAAAATTTGATTTGGATTTGTAAAATTACTATAATGCACTTTAATAGGTGGTGGTTATTGCAAAACCTCCCCACGTGAGAGGGAGCACTCTCAAGATCAATAATAACGCTAATAATAGAAGATCAAACCGATTACAAGTTCAGGATAATCCCGGTGGGAATTGGCATAATAATGATGGCAGTTTTCTTTCATCATAATTTCTCGTCATTACTCATAAATATAAAATAAATAAATATCTTCACGCAATGACCAATACAGGAGTAGACAGAATTCTAGTCTAGACAATTTAGTCCCTTTGACCCACCTTCCACCGAAGATATTTTCGGGACAACGTGACAGGTGGTGAGCCCGTCGCGCCCATTATGTCCAAGCCAACGATGTAATTCGTACATATTTCTTTTAAAAACCCATTGGTACGAGTCTGCAACCTGGGGATTGAACTCGGATCTCTTGGCTCGAACTTGCGACTACCCAACCACTCGGCTTTCGTGACTGGTACTTATAACTACAATTAGAAAATATTATCAGTTTAATTGATTTAATGGTCCCACAAGTTTAACACAAGATACACATAGGTACACTGAGTAGGAGGTAGCATTGCATTAAGTATCCCAGGAGTGTGCCAGAGAGTCACAGCATCCTCGCGCTCCCCGCGGGACGCATTACGCAAGTACTAGACTGGAGGATCGATACCTTAAGTTAACAACATTATATCGTAGTCGTTCAACCACAAACATTGTTCCAGAATAGCTATTTCACATTCTGAACTACATTGCAGCCTTTTAATTTATTTAATTCAATACGTTATGTTTGCAAAAACATATATTATGGCCTGCGAATGTTATACTTTATCTAATTCATTCATATAGTGCCTCAAATACGTCACTAACTTTCTTGTAGCATTTTTTAATAATTACAATTAAAATTAAGAACTGAAACAAAAAACAAACATATTATTCTTAAACATTTTCTGTTAGGCCTTATTTACGGAGTAGTAATATTTGTCAAGATAGCCGTGTGGTTGGGTGGTCGGAATTTCGATTCAAGAGACCCGAGTTCGAGCCCCAGGTAGCAGGCTCGCACCATTGGGTTTTTTCAATATACTTATGTATGAAAGTAATCGTTGGCTTGGACATTGATACAGACAGGCTCACCACCTGCCATGTTGTCCCAAAATATGTACTGTGGAAGGTGGATCGAAACGACTTTATTGTCCAGACCTCTGTCTACCCCTTTATTGGGAATGGTATGAGGATATATGGTATATAATATATATATATATATATATATATATATATATATATATATATATATATATATATATATATATATATATATATATATATATATATATATATATATATATATATATATATATATATATATATATATATATTATAGGAAGGGAGGCAAACGAGCAGGTGGCTCACGTGATGTCAAGTGATGAATGATTTTTGACTATGCCGTAAGGTACAATGGTGATGGCGGCTGGTATTAATCCGAACAATTCCTCGGAGCACGCCTCGTAGTAAATCATATGTATATATATATATATATATATATATATATATATATATATATATATATATATATATATATATATATATATATATATTAAAAAATAAATTAACGATACAGAAAAATAAAAATTCAGATGCTTAAGTTCATAACCAATATTTTTAGACATTCTAATTTGACGAAAGTACCAAACTATAAAGCTTTGTACGAAAGGGCAGACAATACTACACTCAGTAATTCTATGTCAATAGTTAAAAATTTGCACCCAGCGAAGTTAGATCTGAGGATAATTTCGAATGATTCTTTTATATTCATATACCCATATTTATGCTAAAGTTCGTAAGAGTCTTGTAAAGAAGATGTCGTCATATTCCGATAGCAAAAAATATATTACTAATCCTTTCCATTAATACACTTACATAACTGCCATAAATCCAATACACATAAGCCTATCTCTTTTGAAAAGTTTGAGTCATAATCGCAACTTTATGTTAGTGGTTTGGCGATAACAGTACCAAACAATTCATACCGTAGATGCTGCTGCCCGTCACTAGTTTAATATTTTTTGAAATGGTCATTCTGACTTTTGTCCGTGGCCCATTATATTTTCATTGCCCTTAGTCGTCTGTTAACCACCACACGACAATTTTTATTTGGTTTATTTTAGTCATTCGTTTATTAGGCCAGTCATTCGTTTGTTTAAAAATGTTTAATGCTCAGTTATCAGACAAAATTTAATTAACAAAAGACAAAAATGAAACAGAAAAATTCCAAAAAAACAAGAAAAGAATGGATTTGTAATCGTAGACAGGACAGTTTCAAAAATGGTTAAAGCTTTTAATAGACAGGCGTTGCTTTGCGGAAATTCATTATTATAAAGACAGTACATTAAAATTATTTTGCAACACTCTTCGGACTCTGTGTCATTTGATGTGCAAAGTGTTGTAAAGTAGTTTTAATCTAACACTAACGTTAAAAAAATATTATTAATCCATAGATATAAAAGCGAAAAGCCACTCATTTATACACTGTATTGTCACACAGTAAACTTTTCTTTTAGAATGCTGGCCACAAAAAAGTTTATTGAATTCGAATTTCGAATTGTTCATGAAAATAAAACTGTATATTTTTTAGAATTTCAAAGATATCCCAAACGTAAGCGGAAACTGTTGGCCCTTCATATGGGGTTAAGCAGAACCACGGTCAAAAGGGTGTTAAATGAAGACTTAGGGCTTCGGGCATATCGAAGAAAAACAGGACATCGTTTGAATGATCGTCTAATTGACCTGAGACTGAAGAGATGCCGCGCTTTGTTGAAGCGGTACGCGGGAAATAAATATCGGGAAATTCTTTTTTCGGATGAAATAAAGTCACGATAGCCGAGTTGTTGGGTGGTCGGAATTTCGAGTCGAGAGATCCGAGTTCGATCCCCAGGTGGCAGTACCAATGAGTTTTTCAAAAACTTATGTACGAATTTCATCGTTGGCTTGGACATAAAGGCGGCGACGGGCTCACCACCTGTCACGTTGTCCCGAAAATATCTTCGGTGGAAGGTGGGTCAAAGGGACTTAATTGTCTAGACTTGACCTCTGTCTACCCCTGTATTGGGAATTGCGTGAAGATATTTATTTATTATTATTAAAAAATTTTTGCCGTAGAAGAGAGCTACAACAAACCAAAAGGTTGTACGCATACAGTAGTGAAGAAGCGAGCAACCGTATTCCGCGTGTCCAACGAGGTGATTTTCCATCCTCGCTCATGGGCTTAACAGAGGTACATTTTGTACAAGGTGTTAAAACGAATGCAGTTGTGTATCAAAATACAGTCCTGATGAACCTTGTGGAACCTGTTTCTCATACCATGTTCAATAGCAGGCACTGGGTATTCCAACAAGATTCGGCGCCAGCTCATAGAGCGAAGAGCACACAAGACTGGTTAATGGCGCGTGAAATCGTATTCATCGGGCACGAAGACTGGCCCTCTTCCAGTCCAGATTTGAATCCGTTAGATTACAAGGTATGGCAACACTAGGAGGAAAAGGCGTGCTCAAAGCCTCATCCTAATTTGGAGTCACTCAAGACATCCTTGATTAAGGCAGCCGCCGATATTGACATGGACCTCGTTCGTGCTGCGATAGACAACTGGCCGCGCAGATTGAAGGCCTCAAAATCACAGAGGTGATTTTGAATAAACTTTAGTGTCATAAGAATGTATGTTTTGTTAAGTTCATTTTGGTATATAAATGGTTACATAATGAATAAACTTGTTTTAATTATTTTATATTAAACCTGTGACAGAATTTATGACCTAACTAGGTACATATAAAGATGAAATTTAGCACGAAGATGGATTAAAAGCGTAAGAAATCAGTTAAAAAAGTATTTTTGAAAACTTGTCCCATAAAAGATGTAAAATTGAGAGTTGTTTTGAAACTGTGTTATATATGGACTTAAGTATAATAATTAGTATCTTGGTTTATAAGTAGTGACCTCTTTCATCATTTTTGAATTAAATCCTTAGCGCCTTAGTATAGACGAAATCATTTTTGAAATCGTAAATGCGTGAGTTCAAAATTAGTTATCTGATTACCTCAAAATACATATATAACACACATCCAGTAACCGTATTCGCAACCTGATACGAAGCGTTTAGAATAAACGACTTTATTTAAACATTAAGTCAGATTAGACAGCTCGGCAGTGAGTGGGCTTAGCCGGGCATTGACGACTTTAACGAGAGGCAATATGTGGCGGTAAGGGGGGCGTCACTGATAAAACGCTGATATTATGGCGCTGCAGCGCCGCAACCACCACTGTAGCCGCGGCCGCAACCGGCGTCGCAACCCGTCCATCACCCGACTTCGTAGCTCTTTCACTGACACAATACTATTAATTTTAACTGGAAAGCACGGTTTTAACAACCCCTGCGATATAGCACCTATAAGCCTAATTTGTTAGATGCACTTCTAAATCACGACACCAATTATTTTGTAATTTATGTTCATATGTGTATGTTCGGGCGTACTTATAAAAACGGAATAGATAGGTGTTATTTAGTAACTACATGCAGCTTCATATTTTAATACGACGTGAGAAGCTGTCACCTACTTTCTTGCAGTATGCTTCATTAGAGGCGGCTAAGGGAAAAGCCTTAAAGCAGATTCGGTATTCGAGCGGAAGTGGCTGCTATAGTGGACTTTAATGGGAAATATTGTTACGAAATCATTTAACCGCCGTATGTCGGCTGCGTAAGAAACCTTGCCACCCCGTATCCCCATCCCGTGGGTGTCGGAAGAGACAATTAAGAAGAAACGCTTCCAGAATCTCAAGACTTTCGACACATTAACGATCTCTAATATATCCGAACTAAAAACTAAAAGATTGGAAGCCATCGCGTCTTGTTATGTGCTAATAATTACCTTCTTCAATGTCCTGCACAAATTAAAATTGAAATAAATCTACTAACTCGTGTATATAGTTTTTTTTCTTATGAGAGGGAGGCAACAACAACAACAAATCATTTATTTACTCCCACATAAGTTCTTAACTTTTAATAACTTAAGTGATAAGTATAAATTCTAAAACCTTACTTAGTGAGAGTCTGGTACCTGGTGTAAGTTCAGAAAACTTGAGTTACAGGTGTATATATATATATATATATATATATATATATATATATATATATATATATATATATATATATATATATGTATATATATATATATGTATATATATATATATATATATATATATATATATATATATATATATATATATATATATATATATATATATATATATATATATATATATATATATATATTTAGTATATATATATATACATATATATACACACATATATATATATAAATTTTTAGCTACAAAGGTATATATGCTAGGTTATGTATGTATGTATGTATGTGTGTGTGTGTGTGCGTGCGTGTGATTGTGTGTGCGTGTGTGTGTGCGTGTTTCATGAGTTGTAAGAGTTAGAATTGGGACTTGCAACTAGAGTACATATTCACTATAGCCAGGGAGATAGCAGATTTTCTGTCTATTCATACGTGAGTGTTTTCAAGTATTTAGATACTGTACATTTGCAACGGTGGCTACAGAGCGGATATATGCCAAGTTTTATGTTTAATAAGTAGTAGTAAGGCAAACAATCATTCGATTCACCTAATAATAAGTGTTGAGCGACGCCAGAAGAGCCTCAACACTAGAGGAGCTGCAGTTGCTTAGCCGGCCCTTAAGTAAAGAATAAGCTCTTTTAGCCGTAACCGATAGGAAATACCAGTGGCGAAAGTTGATTCCATAAGGTTGTTGTGCGTACAAGAAAATTCCTTATAAAGCCAATATAGTAGATTGCCCGCCATTAACATAAAATTTATGTAATTTAAGATTTCGTCGACATTCGATGAACGATTCGGAAATTTAGGAGGTGGAATAATTCTGCCTCCTCCGAACATTCCACATGGTAATTAGCGTTTACTCATTTAGGTTTTAAAAATCCCATTAATGACATATGTCTCTCCCGCAAGGAAAGTTACCATATTTGCTACACTTGGCGGATTGAAGATTGTTGTACACTTCGCAAGCGAAATACAATTCCTGCTTAATTTTGGTCAAATATTTATACAGGCGTTTTATTGGTGGCAATTGACAGTATCAACTGTTCTCAATTACACGGTTCTTCTAATTCCCACATAAAGAAATACTTTTACGTTTTAGCTCACGATATTTACTTGCAATGCATGGAAAATATATTTTTTTTTATTTATATAAAATAATGCAATCTCCTTTATGGACATTTAGCAATATGTGTAATAAATAGTCATCTTTTGTGGTCCAGGTCCAATGACAAGGCCACGTCAATATAAAAGGACAGATTCGCACATGTCCCTGTCTTGCTTGAAATTTGCCGTATTAGGCATTATTGACACAAATCTAGAGGCGTTCTTCTTTTCAGTCTTGAGAATACCACTCTCGGTTTCATTAGATCCACTGCAAGCTCGTTTACGTGGTTTAGAATACGGTCTCTGTATTTAGGCATAACTTTTAATATCTCTTCCTTTACTGTGGGAATTCCTAAGTCATGGTGTAACCTCTCATTGGTTATGTACCAGGGCGAGCCAGTTATAATTCTCAAAAGCTTCGATTGAAATCTTTGCAATATCTCTAGGTTGGAATTTGCTGCAGTGCCCCACAGCTGGATACCATAGGTCCAAGTCGGCTTCATAATGCACTTATATATGAGAAGTTTGTTTTCTAGAGATAACTTTGAATTTCTGTTTAGCAGCCAGTAGTACTTTCTGAGTTGTACGCCGAGTGCTTTGCGCTTAGTGAATATATGTTTTTTCCATGTAAGTCGTCTATCCAAGTACAGTCCAAGATATTTAGCTTCCTCGGCCTGTGGTACTACAACATTATTTAAGATAACAGGTGGGCAAGTCTCTTTCCTCAGCGTATAGGTGACATGGACCGACTTAGTTTCATTTGCTCGAATTCGCCATTTCCTAAGCCAAGTTGAGATGCTGTCCAGGCTTATTTGCAGAAGATCAGAAGCTTTAGTAGCCACTTTGTCAACGGCGAGAATAGCCGTATCATCAGCAAAGGTACCCACCTTTGCACCCTCTGTCACTGACAGGTCAGACGTAAACAGTAGGTATAATGTTGGACCCAATACACTGCCCTGAGGGACGCCAGCACAGATCTCCTGAAGATCCGAGGCATCTTCACCATAGCTCACGAAAAAGCGGCGCTCATGTAAGTAAGATTGTAAAAACAGAAAGAAGTTTATTGGTAGATTTTCCTTAATCTTATACAGGAGGCCCTCGTGCCAGACCCGGTCAAACGCCTGAGATATATCCAAAAATGCTGCAGAGCAGTACTCCTTATTTTCAAAGCAGTTGTATATGCCATCAACGAGTCTATGAATCTGCTCCACTGTGCCATGACCATGCCGAAATCCAAATTGATGGTTTGGGATGAGCTTCCTTTCCTTGAGTATTGGGTTTAATCTGCTTAGGAACAGTTTCTCCAGCACCTTTGAGGTTATCGGCAGAAGACTTATTGGGCGATAAGATTTCGGCTCCTCAGCACTCTTTCCTGGCTTCAGGATCATAATAATCTTGGCGATCTTCCACTGGGGTGGAACGTAATTTCTACGCAATATTGCATTGTATATCTGCGTTAATACGACGGTGCCCTCCTTAGGTAGCTCTCTTAAAACCTTAGCCGTTATTAGATCGTAGCCAGGTGCTTTATGTTGATTTAATTTTAATATAGCATCACGTACCTCAGCCCTGGTAAATCCATCCAAGGGTGGGTCCAGCTGGTAAGTTGTATCCAACGCTCTAGAAATCTCATCAACTGTGTCCAAAGTACCCTCGATGTCATTTGGCTTGAAAACCTCCCTCAGGTGTGAAGCAAATGTTTTAGCCTTCTCTATGTCACTATTGGCCCATGAGTTGTCTGACCTACGTATAGGAGGTGAGTATAGCTTGGGTTGTTTTAATTTCTTGGTGGCTTTCCAAAGAGAATAATCCGTTGCCCGCGTAGCATCTAGATTTATAAGGTATTTTTCAACGCCTGAGTTTTTATATTCTAGGAGTATCCGTTTCAGTTTTGAGGTAATATAATTTAGCCTTTTCTTATCTTCGGGATATCTCGTCTGCTGCCAGGTCTTTCTGGCAGTGCGTTTCTCAGCGATCGTATCTCTTATGGTTTGAGGGCAAGAGTTTGGAGTGCAATCCCGTTGTTCAGGAGTCGCCTCCCATGCCGCTGTCTGGACACAGTTATTAAAGTGTTCCACAGCAATCATGATGTCTTCATCTATTTTAAGCGGCAATCCCATGTTGATCGTGGAGGATACTAGGTTGCGGAATGGAAAATATATAGCTTACTTTGTATAGTAACAGAAAAGAATATACTTTATTTCTAATAATAAAATGTCTAAAAGAGTTTATGCTGTATCTTTTAATTTGTAAGCAAGCAACTTTTTAAATACGGCGAGCGCAATAAATATGCGTGTATACGAGGGGTGATCCAAAAGTGATGATAATGAAAATAAAACGCGGTAATTAAAGTTAAAATAATAATTTATTTTTCTACATTGTTTCCTAACAAATCAATACATTTAGTCCATCTTTTTTAAACCCAGGATTCCCTTTGAAAAAAATTCTATGTCTTGACCATCCCAAAACGCTTCAACAGCGGCTATTACTTCGCTATCGTCTTCGAATTCCTTGCCTCAGAGGCGTTCCTTAAGCCGAGGAAAGAGGTAGAAATCACTAGGAGCTAGATCTGGCGAATAGGTAAGGTTTTCGAACAGTTCGAATCCCGTTTCTTGAATGGCAGCCATCGCAACTGCGGCTTTGTGAGCCGGTGCGTTGTCGTAGTGAAACTGCACTCCAGCTCGCAGTTTGCCGAGTCTTTTTTTCCTTAATGGCCTCCTGTAATCTTCTTATTTGGTCTGCGCAGTAAGAGCCCGTCATAGTGGCTCCCTTTTCCAAATATTCCACCATAATTATGCCTTGAGCGTCCCAAAAACCAGATGCCATAACCTTTCCTGCCGAACTTGAAACTTTGAACTTCTTTGCCGTCGGTGAGGAGGCTCGCTTCCAAGTCATCGATTGTTGTTTCGTTTCAGGATCAAAATGGCGGCTCCAGGTCTCGTCCATAGTTACAAAGTGGAACAAAAAATTTTCTTGATTTGCTTGAAACTTTTCGAGATTGACCCTCGAAATGTAACCTAGATTTTTCTTTTGCTCGTCGGTTAACATTCTGGGTACCCAACGCTCAGAGACCTTTTTGATGTGCAACTCATTCGCAAGAATTCTTTGAACGCTGCCATATCAGAATCCCTGTGACCTCAGCTACATGCCTGATGGTCACTCTTCGATCTGCAACTTTTTATTTAACATCTTCGACTTTTTTCACGTTGTCTTCAGGGAGGGATGTGGATGGGCGTCCTTCGCGATGTTCATCTTCAGTGGATGTTCTGCACAGTTTAAACTCCTTGGCCCAGCGTGAAACTGTAGAATATGGAGGAGCTGAGTCCCCCAATGTTTCCACTAAGTCACTGTGTATGTCTTTTGAAGACATTTTTTTCAAACAGACATTAATTTCGTTTTTCTCCATGTTGATGTTATATCTTTGACAGTTCGTATTCAAATGAATGTATCTCCCGGAAATCGTGATCTATTTATATGTTTTTTTAGGCTGACGTAGTGAGTATAAAAGCAAGCAAAAATTTTTTTTTTGATTTTCATGCTGACCTGAAGTAACCGATTATCATTACTTTTGGATTACCCCTCGTAAATTGACCGTGTTATGAAACCGTATAGTTGGAGGTGCGAAGCAAAGTGCTCTGGTATGTTATGCCTTCTTCGTAACTAGTCACAAACAATAGAATTAGATTAATATATTTTGTACTTGATACTTTTCAAGAAACAAGAATTATTGACTAATTACAAATATATAAAAAAATAATAATAAAAAAAAAATATATCTTCACGCAATTCCCAATACAGGGGTAGACAGAGGTCGAGTCTAGACAATTAAGTCCCTTCGACCCACCTTTCACCGAAGATATTTTCGGGACAACGTGACAGGTGGTGAGCCCGTCGCCGCCTTTATGTCCAAGCCAACGATATTCGTACATAAGTTTTTGAAAAACCCATTGGTACGAGCCTATCAACTGGGGATCGAACTCGGGTCTATTGACTCGAAATTCCGACCACCCCACCATTCGGCTATCGTGACAAATATATCGTTAACATATAACGTTAGCCTCTCATTAATGTAAAAATGTACTACCCCTTCCTTCTCGTCGGTGTCATGAGAGGCGTCTAAGTAGAAAGCCTTGAAGATGGAATTGGTAGCCAATGTTGAAAAATATTTTTGCCAATCTGGTGGCCAACAGTAGGTTTATCCTCTCAAGTACCGACCCCGCTGTGATGATAATTAATATTTGTACTCGTGTAATTGATGTATATTGAATATTTATAAAATAAATAAATAAATATCTTTACGCAATTCCCAATACAGGGGTAGCAGAGGTCTAGTCTAAACAAATAAGTCCGTTTGACCCACCTTCCATCGAAGATATTTTCGGGACAACGTGACAGGTTGTAAGCCTGTCGCCGTCTTCACGCCCAAGCCAACGATATAATTCGTACATAAATTTTTAAAACCCATTGGTACGAGCTCGGGTCTAACTCGGGTCTCTAGACTCGAAATTCCAACCACCGAACCACTCGGCTATCGTGACTTTTAATATATATAGTAACATAAGAATGTTGTAGCGTTGGCTTCGACACTAAGGTGTCGAAAGGCTCACCGCCTGTCATGTTGTATCAAAAAGGCTCCGGAGAAAAGTGGGTTGAAAGAATTAAATTGTCTTGAACTCTGTCTACACCATTATTGGGAAAAATAATACCTACATTACTTACTGAATTAAAATTGAAAAATTATGGAAATTAAGTACTGATATACATTACTTGGCTATATTTATTTATTTATTTATTTATCCTTTATTGAAACACCTAAAAGTAAGGGCTACAATGGGCGGACTTAATGCCTGATGGCATTCTCTACCAATCAACCCTTATATATGACATTACAACAAATAATTTTAATCACAACGAGGCAATTACTTTCATTTTTATCTTATTATATATTGTTAATATTTAGCACCCCAAAAAACAATGGGACCTTAATTATTACTTACGTTTCAGTGATCTTGGTTTAGCCTGTTTTCTTCGAGACATACTTTGTATATTACTTTGCACATAAACATCCAAGCAAACGATTTATCTTTCAAAGATCACTAGTTAAAACATTTTAAATTTAGACAGTTCAAAGTTCATACAAGACACCGACAGTAGCAAGTTATCGTAAAAGTATGAGGAACCGTGTTTACCGAAATACAGAACAAAAGGGTGGTCGCGCGGCGCACCCCGCGCTAACTGAGCTTTCTGGCGCCCAAC
This sequence comes from Sericinus montela, assembly GCA_029286605.1. Lineage (NCBI taxonomy): Eukaryota > Metazoa > Arthropoda > Insecta > Lepidoptera > Papilionidae > Sericinus > Sericinus montela. The sequence continues at coordinate 6,635,647 of JAGSMR010000005.1, forward strand.
AAGTGGCAGTAACAATATTGTAACCGCGCAAACTCCTACGTAAGATCATGATGCCGCCAATTTATTTCTTTCATACGCTTTATTTATAAGGTAGCGTTTACACTGCACTTCGTTTAAAGTAAATTTTTGCTTATGTAAACAGATAAAAAGGAAATAACCAAGTAAAGTATAATTTTTAGGTTTGAGTATATTTCACTTTCTCGTCTCATAGGTCGTAATAAAATCATCTAGAACTTTACAATAATTACCAATATTTGGCGAAATAATCGCATCATAAAATTGAGCTGACCGAAAACGAACAGCAGTGGCAGACGATAAAGCTGGAAACTGAGATAGCCTAACCGCTAGCCTGAATAGCCATTATGGTCTATCCTGCTTACGGAAGTAGCCTATTATGCACAACTGCAGTGTGCAGTTGTAATAGAACGCAATTATCTCGTCCACGATATGGATTGCGTCCTTTCTTTTCTTAATGTATGTCTGTCTATAAATGTCTTGCAGTTTTACCTATAACCATATTTTATGCTATGCACATTAAAATCAAATTTGAAGTAATATCTACCACCTTTGTGGTCGTCTTTTATCAAATTCTGATATCACTATTTTATCAATTGATTTATTATGTATGAATGGTGTAAAGCCGCTATCAATAGTTCAGCGACATCTATGCTTCCATAGGTCAACCTCGATAATTAAAAACTATATGGAGGAAAACTTTAAATCTAACGGCGCTGTGCGTTTATTACCTTACTTCTAGGAGTACATACTTTAGTTTTTTTTTAATATGCCTGTGTACTTTTACACAATATGATTTCCACATATGTATTGTTGCAAGCTTCTGTACATTGAACGATTTTTTCATTCTAGTGAGTTTACAATTTAAAAAATTCAATTAATTGAAGTACTTTTCTCTTAGAAGATTATTAAGATCGACAATTTTTACTTCTGACTAAATTTTCATATTTACAACTGTGAAATATCCTATATTTTCTGTAAATATTTTAGTCTTTGGCCTGACCGTAATCAGCTGTTGAATGTCAATAATCACTTGTCTCTGTCAAATCCTTTGTCATTCAGGTGTCTCAAACTTCGTCATTGATTTTTAAAATTTACTTTTACCTCCTTTATTGTTATTGGATCTAGTCAAAACATTTCTCAAGAAATATGTGATATTTGGTAAAATTATGAAACGTAGTGTAATATAAAAATGAAAATGGAATTACCTTTTGAAGTAAGTTTACTGTTTTTGTCGAGAAAATTTGTTCTTCTTTGTTTGCCTAAAGACTTTATCATTTTTCACGTGATTGATTTCTGATAATATCGATTTTGGCTCATGTTATGAAAATATCCTCATTTTCAATGAAATTGTTTTGAAAATTTCTTAAGAATGATCTATTTAAGTAATTAATCAGTAGGAGGATTATAATAAAAAAATAAAGAAAATAAAATAAAATAGCTTCACGTAATTCCCAATACAGGGGTAGACAGAGGTCTAGTCTGGCCAATAAGTCCCTTTGACCCAGCTTTCACCGAAGATATTTTCGGTACAACATTACAGGTGGCCCATCGCCTCCTTTACGTCAAAGCCAACGATATAATTCGCACATAAGTTTTAGAAAAACTCATTGGTATGAGCCTGCCACCTGGGGATCGAACTTGGGTCTCTTGACTAGAAATTCCGACCACCCTGGTTGGGGTTTGCCATCATGACCTTTTTTTTATGAGGATTGTAATAAGTTTTATAAAATTATACTGTTTTCTTGCAGATATTAGTTTACCTTTTCAAGTACCTGCCTAAATCTGATAGAAAATCAGCAAGCGAAACTTGTCGGTCGTGGTACTTAGCTGCTAATGCACATTGCTTTTTAAAGAATAAAGTAGTGGTCTTGTACAAATCAATATTAAATGATGAAGAATCATCACCACTGAATATTTTTGAAAACTCATCAGTTATTTACAACAACTATTTATTTGAAGAAGTTGAAATATCAAACAAATTAAATGGATTTTGGGACAGATTAGCAGAAAATATCAAATGCTTAACATTAAAAAATTGTGATATTTGTGAAAAGGTGTTTGCATATATTTTGCAAAAATGTAAAAATTTAGAATCATTAAATGTTATTAGTTGCAAAGATCTATTTATGTCAGGCCGCTTACTAGAAGGGAAGACTGATGGATTATTAGTTAACAATCTGGATAATTTGAAATCACTTAGTCTTTCGGGAAATCAGTACCTCACTGATGCACTATTTAGCCGCTTTGTAAAGGCATCGCCTGTGCTTGAACACTTGAATTTATCGGGGTGCTCTTTGCAGTTCCATTTGGGCTTAGTGAAAAAATTTTATCCTTCTGGAACAAACATTTTTGAAAATCCCTCAGAAAGTGTGCTAACATTTCACTTCATATTACAATTTATTCTGTCTTATGCTCGGAATATAAAAAGTTTGCAGTTATCTAATACTCTAATAGATGGAGCTTCCCTTAAATCATTGTCAGAAATTGAGAACCTCAAGCTAAATACCTTGGAGGTTCATTCTTGTGACCAACTAACAAATACGGGCATACTAGCACTCACTAGTCATCAGAATTTATTAAAACAACTTGATATTGGTTTGTGTTCAAGAGTTACAGACCAATCTTTGGTTCATATTTGTAACAATGTAGTAAATTTAGAGTGTTTGAATATACAAAGATGCAGAGCTGTTACTGATTTAGGAATAGCAGAACTGTGTAAATTAAAAAAATTGAAATCATTAAACATTTCACAATGTGAATTAATTACAAAAGAAGGCATAGAAAAAGGTCTATGCACAGAAGAAAATGTTACTCTAGAAGACTTGGATTTACATTCTTTAAATTTAGACCAAACTGGAGTTATAATGATCTCCGAAAAATTACCAAATTTGCGCTCCTTAGATGTAAGTTATTGTTTTAATGCTGTAACTGATACATCTATACAAGTAGTGTTTAAAAACCAAATATACTTACACACATTGAAACTAAGTCATTGCGACAAAGTTTCTGATGCAGGTTTAACTGGTATGGGAAAATTGCATGCTGAAGGGGATGATAATGCACCTATAATGTCAAATTATACTGAAGCTCAGACACATAGGATACATTTAGGTTCTAGAGCTGAGGAAGAAATTGTCAGAGATGCTCAAAGAAAAAGAGATGTAATGCGTATGTGTGAAAAATTAACTATGGAATCATACACAGGATATTCCTTAGCACGTTTGAAAGGCTTGAGAGAACTAGATATAAGTGGTTGTAACAGAATCACTGATGTTAGCTTGACTTATGCATTTAAATTTAAAGAACTGGTGAATCTTAATTTGAGTAGGTGCCAACAAATAACTCATGAAGGCATTGGATACCTGATCAGAAACTGCCCAAGCATTGAATACTTCAACCTTACAGATTGCTACAATTTGAAAGATGAAGCAGTGAAGGAAATTGTTCAAGGCTTAAGACGACTCCAACAATTGGAGTTACGGGTAAATATAATAGTAAATCTTTATTAAAAGAAGCATTCAACATGACCACAACAGCCAAGTAGTTAGGCAGTACAGTAAGGCTCATAGACATTACATTCTATGAAACTTTGGTTTGATTTGTATATTACAACATGTTATATTATCCTCAACTGTACAGATAAATAAAACTGAAGTGTCTGTTTGTAATTCCAAATTATTAGCTTTTCACTAAATGCAAATAAAAAGTATGTACAGTACTTACATAAAAAAACATTTTTAAAATTTTTAGCTGCAGAGAAATGTGGATTGTCAGGCCAAAATTTTGTAGACCTCTGAATATGTATAGGTAATGTGTGAACAATAACACTAGAGATTCAGGTTCCATGTGTTTGGCTGCATATATATATACAAAGCATATACAAGCATATATATATATATATATGTATATATATATATATATATATATATATATATATATATATATATACAAAGTATGTCACAAGCCAAGTGGTTGGGTGATTAGATTCAATCCTCCGAGCATTGAGAGACCCAAGTACAATCCCCCGATTTTCTAAACTTATTTACGATTTTTATCATTGGCTTTGACATAAAGATAGCGGCAGTCTGGTTGATGAAAGGTGTGTCGATAGGGCTTCATTGTCTAGACCTCTGTCTACCCCAGAATTGGGAAGGGCAGGCGTTTTGTATAACTACTCGTTTTATATTTAACTTTTATTATGCCAAAACACAAAAATATACATCAACTACATTCAAACCTTCAGAATTTCCATGTTGCATAGTCGTCGTACAATTAATTATAAATACATAATGAGAAACGTTTAATTTTTTTACTAAAGTTTTTCAAAAAAATAGGGTTTCATGATTCGAATCCCGATCACCCAACAATAATATACTAAGGAAGTTATAAATGTGTGTTTGTATAATTAAATAATATTGGATTAACAATTTTCAGGGTTGTAATCAGCTGACAGATAAAACATTAGAAGCTGTAAGATCCCATTGCGAGAAGCTGAAATTTTTAGACGTTCAAGGCTGTAGGCATATTTCCCTGAACTAGCTTGTGCTATTGGATGCCTTCCAACATTGCATACAGTATTAATGTCGAAACCTGGACCTTATATTATAAATGACGGCGTCAAGAACAGATCGCAAGCTCCAACATTTTTACCGTCATTAATGAGAAAACTAAGATTGCATTAAACCTTTTTTTGTTAATGCAACTATGTTTTTAAATCACTACTTCTTGGTTCTTGTTACATACAATCGTAATTTAAATACACTAGATATTAGTTTGTTCCTAATTTTGTCATCACGAACCATTTAATAATTTTACTCTTCGAGAAGAGTAAGTTATGTGGCTTATATGTTTTGTAAATGTAGTAGGGATTGACTGTTACTTAAAATTTGTTATTCACTTCCATATTATTTGACTAGGTGCCTATTTTGTAATTGTAAAGTTTGAACAACTTCATAAATTATTCTTTAGTCATATTTTCAAATAATAAAAAAAGTATATTGTTTCTAAATTATTACGATAAGCGTTCCATTATTTTAATTTAAATAATTCTTTTCCTTTTTTCAATTCCGTTCAAAATGTAGTATCTTTTCGTGCCAGGTCACTTTGAATTCTTTTTGGACAAAACAATTTTACGTCACTACGCCCGAAAGAGACGACGCTATAAAAACGTCTCTCTAAATAGTTTACTTTTGTTCCTCTGTTGATTTTTAATTTGGCGCCCATCTCAAGTGGTATCATGGCACGATATTTCAAAACAGTTACTTAAGAGATCATATTTTTTAAAAGAAAATAAATAAGTACCTACTAGAAATCTTTCAGGTAATAATTGTTTAAATCCTATGAGCGGTTGTTAAAATTAACCTTTGGTCATAAACATATAACATATTATAAAAAATTGCATGCATGCCATTACCATTTCATTCATTAAATTATTAACCATAGATAACTTTTTATTGCATAAGTTGACCTTCGAACATTTGTAGCTTTTTCGTAATTTCTGTAGGAATTGAATTCTAACTAAGTTAAAAATAATAAATACACTAACATTAAAGATACATACAATCTATGTATATATTTATATAATTTATTATTTTGTTTTGGATACCGAAACGGTGACTAAACTCATCACCTGACGTTACACCAAAGAAGCACGTATCTGGAACTGGTACTACCCCAGTGTTTGGGAATTCGTGACCATTGAAAATTTTTACTGTCCAGTATTTTAAGTTTCTTTCTCCCTTATGCCTTTAGTACTTAATCACATAATGATACAATATATGTTATATAGGTATGTATTTCGGTTACGATACTGTCAATCTAAATGCAGCCTTGATAACAATGCTAAGTCTACGGTTAATACAAAAAGGTTTAGGGTTGTCACCTCAACTTTTAATGTTTGTTATTTAATAGTAGGGACAGGCATGTGTATAATAAATAAGTTTATTTGAAAATTAGTCATTGATTGTTTATATATCATTTAGATTATTTATTTATTAATTGCATATTATATTATTGTATCTGTACATGTACCTTATCACCATTCAAATACCTAATCACAAAGAATCTTATTTTTAGGCTTTATTATGAAGAATCGTAAATATAAATTTCTCTGCACAGCAGAGAAACTCTTAAAAAACACAAAACGATCTTGGCAAATAAATGTTAATTTTATATCTACTAAGTTTAATATTTTATACGAATGTTAAAGAGTACTTAAAACGTAATCATAAACAAATAAAATTGTGACAATCCTAGCTCATCGTTTTATTAGTAATTAAATATTGATTATATGGTACTTTAAAATATTCTCCTAAAAATTTATCTCACGCATATATGTCTGGCTTTGTGAACGTAAAATTATATTCTCGTATTTGTAATTCCAGTCTCCCTCACTTAATACTAGTTGCTATGTAGCAATAAGGTTGCCTTTCGTCATCCAATATTTGATTTATTGTTTTTATATTGTTCCTTCATTGGCGTACAATAAAGTATATTGTTGTTGTAGTGTGATTAGGAGATTAGATTCTAATTCTGCAATTTTTTTTATCTGTCATGATTAAAAAAAAATTTCGCTTCAGAGTTGGTCGATAGGTGAATATGCAGTATATTTTTTTCACTTCCATGTATCATAAAATTACTAATAATGGTGACAGATTACAATTTAATGTAATTAGAACGGAATAACTGTAACTTTCTTACAGTTGATGCTCGATTTTTTTTGTTTTGAATGAAATTGTATAGCATTAAGAATATTTGTGTTGTTATAATATACGGTTAATGACTAAATCCAGGTATTTATGATGTGGAAAAGGTTGTTACATTAGTTTGTTTAAGTAAATTATAACGCTTATCTAACTTTCTTAATTAGTAAAGTAAATTTTAACGCTTACGTGAGTAGCGTGACTACTACCAACTGTTTAGACCAAAGTAAAAAAATTAAATTGGAAAAATAAGTACGCCATGGACTGTTTTCTGTTGAGCAAATAAGGACGAAATAAATTATTGAAAGATATCCGGAATTTAACTGAAGTACTTATAATTTGTGTCGATAAAACAAAAAATCTGGATGACTATAAATAGTTATAGAATATTATGTAGAGAAAATGCAGTAATACTGTAGCAACTTGATGGACTATTTTCGGCGCCAATCTCAATTTAATATTAATATATAAATTCTAATTTAATATATATGTGATATGTATAAGTAATTTTTAGTTTCGTTAGTAATTTTTACTTTATACAGATTATTGTATTGTGATATAGAAAACCTACGATAAGAGTAAAAAATACCCTAATACAATTATAACGATTTGGGCAATCACTTTTTTCACGGTACACGTGAAAAATCACTTTTTTCACGGTACGGTGGAGTCACGATAGCCGAGTGGTTGGGTGGTCGGAATTTCGAGTCGAGAGACCCGAGTTCGATCCCCAGGAGGCAGGCACGTACCAATGGGTTTTTCAAAAACTTATGTACGAATATCATTGGCTTGGACATAAAGGCGGCGACGGGCTCACCACCTGTCACGTTGTCCCGAAAATATCTTCGGTGGAAGGTGGGTCGAAGAGACTTAATCGTCTAGACTAGACCTCTGTCTACCCCTGTATTGGGAATTGCGTGAAGATATTTATATATTTTTTTTTACTTTTTTAATCACAACAGTTTTTACAGATGTTATTTCTTTTTAGTTTATCTATAGTATTTTTACGGGGATGGCATAGTCACTTTGTGACTAAATCCCTTATTTCCTTATAATTATTAATTGATAAAGATAAGATATTAAAAAAAAAAAAAAACTATTTTTACGAATTTTATCACAAATCAAAATTATGGTTTTAGTAATCTACCGATGCAGATATAGTTTGAATGTAATATAATCCCTAGTATCCGACCAATGTTGTAGCTGGTTTATTGGCTATGTCCAAAACCTTCGCTCGCAGCCGAACGTTTGGTAATCCCTCAGTTCAGCTCAAGACTGGCTATAAAATTATTAATATAAACTTTGAACGTTTTAAACTTTATCGAACAATTAAATAGCTTTTGAGAGAAAGAAGGCTATAATGCTCGATTTATATCGTTTGTGATTTAACCGTACATGCAAAAAAGTATTTAAGGACCCACCTTATATTATTTTTTTGCATAAACAAAAATATTTCGTATTACTTTTTTCGTATTAGGATAAAACAATGGTACATTGTTAAAATACATATAAAGTTTTTGAATTGTTTATATTTCATTTAACGATTAGTTAAATCTTAATACTTCGTTTCAGCTTAATGTTATTCTAAACTGCATAATTTAAGTTCTCCATTGACTGTATGTATAATACAAAAATATAAACCGACAAACATCCCTTTCACCACTTTGTGTGTCCACACGCCTATCGTCTGTCGTGACGCCTACTGTGATCTCGCGCTTTAACATTTAGGCGCCTTTGGCTACAGTTTTTTTCTTTTGGCTGAATGTGGCTGAAGCCACAGCTTAGGTCGGAGACTAAATAGCACGCGGCTAACTTCTGTATTAAGATTATTTTAATTTACGATAGCATCACAAATATTCTTGGTATGATTCTGTTTTTGTCTGTGTTATTTGTTAATTTAATTCAATGTAAACAGAATTAATCTAGAATATATCACAAACGGCAAACATCGATCGATTTTAACATCAGCTATATTAACTTCGGCGCATGTGTATATTAGTTGGTTTGCTTGTTTGCCCTTTGTAAAAGGCAGCTGATAATATTAACAGAAAGGCAGGTAATATTAACGAAATAATAAATAAATATAATATCGCTCGTTATGTATATCTAATAGTTTTATTTGATATATTTATGTACATAGTGTAGTATTTGTATTCTCTGTGCCATTAACATTAAAGGAAATATTTAGACGCAATATAGAAACGAAACATTAATTGAACAATTGTTAACTATTGATTAACATTGCATTTTGTGTGTATACGTTGCTATAATAAAGAACTTATACTAATTAAACATTATTATTCAGATAGCCGAGTGGTTGGGTGGTCGGAATTTCGAGTCGAGAGACACGAGTCGATCCCCAGGTGCCGGCTTGTACCAATGGGTTTTTCAAAAACTTATGTACGAATTATATCGTTGGCTTGGACATAAAGACGGCGGCGGGCTCACCACCTGTCACGTTGTCCTGAAAATATCTTCGGTGGAAGGTGGGTCGAAGGGACTTAATTGTCTAGATTAGACCTCTGTCTACCCCTGTATTGGGAATTGCGTGAAGATGTTTATTTGTTTTATTATTTATTATTCAGATACCATTTTGTGTTAAATTATGTAATTAAATGATTTTTATTGCTCCTAATAGTTTCTGTTAAGGCTCTTTATTTTGTGATAATTAGACCGTTAACGTTCACCCTGATCAGTTGCAATCTCAAACAGAAACTATTTAAATGTATTTTTTCTAAATAAAAAAACAATATTTAGGGACATCACATATATTTTTCATTTGTTATGGAATCAGAAAAAAAGGTTCCACAAACATTCGGACCGGAGACAAATAGACTAGCGACTAGAATTCTACATAGCGGCCTGAAATCTCGGTGTCGTACTTAAAGATTATCATAGGCCATTCAGTGGCTCTAGGTCTAAGTAATTAATCCATAGTTACATTATGAACAATCCTCTCGCATCCCCAAGGTAATCAATAAAACAAATAATATGTATAATACAATCATTTTATTAGAATAAATTTAAAAATAAATTATAATATGTCCTAAACATACATACTTTGTAAACTAACTTAAAAACTTTGTTCGTAACTATGTGAACATGTTAATGTACAATGAATGATACCTAAAAAACTACTGTACAGTCAAAATCAAAGGTTACTGATGAATAAATATAAAAAATTAGGTTTATCTATGAGAACTTAATACGAATAATTTCTACACATATGTTTTGAACTAGTAATTGTATCTTACATTGGTTCAATAAGAATGTCATATGCTCGTAATGCTGATTTAAAAAAAAGTACTAATTAAGATAACCGATTAATCATCATTCTTTTTGATATTGACTGTATCATAAAATATTTTGGATAATGCTTTCTTTCGCGATTGGTGGTAAGGAAAACTTCATAATTTTAAATGGTCATTGGATTATGACTAGTGATACTTTTTGTGATTTCATATTTTTAACATGTAATAATTTATTCACACCAAATTAATATATTCAATGTGACGCAAAAATTCACAGCAATATTATTGCAATAAGAGAAACACGAAATACTATGTACAAAATTTTAAACACAAGGGTCTTCCCTTTTTGAAGTTTATTATAAATAATTTAAGATATACCGTATGTACATTTATCATATCGGACTAAAACTTTTATTTACATGTTTTTGTTCAATCGTATAGACATCGAGAATTCGAGTAATATATATTTAATCTGTTTGAATATAATGGAAAAATATTGTAGAACGAAAATTGTCAGCTGACAATAGATATGGACCATACAATATTTTTAGAAACGTTCACTTCATGTATATGTTATACTTGCTACATGTATTGTATGCATGTATACTAAAATAGACTGTATACAACATCAGCAAAAGTGAAATCAGTCCAGTATTGGTTACATTATATATGTAATTATTTAAATACTAAAAAAAGCTTTTTTATATAATTAAATAGACATTTTGTACGTTTCATTTATTGTATTTTAATTAAAACATCGAAAAAATGAATATGTTAAATATAGTAACTAATAATGCTACAACAAAACACGCATAGTTCTGTTTTAAAGTAAATGTTTTCTATTGTTAAAATTATTCGTCATACGGGATATTTCACACCAAATTATCTATTTAGTAAAAAATAACATTGTTCCTTGTAATAACCACTCGCATACAATACATATTAAAAAATGCACAAATACATTATAAACCTAAAATATTTTTTTAATATTAAACCTGGCAATCTATTAAATGAGATTAATTAGTATACTCTCTTAAATTAAACCTTTACATTTATCGCTACAGAAAAAAATGTATCACATATACAGATGATATCTTTCTTGCCTAAGTAAATTTAGTTATAACAACAAAATATAATTAATATTTTATAATTGAATAGAGAAACAAAATCTTTAACATCCCTCCGCCACGAATTTTCGATAAACTAGTCAACTATCAGTCAGCAGTTTAACTGCTCTATATTAAATTTATAGAATGAGAATTTATTGCAAATGTTATGGTGTTGTTTGACGTCAAGACATCTTGAATTGCAGCTTTATTTCAATTTCATTAAATGAAGTTCATAATATAAGGCACCACAGCAGCATATAAAAATATTGAAATGATGTTACGTAAGCTTTAAAATCTAGTGAATATATACATTGTAATATTAGCTGTATATACTATGGAATACCTATACTAAAAATCTTTTTATTCTCTCTTTTATTGTGATCTCTATAAAGTGGACAAATTTATGAATACTCCCATATAGCATTCTGTATAGGGCACCATTGATGTTAAATATTATTGTAACAATAACAATTTAAAACAATGTATAATAAACAATGTGTAAAAAAACATTACCTATCGATAAAAATCTTGGCTTTGATAAAATTCCTAATATTTTCTTTTGAACACTAAATACAAAACAGAGCGTTTAAAAGTATGAAAGTTGTTTACATAAATTATAAATGGCACCAACATGAAAATTAAAGAATAATAAATTGTTCAGTTTTCACAAAACCATATATTACGAATTCACTATTGATATTAATTGACCAATCACGAAAAAAGGAACCGATTCAAAATGAAATTTTATATTTGTTGAGCCCTAATTTCTCTCTCCCACAAATATTCAAATAAAATTCCACATTGACTAAATACCCAGAATAAATCTCATGAACAATTACATTACATTACAACACATCGTATCTTAAAATTTTACGAAAAAGTCTGAAGCAATATCGCAATTATTAAAATGTTAATTTAAAATGGAAGGCAAAGGCTAATGTCTCAAAATTAAGTCAGTCATTATAGTAAAAGTTTCAGTGTAAAATTTCTGTGTGTTCTGTAAATTGGTCTATACATTAACGAGGCGAAGTAAATTTGTATAACGTTCATCTACATTTTATAGAATGTTTGCATCCTAAGTTTTGTTTTATAGAAGAACATTTGTAAATATTAAGAAATTACACAAGGTACTTTTGCGCCTGCATAATTCCAACAAAACTTCAATATATAAAATGTTAACGTAAAGACAGACATAATTTTGAAAAACAGTGCACTTCTACCGATTGAAGTTGGCTAAAAACCTTTAACAAAACTGTTGTCATACAGAAATGTATAAAGCGAGACCAGTCGCCTTCAAAACATCATAACAGGAGAGTCGAAAAATTCTTTTTCAGATAATTTTGACTATAAAAGGTTCTTACCTAAATAGTGTATTTAAACTACAATAAATTTAATAAAACTTAACATGACAAGGCAAATATTTTTATGCCGTTATTGAAAATTCTATCACTTGTATTTTCTTCCGTATATTCGCGACGATTTCCTCCGCCGTTTCCATTTTTTAACGGTACCTCATGGTTTGGCCGTATAAGAGGGCGATCGGATATCTACCAGCGGAGTGTTTAAGGTCGAGTTACTGGGGCTCGGCGCCATCGGTGCCTCTTGCGAATTATCGCCCTCCAAGTCGGGAATACTTATATCCTCTAAATACGGAATATTTCCGGTATACGATATTAACTGATACCCTTCAGCTGAAAGTTTCCCAAAAGAATTAGTCACATTAAATAATTTTCTGTACTATATTAATGCTTTTATAGTTCATATATAAATATGTATTTATATAAAACCAATACACTTAAATAAAATATAAATTACCATATTCAAGCAACTTATACTTTTACTGAACCTACAGACGAATACACATTTAACTTGTTATTTCACTGCTTTTACATTTAACTTGATACTATATCAAACACCCACTAAATAGTATTTTATTGTAAACAAAGTTGTCATTAGGTTAACATGATTTTCTACTACTAAGGGTACTTATATTCCTTTGAATTTAACATTATATGTATGTGCCTGTAGGTAAATACCTAAAGTTTGACGTTCGGTATTTTTCTACATCTAATTTAACATTTTTAAATAGCTTCGTGCTTCATGCATGTTTACATGGAAATGTAAATATATGCTTATTATAATCTTTTTAACAATTACTATAAAAATTAAAAAAAAAAACAAACTTCGCCTTTCTACTCTGCTACTATTCATACATCGTGGTATGAATTATTTACTGGGACACAGCCATCTAAAATAATTAGACTGCATTTTGTCTGCTGTATCAATAATGTATTAAAACGACTTTGTAATAGATGTATTGGCAGTTTAATATTATTATTTTTATTGATTTACATTTGGGCACCAAACCAGAACACTTCTAAGCAGAAAACGAGATCCAAGTGCTACACAAGAGTATACCATTACAGCCTTTATCCATGGCCATCGCTAGACTACCAACGAAAAACTTTTTTAAAATGAAACTGCTACAAAAATCTCTTAAAGCTATCGGACGTATGAAATCTTTTCCCCATGCTTTGTCAGCATGGGTGTTATATATGTTATATATGTCGAGATATAACTGATAAATCTTGTAACAAATAACAGACTAAATGATTATTATATTACAATAATTAACATTAATATATTATAACTGTCTTTATTAAATTTAAGAGAATTTTTTTCTCTTTAATTTAATAATATAAAGTTCAGCAAAACTAAAATGCTTAAAAATCAATAAAAAATTGCGTAATAAAAAATAACTGCCTTTGTTCATAAAAAATGCTTCCCTTCAGAGTTTAGAGTTCACCAGCAAATAATATATTGTAATTATTTTTATACGAAATTTTAAAACTAAAGCTCTGAACCAGTGCGCCCTTAGTCTTTTTTCAACTCGTAATACGCGTGGATCTAAACGCCATTAATTTCAAAACAATTTTTAATTTATACCTAAAACCGAAACCATTACCTAACATCATTTTCATCTACGAATCTACTACAACATTAAAATATTTTGATATTTGTTTCTTATATTACATAAAAAGCAAAATAAACATGAGTAAAATAATTATAAAGCAATACTATTATTACCAATTTCACTGTATATACTCATAGAAAGTATAGTCATGCGCATTTTAACAAATACAGCTACTGTTTAACGGCAACACAAAGCTCAATCTACATAATTAATACATTAGCAAGATAATTGAATTACCACCGTCTTCCTCAGAACAGAGGCTCTGGGCGCGGTTCTCCTCACTGCTTACATTTGATACCTCAACTTTCTTCTTTGCTTTAATTCATAACAAAAAACCAATATACATTAGTTAACTTTAACAGATGTCAACGTTTAACACATTGGGCCATTTAAATAATTTTATATGCTATGGTATGTGTATCTTTCATATCGTGGTACTCTTACGCTACACTTACACCTAACAGCAGTTTGCTTATAAATTGATGTGAAATTATTACCAAACCCTTAAAAACTACATATATGCTTAAAATATCCGTCACACTATCTATATGTAGTAAATGTTAAATCTAAGAAATAAGAGAGTTGGTAGTATCTATATTAAGAATTAATATTTTTTTACCAAATCCATACTGCTTATATAAACAATTAATGTAGAAATATTTTATCTTTAAATTAAAAATGATTAATTATTATAAAATAAAGAGAAAAGTCTGGCGAGACTTAAACTTGCCAAACTTTTATCCATAATAAAGAATTTTATGTTAATGTTTACAGATTATTGTTTACAATTTAACCTATATATGTATCATCATATATATATCAAAATATAAATATCTGGCCCTCTCCTAATCCTTGCATTTTTATGTATATATATATATATATATATATATATATATATATATATATATATATATATATATATATATATATAGATATATATATATATAGATATATATGTGTATCCATCTATTCTGTCATAAATTATCACAAGACAGCCTTATTTCTTTAACTATCTTGTATTATAAAAATTAGTATCATATTAAAATCTAATATAATCGTAGATATTAATTTTATAAAACGCACTTAAAAAAATAAAAAAATATTCCTCAGACCACCGCATTTAGGACTTGAATAATCCTGTCTCAAGCACTATCACAATCCACAAACACTGTTTTGTGTAACCCTTCACCAAAAAGGTCGAAGTCAGCTGTACATTATATCTTGTAATGAAGAAACTACGGATTACTTTGTAGTTGCGGTATCGCTGCTACCAATCAGCCAATCAAAATCAATCATCGGATACTGTTTGGTTGCATCTACAATTAACACAAATGTACAATATATCTTAGACAAGACTGATTATAAAATGCCTCGGAAAATAGCATTCTATCAGCAATTCCTTGTACATCAAAATATTAAAGAAGTGGCATGTTCAAAGATTCTATTTAATAAATGGAAGTGCTTAGTTATGATCCTAAAACTTCTCCGATTGATATACCTTGTTTGAAATGTTTACATCATCAACTTACCATTATTGCTGGTTTTTGCCCGATCATCACTCGGATTATAGGATAGCCCATAGAAAGGATCATCCGACCCAAATAGCTGAAATAGGAATAGGAAGCTCAAATTTACAAGGTTCTCTAAATTATATTTAAATAACAATCTAAAGCAAAAAAAAAAAAAACAGAAACCAACTAAAAACAATACCCACCCCCACAACTACAATTATTATTATTAATAATCAAAGGCTTTCCTGCACAGCAATCCTTCATTACATCCCAGTTTAAAAATTATACAATACACTGTCAAAGGTAAGCCAGAACAATTTATGTGAATTCATTTTTAAAATCAATTTCCCCCTAAAATAATGAAAACTATCAATTTGTAGTAATATGCCAAAATTAGCTGCACATGTCTTATTATTGTCTAAGATTTTTATTTTTAGGTTTCAAAGCCGGGAGGTGTACGCCACGCTGTTCCAGTGGAGTTTGAATAATATCACATGTCATTGAAAATATTTTTTTCCGACACGGAGGAATCTTAACAACAGTTTTCTTAGCCGTCCAGCACATAATAAATTTGCAAAAAGTAATTGTAACAGATATATAGCGGTACCGGCACCGACAATCTAACCTAGGTCAAACCATGCGCCCGGACCCTGAGTCACAATGGCTTTCTTCAAGGCTATAAATAAAAAATATAAATATATAAATATGATTCTAATTTTTGTCATTTAATTTAAGGAATTACATAGTCATTCATCGTGTGCTGTTGGAAAGGAATGGCGAGAGACTTCGCAGGTTCTACGCCCAATTCCGCATTCTATGGACAATACAGAAGTAAAAATTTAACATAATTAATCTACAAGTAAATAAAATTTATAAATAGGCTATAGGGATAAAAAGTGAAATTGTTTTACATCTGAAATACATAGTTTTACATCTGAAAGACAACATGAGCATAAACCATCATACAGTAAATGAGGCAGACCCTTCGATCTGCAATCGTTATCAACATTTATTATAATAGGTACAACTATTACGTAGCCGGCGGCGCGGCACACTAAAATGTGACAGTAAAAGCTGCACAAGGCCTTACACGCGCTCTCAGCACGTTGAATGCAACGTGACTTGATCCATTGCTGCCAACCGCACGACTTAAATCGATTCATTTTAGGTGGGGAGCGCGTATGTGTGCGTGATCCGGCAATAGTCGACAGTAGAGACGAGAAAATTTAAAATAAGTGCGCGCAATTTAAATCTATCTATACATATACATAAAAACACAGAATATGTATGTTTTGGGCAGTCAAATTCGAAAAGCAGTAGATGAATTGAAACGAACATGAAATTTTGATAGATTGTTCATTGCTAGAGTACAGGAAATTCCAAAATACAGAATTAAAGATATGCAATTTATTTTATAAATAGCCATGGTAGATGATGATTTTTAAATCTCCTACAACTAAGCGTGGCTGGGTTTAGTTAGTAAAACACAATTAATTCATTTCAAACTAATATAACAGAAAAAAAAATTATAGGAAGCTTCAATAGCATAATTTTGCTTAATTTCAATAATTTGATGTACATACCCCTAATAAAGTGTTTGTATCCAAGGAATAGGCATCACTCCTTAGTAGTTCTCTCAATGAATCCAAATCAGTTTGCATGGTATCCAAATGGTCATCAATATCATTTCTGAAATTATTGTACATTACTAATACAGATAAACATAAATTTACCGAGAATAGCACATGCCAAGAGCAAATATTAAGCAGACATATGAAATTTCAGAATTTAAAAGTATTCATATAATTACTATAAACAATACAATATTAAAAAAAATCTAATTATAAGTTGATTGATTTCCGTGAGCCAATCATGTAAATTTTTCAACTAAAACAAACAATGCAACAAATTGTAATATGAATATGTTTTATTACATATACAAATTAATGTAGTATATAAAACACATATATAGTAAAAATAAATATAATAATAATTTAAAAAATAATAATAAATAGAATAAAGTATATAATGTGTACTTCTTCAGTTTACAGTTAAGCCAAATATTAGGGTAGGCAGGCAGAGGTCTAGACAGTGGAGTCCTTTTGGCCCACTTTCCACCAGAGACTATTTTGAATGTATAGTTGATGTAAGCCTAAATATTTTAACATTTTAATAGGCTTCTGAAGTAACAACTTGCAAATTGACTATCATATCACATACTTGTTTGAATCGGATCCAAAGTGAGCAGTAAAGTCATCTCCATTTTTGGTGATGTTATCTCTCCTATACCTGAATATTTAAATTACACACATATATACATAATTACAATCTCATTAAAGGTGGTGAACTGGACCGTTTACAATTTAAAAACTGGTGAGGTATCCAAATTGCTATATTAAGAATCATGATTTTATATTGAATGAAAAAGTAAAAATAAAAAAATTAAGTTAAAAATGTATGTTATAAAGTAATTTAAGACTTACATGTTCTGCAACCTATTAACATTAGTGTTATTATTATTGACGGTAGCTAGAGACATATTGTTCCAGTTGAAATCATCTTGTAGTTCAGTCTTAATAGTAGCCAAATTCAGGTTGCATGTATTTTCTTTGGATTTCTTTGTTTTCTTTGATAATTTAGTGTTCTGTGTAGGTTTTTCAATTTTTATGTTAATTCCACCAAGCATTTCATCTTTGGATATAGAAACCACAGGATCAGTGAGTATGGAGTCTTGTACTAAATTTTTTACAGAAAAATCATCAGTAGATACACCAGCATCACTAATTGAATCGTCACTGGCAAATATCTCAGCAGGCAACTTAAAATCTGCAGTGGTGTTCATTGTATTAAAATTACTTGGAGAGAGAAGCTGTGTGTCAGTAGATGTATTATTTCTAACGCCAATATTCTTGCCTTTCGATTTTGATGTACTGGGTACAGTCATGGTGATTACATTATTAACTGGCTGTTCAAGGAGATTTTGAGGCATTGGAGAATTAGGTAAAGGCATTGTGGGAGAGGGTGAGGTAACAACTGGTAGATTATTTGCTGATGTTGTTACTTTGACACCTCTTGTACGTAATGATGACCTGCCGTCTGAAGCAAAATACAATATAGTTTGTGTTAACAAAAAATTAAAACATTAAAAAGCATACTAAATAGTTCTACTGCATTTTTTTATTATTTCAATATATAGTGATAAAATAATTTAACAACTATTAAGAATTAAATTTACAATAAATTAAAAAGATATTTATACTGAAGAAAACAATTATTACCATTATCAATGTCATCCCCATCTTCTAATGTTACATGATACTGTATAGAGGCTGAAGGGTCAGCAGTGTTTCGACCAGCAAAGACATCGGGAGTAGAAGACACATCAACTGTCATAAAGGATGTGGGGTCTAAAGCATCTTGTGAGGCCTCACTGTGTAATATGTCATCATGAGCTAATTCATGAATTGTTGGACCATCTTCCTACAAAGTTAATAAAAATTTATATTTATGTAACTTAACTAATAAATATTTCAGTACTTTCTATGAAGCAAGGGAAAATATAAAATCTAATTTAATTATGCTTACACAAGCATGTAACAAAATAACAAACCAAATTATCTTCATTGATGTCATCTAATGCAACATCCTTTTCCAGTTTCATATTCTTGGCTCTACTTGAATAAGATCCATCACTTGTAGGTACATGTGCTGCATTGTTAATCATCAACTGATATGGTCTTTTTACACCAACATTATTTCCATTTGAGTTTGTTGCCCTAGTGGGTTGCACCAGTGACATAAGGAATTGAATAAGCTGTAATGAAAAAATAAAATACATATGTGCGGCAGTAGTAGTAGACAATTTGATAATGAATATATAATGTATATAAATGTTAAATATAAATGTATAAATAACTTACATTATTAACAATTTGCTGTTGCTTAATATGCTTTTGTCTCAATATAGCTACTTCCCGCCAAAGAGCTTCATTTTCTTGCTTCATTGCACTAAATTTAGCATCAAGACTTTCTTGTTTTCCTTTCATTTGTTTAACATCCGATAAGACTTTATTCATTAACTCAGGTTTAAGAAGAATTTTTTCTCCACTGTCATTACTAGTCACAATGGACTTAGGATTAGCTATCTTCCTTTTTATATGTTCCAACAAATAAGCATGTCCTCTCATGAAACAGGGATGTGAAAATTCTATTTCATCCTTCTCATACCTTAAGCCTCCATTCTCTACTGAGGTAATCTTATGAAAACCATACATATTTAATTGTCGAATAAAACTAGCCATATTATTATGTTTGTAGTACAACGGCAAAAGCTCTCTAGAAAATTCTGCTTGATTTTTGATAATAAATGTTTTTCCACCCTAAACAAAATTTTACTTAGTCAAAACATGGATATTTAGAATCAAATTTAATGTTAATTTAATTATTTTACACTTTTCAATTAACACACAATATAAAATACTAAGATAAACAAGAAAAAAAATATCTTCACGCAATCACACAATTCCCACTACAGGAGTAGACATAGGTCTTACCTAGACAATTAAGTCCCTTTAACCCACCTTCCACTGAAAATTTTTTTAGGACAACATGATAGGTGGTGAGCCCTTGGCCATCTTTAGGTCTAAGCAAATGATATAATTTGTACATAAGTTTTGTTAGGAAATTATAATGTTTTTAAAATCAAGAAATGATAATACTATTCATTTACTAAAATCCATCCAATGTTACCAAAAATGTACCCATTGGTATTAATAATTGGAAACAATTTTGCAATAGTATCAAAGTATACCTAAGTCAATCTTAAGGAGCTATGTTGACCTACAATTTTCTTTAATGACACAAAAGCAATAAGACAAAATTGGGGGACACATATTTGTCTACTGTTTTGCTTTTATTGTGCTGTGTTGTTTTGTTTTATATGGATTCAAAGTATTTTGTTAATAATAAGCCATAACCTTTCTTCCCATGGCTGCAGTAAGAGGCACCTTGGCCTTGACAATATTAATAGCTATTGACAGTTCATATCCCATAAGTAAATTGGCAATCAGAAAACCAGACATTTTAAATACAGTTACCTAGTGGCAATCTGTTTAATTTTTTATAGTAAATTTTGAATTGGTCATAGTATTGACAAGCTTTAACAAATTTTAAGTCATTAATCTAAATTAACTCTTACAAAACTAATAAGAAGTTCAAAATAAAAAAGTTTTGTTACAAAATACTGTTACATACTATAGTTGTTCAAATATATGAACACCACAAAGTAGTGTTTCTAAAACCTATGCCACTTTGTAATTTGAAATTTATACCAATTTAGTATTTCCATAAAAATTCTGCATCTTTTAAATTTCATACAGAAGCATTCTTATAGCCTGGGTACTCTTTATTTAAAAAAAATAAACTATGTTTATTATGAACATCTCAATAACATCGGATCAATTTGTCCAAGAACAAATAAATCAAAATAAAAAAATCATTTGACAAAGTATTCATTAATCCATAAAATACATAAATTTAATTTGGGTGAATAGGTAAAAGGAAATAAGTGCAAATTATATATATTATGAATAGCAACTATATAACAACTATATATATTATGAAAGAAGTGCAAGAAGTAAAATTATATATATATTATCAAAATTATGAGCATTAGGAAATTGGTTCTTTCAAAATTATAACTAGACTTAGATCTTATGTATTTGTATAAATTTGTGAAGATTTGCATAACATATCATGAACAGGAATTCATAGAATCAACAATGTAACATATTTTTGACTAACAATTTTTATCTGTAAACCAAAAACATGGGTTTACAATTATAAAATATGAAGTAATGCTTAAGTAAGAACCTGCGTGGTAGAAAACGTGACATGTAACTATTTATTTATGTTTCGCAGCAGGCTATCAGCTGCGTATTGTTTAGTAAATAGGTTGTATCTAAGACAATTTTCCGTGAAATAGTACTTAAATATACATTTCCTTTTAAAATAACGATATTTTCCTAAAAATAACATAAAATTTCACTGTAAAATCAAACTAAAACACTTACTGGGCTCCAAGATATTAAAGAATTTGTTTCAGAATCGTTGACCAATTTCCATAATTTCCCCAAAAATGCAGGGACACTAGCCCCTATTTCGACAACTGAACGCATTTTGAAAGTTAATAATGTATTTACACTACTTTCAATAACAAACTTTACGTAGAAAGATATTTCGTGAATACCAATCTAACCACGAATCGCCATTTAATCACTACACATACATACACATAGATAAATCAAATAACAACACGCACACCAAAGAGTATAACAGAGCATATGGATATACTATTTATTAACACACGACGCCGCAGTTTAATAATACAACATTACTACGCACACATCGAAAATTAACTTAGATTAAATAACATCTTCAGTACAGACTAAAAAAGAAAGTGAGAAAGACAACCTAAATCGAAACGAAATGAAAGTGTATTGTTATATGAGTGTTTTATCACTAATCGTGTGGAATTGTTCAATATTTTATTTTACTTATTCAAAGAAGGAACATGGAACTATTGATAGATATTTCAGTTAGTAATACAAAATGTAAGGAGTTATTGGCAGACGTTCTACGGGAATTACGTCAGTGAAAACGAAGTAGCAGGCAGGAAAAAGACAGCTTTCCTATGGAACTACTATTGTGAAAATTCTTATTTCGAACTGGACTCTTTGGACTACCACCAGGTATCTCATGTTGCTAAAAATAAGGGCACCTTAATGATAACATGAGCGATACGCAACAATGAAATTTTACAATAGGCCACTGTGCCAGAAACGGTCATACGCCTTTTCTATGTCTTGGAATACAGAAATTACGGATGAAACGTGGTGGATTATTCGGCCACAAAAACTAACTGCAAAAAAAAAAATACAGTGATAATTAATATTTTTGCAGTTCGGGTTTATATGTATAGTAGTTTATAATTAGAATTCATTATGGGAGTTATGTGTCGCAGCAGATGTTCAAAGCTTTTCAAAAAACAAGGAAGGAAGGGCGGACGCCTCGCTGTAGTTATAATAAGGATGACCTTTTTTTTCCCTGACCCTACATATATATATGTATATGTATATTGACCAACCACTCGGCAATCGCAACTACATCGTAAATACATCGTGGATATTAGTGCACTATTTCAAATTCATTGTAATACAGTGCGTTAATTATTTACAATCCCTATTGAGTTTTATTAAGGAAATCAGGAAATGGTTACCAAAACTGCCCCTAAAGCTGCTTTCTATGCCAGAAATATTTTAAATATCACTTCACAGAATATTTTTATTGGCTGCACTGTTTATGAAAAATATATTATAATGTAAAAAATAAATTTTTATGGTACCTACAATAAGACATACAGATAACTACTATTCATTGTATAACAACACTGTTTTATACCATTTCTCTCAACCATAATCCATAAACTTAATAAGTAAAGCACATATTGGTTATATTTTTAATATTTCCAGATCATGTAGTTGTGTTTAACTTTCAAATTTATTTCTAAATTTTGGTCTTCACAAGGTTGTACTCCTGTCTTCTGCTCCCTTCTTACATAAAGTGCCATGGTGTGCCTATAAAACAGCTCCTAATAGGTGATGGTTTTTCACTGTCACCTACTATTAAGTTTCAAACGCTTTCAGCAATTAATTTCTTGGCCAAAACTCTGATGTTTTATTACCCTTTTCTTTCTCGCTTATCTCTATTGACGAAGTTCATAAAAATGTCATCCCTATGAAATCAAAGGCGGTGGACTGTGATAATGGGAGACGTGCAATGATTCCTTTGGTTATCGACTATGTACTCCCAGACACTATTCTCATTATCAATTCAACTCTGTCTGGGGTTTTTCTTCAGAATGGCATAAGGCTCATGTAACCCCTCTTCCTGACATTTTGTAGTTCGCCCCACACAGTTTAACAACTATAGATCAATTTCTATTTTACTTTTTTATCAAAACTTCTTGAGTCCATACAAACAAACTTCAGCTTTTATTTTTTTTTAAATGCTTTGCATACTGAATTTTAATCTGGGTTTAGCCCTGAGCACCACAAAACCACTACACTTTCTCTCTTCACATCTATGCTGCTCTTATCATTTTTATGCAGATGACTTACAAATGTTGTCCATATTGTATTTACGGAAACAAAATTATGTTAATATTTACTAAACTTATTAATTAAAAACTACTACAATCGTAGAGCCCTACCCCTCGTGGCATGGTACCAAAAATGCTGGCTGCATTTTCACGTTGAACGGCTAGGCTTAACCGTTAAGCGAGAAAATAACCAGCTCTCTTGTCACCAGTGGCTACCAGTCGCGGATACAATTCCTTTAGAAACTGCATCGTGCGGGTACCCCATGGACCGATCGTTGCTACGGAAAAGGGGAACAAATATATAGTCTCCTTTCAAAGACTCATATTTACACCACTTACCCGATTCAGCTTCCTCTTTCGAAATTCAAGGACAAGTATAATAATTTTACTTTACGATTTGATTTGATAATAATTTTACAAACATTGTTAATGTATTGTCGGCATCTAAGTAGTATGCAACTTCCAAACAACTGTTCATTCAAAGAAACAAATCTGGTCCCGCTAATAAATTGCACATTATTGAATATGTAAATAATAATTCATAAATAATAATTAATAATGTAGAAACAATAACAATGATTCATTGCTGCATCAAAAGATGCCCTCACTTTTTAAAAATGTATTTTTTTTTGATAATTTCCTTTAACTACGTTTTTATATACCTGTAAACTTAACCTATAATATTTAATTTTTTTTTTTGGAGACATTGGACAGTTTGGAATCCAAACAGCACAATAATTTCTAGTAGTCTAATTTCAGTATTATTGTCATGCGGCCAGCGCGGGTAAGGTCGTGGAAGTATGCGAAAGCGTTCCGATGGCCTTGCCAACATGCGACGATGGTGGCACACCGCAACGTTTTAGTTAGTGCGACGCCGACATCACCTGATTTTGCCCCCGCGGGAGTGGGTACGCGTTAGGTATTTCCCCACGTATGAAATGGTCCCATTTGTGAAATAGAGTTCCATGTTAGCAAATCGCTCAAACAATAGATAGTGTAGTGCACTAGAATATTCCAGCTGTGTACCATGAAGAAAATTATAAATCTGATAAGAAATAAAAATTGTACACTTGGCAATCTGTTTTCGCTACCGTATGGAGATATTATAATAAAATCAAAAGAAGTTTAAAATGTAATAACCATTTCTATTATAACAATCTATTTTTATTATTTCATGTTTATAACACAGAAATAAATGGTTTTATCACATAAGAATTAGTATTATACACAATAATAACTACATACATTTTATTATTTTGAGTTCCTCTTTATATTTGATTAATATAAAACTTTAGAACTGCCTTCGTCTAGAAATATAGTATTGGGTACTATTACATTCAGCGTATAAATTTGGGAAATAATATCAGTAAAAAAATATATAGCCATGTCATCAAATGTATTAAACATTTGATGCAAACGTATATTCTAAATAATTATTCATATTATTAAATTAAAGAGAAAAAGTCAAAATTTCAACTGACACGGGCGGGATTCGAACCCGCGACCTTTACGATTATAAATATTCTTTGCGAAACTGTGAAAATTGGACTCATCTTCCCTTTATACATCTCTATGCTTCTATCCAAGAGAAAATAACCAGCTCTCTTGTCACCAGTCGCGGATACAATTCCTTTAGAAACTGCATCGTGCGGGTACCCCATGGACCGATCGTTGCTACGGAAAAGGGGAACAAATATATAGTCTCCTTAATATTCTTTGCGAAACTGTGAAAATTGGGCTCATCTTCCCTTTATACATCTCTATGCTTCTATCCAAGAATTATGTCTATAAAACCATCCTAATTCACATTTCTTTCACACGGGGCGTGGCGTTTGTGCTGTAGTTTAAGCATGGTCCCTGTACCTACCTAAGATTTGGTAAGTCTATTGACGGCCTTTTCGGTAAAGATTTTAAAATCACTACGTTTTGTTTGGAACCGAATGGTAGGGTAATCAGAATTCAAGTGAAGAGATCCGAGTTCGATCCCACGTGGCAGATTCATATCATAATTTAAGTACGATTTATATTGTTCGTTTTACGTAAAGTCGGCGACGGGTTCACCACCTGTCGTGTTGTACCAATACCTACACCTCAATAATACCAAAAAAGGTGGGTCGCTAATTATTGTCTAGATCTCTGTCTACCTGAAGCATTGGGAAAGGGGTGAAGATATTTTTTTTTGTTTATATTTGTGTTCTCAGATCTAGTAGATTTGCTATGTAGCAAAGAGACTATAACCACTATGTTTTACTGCGTACTTCATATCTTTCTAAAACAAAACTACATTGGTACTATGTAGTTTTCTTTTCTTCCTTCTCTGGTCTTTGATATGGCTGTTCAGACTAATAATTCTGTCAATGCCTGGTATTCGAGGGTGCAATTCTTATACTAAGTTATCACGATTCTCTTCATCCATACCGCATTCGAAAAGAGTGTCGTCCTTCACCCTAATTTTTGCTAAATGGACTGGAGTACACGCGACAAAGCATTACCAAGACGGAGATGGCATATTACAGAAGTAGGAAGCTTGCTGATTTTTTGAACTTGAAAAACCAAGGCAGGTATCACAGGTTGAATTCTACTACTACCTGCCACTATATATACCCTTTTATAAGTTTATATTTAGACCAAGTTACTACTACATAGTTTTGTTTGAAAATGATCTGGCAACAATGACGATTGACAGCTGTCAGTGTCAGTCTATCTACACTATTGCTTTGTTGTAATCTTGTAATTAAAACGTAGTGATTATTTACTCTTTGTCGGGTACCAGACAGTAGTAGCGCGATGGAAGAATAAGTAATTTATAAATTATTCATTAGGGTCTTCGGTCAATCTACAACTCAAATAAAAATACGCTTTTTAATAGTCATTTAGTGCGTTATTTATTCACCATAGGCTGATTATTACAAATATATTACTAAAAATGGAGGTAAGAAGCAAATTATTCAATAAAGATAAAACTTTTTGGGTTTTTAAATATGTAAATTTTTATTTCTGTTTATTTAGATCGAAATATTAACTACAGTTGGGTCAAAACCTCTTGGCAAGATTTCGTTAGATGAAAATGCCACAATAAAAAATGTAAAGGAAAAGATTTATCAAAATTTGAATAAATCACTTTACCCAGAAAGACAAGCAATTAAACCAGAAGCGAAAGGAAAATCTTTGAAAGATGAAACTTCCCTGAAGTCTTTGAACATTCAGGACGGCGCAAAGCTTTATGTCTCTGATCTAGGACCGCAGGTGTCATACAAGAATGTGTTTCTGGCAGAATATGCTGGTCCTCTGTTTGTATACTTGTGGGTCTATCAAAGGCCATGGATGTTATATGGAGAACAGACCTCATCACCTGGAACTGTGGCCAAGTATAGTCTTTATATGTTTTAAAATTTATAATTTACCTAATTTATTAGTACATGACCCAGAATTTTGTAAATATCAAACATATTTAACTTTCTACTTATAATGATGAATATATATATTCCATCAATATATGATGTAATTTAAATTCACAATTTAAGTAATTTTTTGATGGTATGTATTATGTTACATCTCCATCAGTTGACCATTGGTAGCTGACATAACCTATAAATCTTAAGTTATGTTTAAAGTTTGCATTAGATTTAGTGAATAAGCCAGAGGTCACAATGACCTATATGACCTATAATGAGGGTTTGAAGAATTACTTTAATTACCTTTCATCTTCATTATAACTTTTAATTTGAACAATATGTGCATGCCTAATTCAACAGAATTGGTTCACAATAGTTTGGGGGAGTCAACATTCAATTAATCCCTATTATTCAACTTTTAAGAGCAATATTGAGGCTACTTTCAGTAGTGGACTCTATTAGCTGTAATGAACAAATTTTATTACTGTGGCCTAATTTAACATTTATCATTTTTGCTAATAATCATACTCTTGAGCTTGTCACTATACTATGGTTTTATTGTAAGAGATTACTAAAAGAAAATTTTTCATTTTCTGTCAGTTCTATCTATATATATATATAGTCTGTTACTTGCTTATTGTCATATCAGTGTGATAAATTTGTGATGTTTATAGGAGGTATATGTTATATTTATGAACATTTATTAAAGTGA
Organism: Sericinus montela; assembly: GCA_029286605.1. NCBI lineage: Eukaryota > Metazoa > Arthropoda > Insecta > Lepidoptera > Papilionidae > Sericinus > Sericinus montela. The sequence goes on from JAGSMR010000005.1 coordinate 6,663,476, forward strand.
CAGCCACAGGCTTACCTCCTCATATTGTTCCAAACAGTCTTCAGTGAAACGTGGGACAAAAGCTGTCTAGACCACTATATAATATATTGAAGTCAAATGTATGTGTGTTTGTATATAATATCATATTTTAACTACCTAAAAACAGGGAAGCCTAGTTAGACACAGGATCACATGTGTGATTTTACTCAACAATAATACAAGTAATAAATATTCCATGTATTGTGATTACAATTTATGTTTCAGCATAGCAGCTGTTTGCTGGTCTTTCCATTATGCCAAACGTTTGTTTGAAACAGTTTTTATCCATCGCTTCTCACATGGTACAATGCCATTACGTAACTTATTTAAGAACTGTACATACTATTGGCTATTTGCTCTCTACATTGCATACCACATCAATCATCCACTCTATACTGCTCCTTGCAGCACTTGTGTGTATGTTGGTCTTACAGGTTTCATTGTGAGTATTATTTATTTATATCATATTCATCATCATCGTAGTAACCATAATGGGGTGCAAAAGTCCACTTAGGGACATAGTCCTCTTCCATATGGGAGGATCTTCAATAATCACCATGTTTGGCAAGTGGGTTGGTGATAGCAGTACCAGACACCTCACACTGTAGATGCTGCCCATCACCGGTCTGCTGGACTTTGGTATGATATTTTTTGAGATGATTCTCCCACCATTGGTCAGTAGCCTATTGCTCTTTCAATTTATTACACACCGTAAATAAATGTTTAATATTTAATAATAATTGTGAAAAGAGAGGATATTATGTTTCTTGAAATACCAATTACAAATATCAACATGAGACAGCAACAAATTTTTTGAAATAAATAACTGCCTGTGGTTATTGTGGGAAAAGTTTTATGCATGTTGATCTTGGATTACAAAAAAGAAGTTTTCATGTAAAGATATAGATAGTAACATTATTATTTGCAACATATACACAAAATAGTTGATATTTTGAATCAGTATATTACTTAGAAAACAAAAACTTCAGCCAACTTAACTATGTATTTAAAACTTAACACATTCATTGTATGAGCACTGTTTAGCATATAATTAACATTAAGTAGTTTTACTTTTTGCTCATTGTGAATGTCAGAACAGTTATAACAACTCATGACCTTAAAGGTATCAAAGTCCAATTAGTATATATAGTTGTTGTTTTTAATAAAATACAAGGCAGCATTGTAGAATATATAAAAGTAGAAAAACAGGAATCATAATGCAAGGTTTTTTTTTCAGTTGTGTGAATTGGGTAACCTAAGCATTCACATTCTCTTGAAAAATTTACGCCCACCTGGCACTAAAGTGAGACGCATACCTATGCCTGATGGAAATCCCTTCTCACTTCTTTTTAATTATGTTTCCTGTCCAAACTATACATATGAGTTTGGTTCATGGGTCTTCTTTACTATCTTAACTAAATGTGCACCAGGTAAATATTTTCATATTTAAATAACATATATTTTCTTAATTTTATTCATTGTACATCAGTGGCACCTAAAGTAGATAAACTGACAAGTTTTGAGTGCAGCATTAATGTTATACCAAAGGCGATGTTAGGCTTACCACATTGTCCCAAATAAGCTATTGTGTAAAACTTAATTTCCTAAACCTCTTACTGCCCCAGTAGTGGGAAAATGCGTGAAGATAATGTAAAGATTATTGTCGCGTATCAACTTTGCTCTTTCTATCGTTAAGGTTTCTATAACTGTTATCATCAAAGAGCCATTTAAGTGTTCAATTAATTTATATGTATATAATTAGATTCAAAAAAAACTCACGGGCCTTCCTACTGAGGATTGAATACATTTTTGATTCAAGTTTTCTGATTCAAATTCATGTAACTTAATGTCTCATTACTATTATGAAGGACTAGCTTACCAGGACGAAATAAGATTGTTAAAGCTTTAGTAATTTGTTTTCACACGACAAACAAAATAATAGGGCTGGAGTATATTCTTTCTTACACTTGGAGTTCACTACTTTATATTTACGATTTAAATAACCTTTACTTAATCCTCATAAAATAAAAAACTTGAGATCTACACATATAATTTTTAATATTATCGTTGTTGGCCACACGTCGCTATTAATTCCATATTCATTTGAGTCTATAAACAAATAAAATAATTTATAAATATCTTAACGCAATTCCCAATACAGGGTTAGACAGAGGTTTATCACTACAGGGTTAGATAGAGGTGTAGACAATTAAGTCCCTTTGACCCACCTTCCACCAAAGATATTTCGGGACAACGTGACAGGTGGTGAGCGGTCTTTATGTCCAAGCCAACGATATAATTCGAACATAAGTTTTAGAGAAACCCTTTGGTACGTGCCTGCCACCTGGGGATCGAACTCTGGCCTCTCGACTCGAAATTCCGACCACCCAACCACTCGGCTATCATTACTACGGCCCTTTGAGTCTAATTTTAACAAATAAAATAAAATATCTCCACGCCATTCCCAATACAGTGATAGACAGAGGTCTAGACAATTAATTTGTTTCGACCCACTTTAATATAATAATAAAATAAAAAATTCCATTCACTATGTATTTTTTTCGTAGACGTTAATTGGTTTTTAGTGTAGATGGTTAGCAAATACAATAGCGAATATGCTTAAAAACGCCATTCATGAGTTGTTTTTTTTATTTAATAGTGTGCGACTTAGGGAAAAGCCTTTAAAATGTTAGCTATCCACAGATGGCGGCATAACCATATCAAAAATAACAGGCCAATCCTAATCTAATAATTCTCCAATCACAAAATAAGTAGTTAAAGCACTTGTGTTATGAAATTAGAAACAACGAAGGTACCACAGACACTCAGACCCGAGACAATATATAATAAGTTGTTTTCTAAATTTAACCGTCTAGAAATCGAACCCGTTATACCTCAAAGCTGGCGACACCTTGAAAACCTGTGTTTACGCCACCCTTCTACGGAAGTCAGTAAAAATACTTTACATATTTTAAGTAAATACTGCTTCGAGACGTGTACTTTGGACGATTCAGTGGCGAATTTTAGTAAATTAATTTGTTGATGCCGGCGCTTCATTATTTGCCTACCTTTTTTTTAAATAACTTGGATCAATAATAGAATTAGATCATTGTTTTAAACTAATCGCTTTATACAAGGTCTTTGGCGTTGGCAGAATATTTGATATTAAATGTAATAAATTGATTGTTAAATTAATTTTGAACTCTTGTCCATTTTCAGTTGGTATATTTGCTGTTGTTGGGATGTATCAGATGACAGTTTGGGCTCTCGGCAAACATCGTAACTATAAGAAGGAATTTCCCGATTACCCAAAAGAACGTAAAGCTATCTTGCCCTTCGTTATCTAGATTTAGACTGACAAAATCACAAAGGCTCTTTGTGCAATATCATTAAAGATAATTTTTTTATTTGCTTGAATTAATGAATTGAATAATATCTATGTATAAATGTTAACATGTTTCATGTTTATTATATTATAAAACATGTTCATTAGGTGTTGGTCGTAGTTCATATTATTATTGGTTTCATACTATTTGACAACGACATGTGAACCTAGGTTGGATTTCCTTGTAAGTGGAAAGGGAAAAGCAATTGTAGTGAAGAAACTTCTTTGGGTATTCTGTTAAAATAAGCTACTCATAAGTTTTTGTATGCATTTAATAAAATCCATTATTTTTTTAATAAGTTTTATTTATGTTTAATTTATTACTGTATATTCACACACATTCCCTCACGGAAGAGAGAGAGTCCCGAGCCTTTCCTCTTTCGCATCTAATTTATTTATTATTTTCTCCTTATCTGCACGTCTAGATAACTTATTATAATCCTTTCCTCTAATAAATGTGCTGAGGCCCATGACTAGTAGTAGATGAAGGCGGTGGTAATGTTAGGGTAGTATGATAAGAAATATAAAAAAACTGTACTAACCAGTCGGTGAAAACAATTTAACGCCCAGTTTGTCTCTTACCATACAATACCCAAGTACCGGGCAATTTCTGTCGACTTATCGTATATTACCTGCCTATGTCATAATCGTTAAGAATCTTCTGTTATCAGCTGAACATCTTATACGGTGGCAAACAACTGTATTATAATATAGGTGAAATACTTAAAATGCTTATAAAATTTTATTTTAGGATATTTCTTGATTTACTTGTAATTCCACCAGCAGAACCTAACAATGTACCCTTTTAAACAAAAAATAGGATTGTCCAAATCAGTCCAGGCGTCTCTGAGTTATAGGTGGAACATACATAAAAAAGTTTCCGACGAATAGAGAAACTTCTCCTTTTTTGTTAGTTGAAGATATAAAATATGTTAGTCATCATTCCGTATCCACAATACATTCCGTTTTGGCTATTTTCTTTAGTCGCCTCTTGAAAATCACCGGAAGGACAGGTGTAATTAATTCTAATTCCACACAGCAGAAGTTTTAATAATTATTATGTTATAAAAGTTTATTAGAAAATAAGTTTTGATAATATTGTTTTGTATGTATTTATATTACGTAGCGTTTGCATTACCAGGTATTTCGTACCGTTAGCGCGAATGTTTGCCTTGGTAACAATTCAAGATGTAAGTACCAATACCAGATGAATAATTTGAAACGGTTGATGTTTATTACGAACTGTCATTTCTTGGTAGCCATTGGCATTTTAAACGATACGACACGATAAATGTCTTATGGAAAAAAGAATCATCCTATGACTCAAATCGTCGTTTATGTCACTGTAAATGATAACACTTGTCAACATGTTATATATTCTTAAGATTGATTATTCTTAAGCATGTAAGCAGTGTTGTGTTGATGGTGTACTTTATGTTGATGGGTTTTCCACCTTTTCCCATATCAGTAATGGCTTAAAGTAGAAAAGACCTTTTGAATATAAACTAGTCTACCAAAAGTTATAAAATCACGGCTTGTTAGGGAAGGCAACAAAAATAGATAGGCATTAATTACTATATTCATTCACAATCATCAAAACTTGTTTAAGAACCGAGTTGAAAACAACAGTCAGTGCTTCGTTCATATCATACTTTAAGGTGTTTCCAGTTGAAGAACAATAAACATTTATTAAACCACTAGCTTTTATCCGCATCTTCATTCGCGTTGATGTCTTTAAATATTTGTGGAAGGAATAATCATTATCATCAGAAAGTAAATAAAATTATAATATGATTATTACTGAAATAAAATAAAAACAGCCAATTTTAAAAATCTAGCTTGTTTCTAGCTGATAATATAGCTATAGTAATTGTTCAATAATTACATTGCACTACTCCGCATACAAAAATTTAAAGAGATATGTTACCTGGTCCGAAAAAAAGAGAATAAGTGCACCACCCTCCCTCCCACAGACGCATGCACTAATTCATCAGGATGCACCTCCACTGCACTTGAAATCAGGTAACATGTACCACCACCGACAACGCTAATGTACCACCATATATATATACCACACTGTACACACTACTGATAATGTAGCTTTCTGCTGGTGAAATAATTTTCAAATTGATGAATGAAAGTGGTTTACACGCTGGCGCGTTATAAACAAACACATTTTCTTGTTTATAATATTACAGTTAGGATATATTCTCATTAAATAAAACACGAAGTTAAATTAAAAACAAATTTAATGTCAAGTTAAATGTCAAGCAAATTACAACAGACGTATCCTTTGCTATTTTTATTACGATTTTATTGGTTAGTTGCGCGTGTGTTGGTAGGTAAGGACAAATGAAATCTTTTTGTGCGTACTATCTAGACTTGATTTTTACACGCAAATATAGAGAGTTTAGAGTAGTTTATAAGTTAGATATATTGAGTTCAATCCGTGTGTGTTTGCTACAATTAACAGCCTAATAGTAAAGATAATAATCAAGAAAAGATCGATATAGAAGAATAAAAATATTGTTTACAGTAACAGCAAACTAGTAATATAGGGCATTAAATTCGGTCCGGATCATCCCGTAGTAAAGTAGCTTCACTGGCGGTACAGTTGAAGGTACTTGGCATTCACATAAACGTGTATAAAATACCACCTATGGCTATAATGAAATCATTTTTCCAATTCAGACTCTGGTCCTTGTTCTCCTGAACACCGGAACTTGGCGAGTAAACGTTCATTTTCTTCTTTTAGAGCAACTATAATTTCTTCTCTTTCCTATGAAATGAATGATAAAAAATTCTTTATCCTTTATCTATATACATACATATATTCTTCGGCAAAACACCGAAGAAGATAAAGATAGAGATAATTTTATTATATCCCTATAAATAATGCTTCAAATGAAGTTCTGTTAGCTTATAAATACTACATGAGAGCCACTTTGGAGATCCTGAGAATCTGAGTGAAACAAAAGAATTTTAAAAATCGTTGGTTTATGTTCTATTGGTCCTTTTTATTTACCCCTTTTTCAATTTTATTAATTTTCTTTAATATAAATACACCGTATATTATACCGTTTTATTATATATCATCAAAACGAAACTGATGATTTAAGATCCATCTCCTTCCTAGGTCCTTGCCCCTTATACTAAAAATGATATTTAAGATATTTTCCTTATACGTAAGATCATGCTGCATTCAATACCACATGGAATAACCAGTAAATTGATCCCTATTTAATATGAACGAGCAGAGCACCCGCTTTCTTCCCTTTCGTCGTAAGAGGCGACTGAGGAATAGGCCTAAAAATGCTATTGGCTACTGACAGATGTCTGGGTAAATACAGATGTCGTTGTCATAGACCACGACATAAGTGGCCACGACATATACCTCGTATCTTAATTGTTCGAACTATAGTTGACTAAAGTTTCATCTTGTTGATTGAAAAAAGTTTCTACAATAGCCCGTATTATAATTTATAATAGACTTATCTTTTTTGTAAATCACAATTGGAATGAAACAAACTCTTAATGTTAGAGAAAACTTGCTAAAATATATAAAGTGAGAACAGCTTTTATATCAGTTAAACCATATCTAAGACGTACGTGCACAAACACTCAGACATACAGGTAAAATTCTACTATGTTTATTAGTATTAACATCAAATCAAGGAATGTCTAGAAAAGGTGAATGAGATTTTGTACTTGGGCAGTGCTTTTAGCCGGGATGGAAGATATGATATAGATGTGGACAGGCGTGTCGCTGCCGGAAACAAGGTCAACGGTGCCCTGACTGCGTTAGTCCAAAGGCAAGGCGTAGTGAAAAATGCACGCCTTGTGATACATAACGCAGTGCTGGTACCGACTGTGTTATATGGCAGCGAAACCGGGGTACGCCAGAAGAAGCATAAAAGCAGGTTGAATGCAGTGGAGATGAGATGTTTGCGTAAAATGTGCGGCGTTACCTTGGCCGACCGGAAGCGAAGCGAAGAGATTCGCAAAATGGTAGGTTTGAAAGATTGAAAGAGTGATAAGGTCACTAAAATGGATAAGGGCGTGCTTCGATGGTTTGGGCACGTTGAGCGAATGTGTGAAGACCGAATGGTGAAGAAAATATATAGCGCAAAAGTTAATACTAAAAGGGGTCGAGGTAGGCCGAGACTAACTTTTGAAGACCATGTGAGCAAATTGCTCGAAGAGGGGAGGGTCAAGAGTACTCGGATACCGCGGCTTGCATGTATGAAGAAAATGATGAATCTGAAAGAAGCGAAAGAGGTATGTAAGGATCGTGACACTTGGCGATCTGTTCTCTCTGGCTACCCCCTCAAGGACTGTGCGTGAAGGTAAGTAAATTAACATCAAATAACATTTACCTCTATTTTCTGTTTAAATTTTTCATCTAGTTTTTCACGATCTTCTGTGACCTGTTTGAGTTTAGTTCGAGCTGCAGCCGGTGGTACGTAGCGCGCCGATAGACCCAGAATAGACTCCATTTGAAAGCATCGTGAACGCGTGGATTTTAGTTCAGTACGCAAGTTATTGATTTCAGTTAAAAGCGTGCAGTTTTCCTTAAAAATAACAATAGGTTTAGCCATAATGCTTAAGGATAACAAATTTTAATTGTGCGCGTGTATTTCGTCAAGAAAATTGACTATGTTTCGCAGAGTTATCTTTATGCAGAGCAGATTGAGAGGTCCGGAGACCTCAAAGAAAGGAATGTCCCTGGCCCCAAATAATTTTCCAAATAAAATGAACAGTTTTTTCAGTCGAGTCTTTCATTTCATAATAATTAATCATGTTTGTACAAAGTACTGTAGATAAAGGTAAAATAGCGAAATTTTTTTAAAGGAAAGTTGTTTACTAGTCTTCACCAGTCAGAACTTAAAACAATTGGAAATATCCACTGTCGGACCCCTCTTTTGAGGAGGCCTCGAGGCTATAGCCCTGGTTACCCTCTTTTAATTTGGCCCTGCCTTTATGGTATATATTTTAGTTTTTTCAAAAATATTAGCCATGTTGGGCTTTTAATTACAGATAATAAACGATTATTAGAAGTTATTAGTTAAAATATATGAATTTAGAAGTCAAATATTTCTGACAGAGGCCAATGCCCCTTAGAGTTGAATGAGAGATTTAAAATTTCTATTAATGCTTGTAAAGAAACGGTCTCTCAGAGGTAAGAATATCGATGTACGATTTCCTATATTCCTATCTTGCACTTACTAGGAAACCTATTACCAACAATATTTATTATTCACTTACATCCATAATTTTGGTGATATCACTTTTGGAACCTCCTAGGGACTTTGACAGCTGTTGTTTCAGGGCGGCGATTTGCTTTTCGAGGTGATCGCGTTGTCGGTTGAATTCTTGCACAGCCTCGTCTTCAGCTATACGGCTACGAAGAAAGTCTACGTCATCCACGTACTTATGGAACAATGCCTGTTGAATAATTAAATGGTTTCATAAATCTGTTATTTAATTGTAGTGAATTAGTTTCGCGCAAATGTCCGATGAAAAATTACTTACTAGCATCATAAAAAAAAAACTAACACATGCAACGCTTTTACCTTAACGCTCAATTTCAATTTTGTGGGATCTTGAAGATTCGCAGACATATTATGAAGGTCGATTTTAATTTTTTTTAGGGTATTTTTTAAATTCAAGTTCCGGTTTGATTCGGCAAGATAATCCTTTTTTGCAGATGTTAATTTTTCATTTAACTGATTAATACTAAGTTCTGGAATAAAGAAAAATATTTTAGTGTTTATTTTATTATATCTTTTTACATCTAATACTAATGCAATTTTTTTATTCATTAAATAACTAACACAAGTGCGTAATTTGTAATCTATATACTAGGCATACGTGTAAATAATGTTATGTAATGGACATACAATTAGCACTATGTGTACGTGTAGCAAACGCGAATAGGATCTACTAGGTAAGCATTCAGATAACAGCTGTCTGTGAACATTAGCACTACTATATAAATTATGTTGACATCTAGGTTCTTAGACAAGAAATTTAGGTTCTTAGTGAAAAAAATTACAACTGAGTATTTAGTTTAGGACATTTCTATTACCACGAGAAGCTTTATGTTTTAGAAGACTTTCGAGTGACACCTCTAGTTCAAGGATTCTTATTTTTTTCTCTTTGATTTCACGTTCTAAAGGCTCTATCTGTTCGAAATAAAAAATATTTTAGCAGCTGTAACTTTTTTATATACACTATTTAAATCGTCAGAAGTTTTTACATTTATAATTTTAGTGATTTAGTCTGCCTAAGTAAATAAAAAACACTTCCATTTTTGTTTTTTTTTTTATTTTAGTAGAGGGACAAAGATTTCATCCCACATAATATACACATAGTGTCTAACGATTTAAATTAAATTTTATGAAAAATCTATCTAAATTAGTCTACATTTTTAGGATAAATGGAAACCTTTTTATGTCATACCCAAATCATGCTTGATATTAAGTAGTTTCAGTTCTTCGTTTTCCATGTCATCTATTTGTACTTTTAATTCTTGTATAGCCCTCTCTTTAGGCTCTATCTATTTACAAATTACATATTTTCTAAAGCTTTTCAATCGATATACAGGAAATTATTTTTAGATAACACAGCGGGACGTTCCGAGCCTACGTATTCTATGTGAATATAACCCATAACGAAATATCGTGAATGAAACCTCTGGGAAGATCCTATAGATACTTACCATATTAGTTAAGCGTGTTGATAACCATCTCAAATTACTCATAGTGAGAATTATGATTTAACAAATATGCTGAAGAATTATTAATCCATTTTTGAGAAGATCCTCACTACAACCTTTACTTGCTACAGTTTAAGAAACATTTTACTTTCTCCTTATGGGTTCTCTTAGTTCTTTGTTAGTTATGTTGTATTGATAAGAATAATGCAAATTTTTAATAAATTTGAAATATAGTTATTTGATTTACAAATATTTAGAATACATCAAGTACCTGGTTCTTAAGTTCAGTTATCTTGAAATTCAACACAAATTTGTACTTCTCTAATTCTTGTTTTTTTCTTTTCAATTCATATATTCGTTTCTCTTTGTCTTGAATCGTTCCATCTCTTTCGCAAATTTCTTTTTTCAAATCAGCTACATCACGTTCCAATGTTGAAATTACCTTTTGAAATTGTTTATGTTCAGCTGTAAGACAAAATGCTACAGTGGAACTAATTGTCATATTAATATTACAAATGCGAAAATATGTTTGTTTAGTGCTTGACCGATTTTGAAAATTTATTCTATATTATCGGCGAGTAACATAAACATATAACATAGGCTTATCTTTTTTAGTTAGAGATGACCACTAAAATTATAATAATGTATGTAACCCAAGGTATCAATTTTTTTTTCTATAAACGTAATTATTTGACATGCGCTGCCATTTTGCAACTCGGTGAAAAATTCAGATTACTATACTACTATTGAGGTGTGCTGCCATTGTGATACTTCTTAGAAAATTTTGATTACTATAAAAATCGCTTTGACAATTAACATTAAATTATGTATAAGTGTATCATATTCATAACAAACTTTATATGAATAAAATCAGTAAATGTAGTTAGTATAAGTTAGCGCGTAATATAGACCTTTTATTAGATATTTCTTATAAGCTTATCTATTATAAGATTATTTATATACCTTTCAATTGAGATATTTGATGTTTAAATTCATCGATCTCTTTATTCGCTGCAATCAGTTTCTTTTTCATTAGTCCAGTTTCTCCTTTAAGCCTGACATTGGCATCTTTCTCTTCTTTAAGTTGTACCTCATAAGCAGTTCTAATCTCTATAATTTCACGATCGGCGTCTTCTTCGATTGACGCCTTTATAGTTTCATGTTCTTTCGTTGCCATATCAGCTTGTTCTTGTAACTAAAGGAAACCAAAATGAAGTGCTTAAGGTATTGCCGATTGAAGTCTACAATGTGCAGTAGACTAAGCAGTAGTAGAGTCGTAAAAAGCAATACATATTTATGATATTTTGTATGAATTTCAATTTCATAGCCTCGGAATATTGATTACCTCTTGTAATTGAACCTCCTTTTCTTCAAGCTTTCTTTCAAACTTATCATTAAGTTCCCGAAGCGCTTGTCGCTTGCTTTCAGCAAGTTCTTCGAGACGTTGTTCATAATCTTTTCTCATTCGTGCAGTTTTGTCTTCCAAGCTCTATTATTAAAATGTGATAAATTTATGTGGTAATAATGTATTTTTTTGCTTTTATTCTTATTGTAGAAATTTTAATTACTTTACCTGATATCTATCGTATTCACTAATAAGTCTGACGTTGAAATCTGCTTCCAAGGTTTGCAAAGTTCTTTCATGGCCTGAACGCAATTTTGCTATATCTTGTTGTATCATACCTATTTCATGTGTGTGTTCGTTTTCCATCGTCTATGTAAGTAAGAAATAGGATTACAAATTAGTGGATACAATTCACATACAATAATTTCCAAAACTATCGAATACATTGCTGTTATTATGACATACCTCGTTCTTTTCTTTAAGCTCATCAATAGCAGCACAATATCCTTCGTGAACTTCTTTAAGCTTTTCAGCATGAGTAGCTTCAGCTTGGCGAAGTTGATACGTATGTTCAGTTTCAAGCTCACTCATCCTTGTGCTTAGTAACTGAAAATTAAAATATTATTAATTTTATACGTCATATACATTATCACTTTATGTCATGTCATATTTATAGATATTACAAATATTATTTATAAACAACAGGTTGATAAATCAATGAAATAAAATAAACATTACTTAAGTAATATGTACTTTTATTTGCAAACTCAATTTTTATCAAACAACATTACTCTCTTATATACAATTCCCCAACACTTTCTTTGGTATTTGCATTGGATTAGAAATTATATAGCATGCAGCGAAATTAGGCTATTTATTAAATTCTTCATCAAGTATGTAGTAATGTACTTACAAATTCTAACTTTACGTTCTTATAAACTTAGATCATGATGATTCTAATTATATTAATAATTATAAGCATCAATATATACAATATATACTAATATGCACTTTACTGATTTCTTGTATTTACGCGAACACTGCCACTAATTCCCACCCAGGATGATCCGTGAGGCTATTGAAATTAAAAAATATTCCAATTTCAATAGAGAAGCTACCACCTGCTTGGCATCCAGTCATAAATAAAATTAAGTCCAATACCAAGCATACCACTGCAAGACCTCAAGATACTGTGAGCACGTCCTGCGTAAATCAGATCCAGAATTAATAAATAAAAGTTGACGGTAGCCGAAAGTAGCAATGACAGCGGAACGTTCTCAATCCCCCCGTGATCACGGTTGCTGCAAAGCATCCGAAACGTCCGGAAGTTTATTAAAAACTAATAAAAAAACGCGATAAAATCCGAAAATCGTTTTATTTAAGATATGTACTTTACTGTTTTGACGACCTTCAATCGTTTTTCTTTAGTTATTTAAAATACCAAACTATTTTTAATTATTTCCGTATATGTAAAAAAATATATCTTGAACAAGGAATAGTAATGTCTTACTTTTAGATTGATTGGTTAATGCATGTGACTTGTGAACTATGCTAACAATAATACTTACATTTATGCTATTAATTTTCTCTTGCAAATCTTTCTTACTAATCAATATTTCCTTTGAGTACGCAAAATCTTTGTCTAATGCTATAGCTCTACCATCTGCATTTGTTAAACGCCACAAACAAATCGAAGAATCTTCCGCCACGGATACAAGTGTTTGATCATCATAGGCCAATGCGATACCAGTAACTTTCTTGTTATGCATATGAAATTCATTGTAAATAGCTTTATCTAGCAGCGGAAGCTGTACGGTTGTCACTCCTCCTTCGCCACCAGTTATAAAAATCATCATATCCGAACGCGATAATACTATTGTGTCTAAACCGCAACCAATTAATCCCAAATTTCGTCTTATTGTGTTAGAACCGATTTCCTTTATTTCACCATCATTTCCAACGGCGTATGTCGTCTTTCCAATGCTAAAACAAATTATTTGACTGTATTGTCACACATTTATAATATTTTGTATTTAAATAACTTTAAAATTATATATGAAATCAGACCCATTGACAGCGCAAGCAGTAAATTGATTCGTTTTTAGAATAACTTCGCCAACCCGCTGTCCCGTGGACATACTCCATTCGTAAACCGCCCCTTCGGTACCACATGAGACCAAAGTAAGATCACTAGCCGACCAAGCTAAACAAGTAATCTGTAAATGTAATATAATAATTGAGCAGTTACTTATAATATGTTACCATATTCGATTGAGAAGTATTCAAATAGTTACTCTTCCGTTGTGTCCCTTTAAATTGAATACATTTTGAAACGATACAGAAGAGAAAACTTGGATGACTTGGCCATTTACAGCGCCAAAGAGATGTCCATTTGTGCTAAATTTCGCTTGCTTGCAGTTTCTAATCGGAAACTCTCGCATTACTTCAAAGTCATCAATTAATACAACCATATAACGCAGTTTGTCCGAAAAGCCAACTATGGCAAACAAACCTGAAAAGAAATTAAAAATATGTGATTTATACATTTATCAAAAACCTAAAACAATGAAATTTAACTATTGTTTGTCATTCCAGAAAATCCTGATGTACAGAGGTTATTATTTTATTTGAAATATAATTATAAGTAGGTTATATATACGGTTACATAAACCAATTCCCACAGCTTAGGAATTTAGCTGGCTTTAAATGATATTATTTTTAATAAAGATAATATTATTTAATGATAACAAGTTATTTAACGTAAATTACAATTTGTTTGCGAAAAATGTGGTACCTACCTTATGGTAAATGCAATCTATAAACACCAGCGTGGATGGGGCCGCGGATGTGTACGAAAACGTTCCCGTAGCCCTAATATGACACCTAAGCGACAATTTTTACCTACACCATCACGGCATTTGTCAACCACAGTACTTTTTTAAGAAATTTTCTGTCACACTTTCAAGCTTCTACAAGTAGTTAGTCCTACAAGAAGACAGACTACTCCTTCCCAAATGCAAAAAAGCATCAATTACCTGTTGATTTTTGTAAGTTATATCAATAAATATTACCAGTAGGATGCAGCGACACACAATGTATCTCTTCTTGGTACAATTTAATCATTTCCACATCATCTGTCATATAGTTCCAAATTCGAATACTCTTATCTTCCTCGCCTGATGTCATGAATATGGGTTTCCATGCACACATCGAAAGAGAGTTTATGCGTCCATAGTGCATCGAGGGACCAAGTTCGGTGAATGGTATTTCTGGATTCTGAATGACATTATTTCATCTTTAAATACCGTTATTTTTACATTCAATAGAAACCATCTGTTATTTTAGATCGCCTAGAATCAGCCAAGGGAACCGAATAATTTTCAATGCGAATATTGTAAAAGAAAATCCCGAACACCAGGCGATGGAACGTTACCGATGGAGATAGCTAATACAACTTGTAAAGAGTCACGATCATCAGTAATGAGGAAGCGATTGAGAAGAAGAAGAATGTAGTTAATAGTAACAGATACCTTTTAAATACTTACTTGCATCATATGCTGTCCAAACAATTTAACGTAATACAACTGCTTACGCAATGTTGTGATAAGCAGCGTTTCTTGATTCGGATCGACTGTAATGTGTTGAATAGCGTCCAATGGCGACCACATTGGATTCTCCCTTGTGTGTCTGAATAAAATATGTCAATAAATGTTAAAATATTTGTCTAGCGTTTTCTTAGACGTCAAACAAGAAAGCAAAGACATCAAGTTTTTAAAGTAATATATTTTTATTAAATATTTCATAGTAAAACCATTTAAAAAGTATCCACTAAACGTTTAAAACCATTTAAAACGTATCGTACTGCATTTAACTTATGACTTTTTAAAAATTATATAAATGTTAGTGTAATATTTGTTTGAGATTTTATACACTCGTAAATATTTAATCTTAAAATATTAATAACTATCAGCCAATCTGAAGATATCATATTGTGTAAATATGAATATTCTATATATTTTCTTTTTAATTATGTGTTCATAATCACCAAAATTGTACATATTAACGTTTTGGGCGATGCACATAAATCGCTTGTAGAGGTCAACACAACATGTATGATGAGGAGGATTTGCAATCGCAACCCTTGGCAAAGAATAGACGATCGCTGTACCAGGCATCCCGCCACCTTGACTACGACTGTCCGTCCTCAACAGCTTAATTTTGGTCTAGTATTAAATAAAAGATGGTTATCCCGCCATGTGTTGGTAGTCATCGACACTCACGAGATTATGCCCCATAGTCCTAAATTGCATCTTACGATAACCACCAGAAGATAGGTGGTGGTACATTCGAACGCCAATACTACACAGCAAATAAACGATGCACATCTTTTTCTATTGAGGTTAGTACTCTGCAAAAATATCTAACATACTTGTATGACTTCTTAGAGATCCGAAACACATTTCTCTTCCTCCAATGATGTATCGTCTCTTTCTCGAACATGTGAACGAATCCGGGACCACATGAATAAGCAAACCCTATTAAAAGAAAAAATTAAACTCGAATTATGAATTTGTTGATTCAAAACGTAATAAGAAGGTACAGCATTCTTTACAATCGGGACAGAAGAGACACAGCTCATTCGTATTGTATCATTATATCGAAGTTAGGCAATAATCTTCATCTCATCTGATGACCACAAGAAACTTCAATAATATGAGGAATTTATTTCGCTGTTTAAATGCTATTAAGTAGGAGTAATTCGAGAAAATTTGCAATCTTAAGTGAAATTTTAGATTCAGATAAAATCGGAACCTAAGTGGTTCGTATTTATCAGCTCTAACTTATACTTTATAAGTTTTTATTTTATAATTTCCAAGCTTAAAAATTAAAATTATCGTTTCATACTTCAATATTTGTAACAAAAGTGGATGACGGGCAGCAGCGTCAAAGGGGCAGGGTGTCAGAAACTGCGATCGCTAATCCGCCTGCCAAGAGCGACGATTATAACAAAACCTCTCTAACGGGCCTGTGTCCTGTTGTGAAATTATACTACCGATCCCGGCAGTCACAGCCCTGCGCAAAGTCCTGTTTGAATCTAAACCATTGTCGAAGACTGACTGAATCACATACACACGCATAGAATTAAATATATCAATAAATATGCAGTTGTAGTACGCAAAGAGAGAGCGCAAGATTTAAAATATTAGGCATAACAAAAAAGTTGAAATAATTAATTTTGATACGCCGTTGTAATGAGTAAGATATTTTTTATCTTCACGCATTTTTCCAATGCAAAAATAAAGTAAGATATTGTTAGGTATAATTTTTATAAGGCGTTTCCACTACAAATGGTTGAATTTTATGTCCGATGACGAGTACAAGTCAAATGAAAACTAAAACAAATAAAAACAAAACAGCCCATATCATAACGGGTTGTAAATTTACTGCAGAACATAAGCCTCTCCCATACAGGTTTTAGGATTGGCCGTAAACACCCCGCTGGGCAAGCGGCTTGACGATCGCAGTTGTTACTGACACCCGTCACCGGTCTGGCGAATTTTGGTCTATTATTTTTCGAAATGGTTTTCCGCCATCTGTCGGTATCCAATTGCATTTTCAAGGCATTTTCCTTAGTCACATCTAACGACACTGGAAGAAAGGAAGATGCAATATTGTAACACCAATACCACACGGGATCCGATATCCAACGGGATAAATTAAATTTTGAAAACAGCCTAAATGAAATCTTTTTTTTTAATACTTTTAATTAACCTTTTTGAAAATTAACCAAGCACGTAACAGGATACATTTCGGAGTCAGCGAATCCTTGATCACTTGTGGTGTCTGGCTTGCTAGTGGTGCTCGTTTTGTCGCTTTCCTCAGTTCTAGAAATCAAAATATATTTGTATTCATGGAGTTAAGTTAGTTGCTAGGGACAATACAACCATTGATAATACACGCCTTGTTTTGTCTAATTTAAAACGACGTCCAAAAGGAGAGTAGAAGTCAGTCATATAAAAGTAATGAAATAAAATAAACCAGCTGACAGCCCATCAGTAACCGTCTACTACAGCCCATAAAGCTAACAAACCGTTTAAAAATAAACAATTGTCAAAACAGAATTGACACACTACTATTTGCCGGTAGAAATAGGTTAAGGTGTAGAATTTACTCAGGCGACTCCATGGCCGAGATATCTACGCCCCCATTTGCCATTACCATTATTAGGGTAGACAGAAATCTAGACAATTAATTCCTTTCGACCCACCTCTCACCAAAGACACTTGTAAAGTAAAAGGTAAAGTTCTAAAGTAATTTTTTTTGTATGTTGAATGACTTCTTTGAAACGCCTTCTTCTTCTTGTTTATCAGCCTATCACGAGCTTGAACTGCTGAACATAGGCTTTCTTCCAAAATATGCCACAAAGGACGGTCGTCACGAACTTCAGCCACCTGCAGCCGTCGACTTTCCGCAACATTTTGAAAGTCATCCATTTCGCGTCGTGAAAGAAAATTAATCAATACTTAAACTACTTACACGGCACCAATAATTAATACTTAAACTGTCCTTGTATACTATTATCGGTATGTTAAAAAGGAGAATATGATTCTTACTTACTCCACTTCAGTTTTCTTCAGAGACATTTCCATAACATCTATCGCTCGAAAAACACAGTTCTGTCGCAGCTCTCCGTTCTCAACCATCATTATCACACCATTATCAGTCCCGAACAAGATGCGGTCGGGTGTGAGCCACATACAACTGGTTATGTTGATCTAGGGCACATAGAACCGAACGTATTAACAGATGTATGTAAGCACTGTGATGTGGTACAGTGAATTATGCTAATCAGTATTTGCTTACTATTGTTTTACATTCTTTTGAGGTCTTTGTGTCAGCTTCCATTTGCAAAAAACCGCCTTTTTTTTTCAAACTTTCGTAATTTTTTCGGGTGTAACAATAATGCCACAA
Organism: Sericinus montela; assembly: GCA_029286605.1. Lineage (NCBI taxonomy): Eukaryota > Metazoa > Arthropoda > Insecta > Lepidoptera > Papilionidae > Sericinus > Sericinus montela. Next base: position 6,681,914 of record JAGSMR010000005.1, read on the forward strand.
TATAGTTTATTTCTCATAGAACTATTTATATACGTAAACTAATCGGTGGAATTTAGGAACCGTGGTTTAGACACCCTGGTTATCATATAGATAGCTACATAGCCAGGTTTGCGATTGCTAGGAATGGCGGCCCGAGGTTGCACTCCAAGCGGGTTTGGTCAGCCCATTTCAGATTCGTTGTATTGCAATCTTCTTTGTGCCCTCCACAGCCAAGATTGAGTCGCGGCGAAAGAGGAGTGTTGGTATTGCGGTTCGCCCTGGGACTCGCACTCGGTCTGATGCTGCCGCGGTGGGACCGCGGGGGGACAGGAGTGTCGGAATTGCGAGACGCCGTTGTTTCTAACCTCTGCTGCCATAATACTGTTAGTGTAGAGGCAAACTCAATATACAATCCAGAGTTAAAACGAGAAAGGAAGGAAAACGAGAAAGAAAGGCTGACTAGGCCAGCGCCAGAGGGTTTCAGATGTGTCCGAAAAGTTACCAAATCCGTGTCTATATGCAGCGATGGTGGAACACCGTTGTGTTTCGGTGCGGGCCCATTTCAGTTGTTTTTAACTCCGTAATGTCGATTATACGCTACGTATATAAAAAAGTAATAATTTGAAATCTAATTTGGTAGAATGTCAAAGTTAAGCTGAAACTTTACATGTGGTATATCATAGGATGATGATATCATGGGTACTTAGTAGCAAATATTACGTATATATGTATATGACTTAATTCGTTAATTATATAGTATAATGTCATTAATAATTATTATTTGAATTTACTTACATTTTCGGCTTTACACCATCCCCATTGACGCCAAACAGTTTCAGACACATTCATTATACGAAACGTATACGGTCCAGTTATTACTATCAATGTCGCATCCGAAGGATTACATTGTACCTTCACATAAATTTAATTTAATTTGTTATCTATTGTTTAGAAGAAAAAAAATCAAAGAAAAATTTACAACAATTTAACAAATTACAATTGTTCAATTGACGATAAAAAGGTTGGTACCGTAATTAACTTTTTTAGTATTATTAAATAAATAAATCCATTTTCCGTAAGATCTATTTTTCGCCACCTTATTCAAAAAATACTAAGAATACATATATGAACTTTTATCACAGAGCGTTCTTATTAGGGAAACCGTCCTATAATAATATTTTAGTCTAAGTTTAAAATGCGGAATAATGTGTAGAGTCGTTAATAGGTGTTTATATACATACATAGCGGCCTGTTAAAGTCAACTGCAGGACATACACTTCTCACATAAGGAGGATTTGCCATAATCGCCACGCATGGCATGCGGATTGGCGATCGCAGTACCAGACCACTCGCACCTCAGATATTGTCCATCTTCGGTCTGATCATTTTGATTATCCCATCATCTTCCTATTGCCATAAGGACATTCAAGGCTATTTTCTTTATTCGCCTCTTACGACGCCCACGGGAAGAAAGGGAGTGGCAATATTCTTACGCCGTTACCATACGGTCAAACAAGTGTTTAAACGAACAATATCAATATAACAATATTGTGTATAAATAAATGCTGTCCATTTAGTGGTCCATAATAGAATATAAGCTAATTTGTCACATTCGACACTCTTGCGAAGCGTATTAGTGGCGTTTGCAGTATCAATACACCTCATATACTGGCTGCTGTACCATCACATTACCAGCAAACCAATTTGCTTAATTTTGGCCTGATATTTGTCGGTACGATCTCGAAACATATTTGAAAATAATCGATGTCGTCTCGTCATCTATCGGTGGCCCTCGCCATTTTCTAAGTTTTTCTCTTAGTCTTCTCTTAAGAAACAAAAAATAAGCACAATATGCATATTATATCACAAACAGTAAAATAATAAAAGTGTCGCATTACACTTTCAACAGTTCCTTGACCGCTAGGATTTTGCGCTTTAGCGTGACTCTCCACTTTTCCTTTGTCCCAATTGTAATAATACAAGTACCAGTCGGGCTCGCCAGTAACAGCAACAAGATACTTTGAATCATACGTGAATTGAACACACGCGAACTCTCTAGCCGTTGAGTTCTCGAATGGTACAGTTAAGATCTTACGCCTTTTGTACGTGGTGAGATCATAAATTGTTATAATAGGTTTTTGACCTTCATCTGCTACTTCGTTCAAAGCAAGCCATCGCCTGAAATGGTTTTCAGACAATGAAAAAAAAATATTCAAATCTCAAATTTAATTTGCCAATTATTTAATTAGAATACGACATACCTATTAGGAGCAAGCACGAGAGACTTGATAGGTTTATGTTTATCTTGAAGTCTGATAAATTTTTGCTTCTTCTGGAGGTGGTTGTGAATGACAATCACACCGCCGGCGGGATAAATAATCTCCGAATCGGATAAATAATGGGCATTGTACCTGTTTCAACAGTAAACAACTATATATACTCGCATTTATTTATTATTAATTTTATTCAATATAATCTAAACTTTTATAAACGTTAAATAATATAATATATTAGTTAAAAATTCTTAAGATAAATATAAATGTAAAAAAATAATAAAAATTCTTAAATGAAAGCTTTTCATACTACCGACGCAGGCTTATTTTTTTCTCTCTAACCGTACTGTGTATGCTTGTCCAGATGTTAGACTGCTTAGACAGTCACCTGAGCCATTATTTCATTCCTATCTATTTCTGCCCCTTAATATCAGCGTCACAACTTACACAACGTATAACAACGTATCCTCGGTTTTGAAAGGTAAAGGGAGTATAATTAGTGGCAATAAGGTATTCCATTTCAGTTCTCTTCACAGGCTGTATAGTTTCATATAGCCTATAAGATGGAAGCTGTAGTTTCGTAAGTGTCCCGTTTGATATATCTTTGAAGGCGGAAGTTGCGTTCGTCAGGCATGAATATTTCATATCCTAAATTGGAAAAAAATTGAAACCTGGACACACCAAAAAAATATCTTCACGCAATTCCGAATGCAGGGTTAGACAGAGGTCTAGGCTAGACAATAAGGTCTCTTAGACCCACCTTCCAACGAAGATATTTTTGGAACAACGTGACAGGTGGTGAGCTCGTCGCAGTCTCAATGTCCAAACCAACAAAAAATTTGTATATAAGTTTTTTAAAAAACCCATTGGTACGAGCCCGCCATCTGGGGATCGAACTCGGGTCTATTGACTCGAAACTCCACGTTCTTGAAAACATAATTTGCCATTTACCAGAACTACGCTCAATATTTCAACACATCAGATTCTGATACCAACACTGCCAAGTACTGTACCAAGGGGAACATTTTCCGGCATGAAAAAACAAGGAAAACATTTTTTTTATTTATAATATAAATTATTATATCGCGAAAGGAGTAAAAAAAGTAAGATATGTATTTGTAGTAAACATACGCTCACGTTAAAAAAGAGTACTTTGCCAGGATTATATGAACCGATGCCATATAACACTAAAAGGAATAACTATCAATAAAAAGGCATTCTACTATTAAAAAGTATTGACGGTCCTTAGACAATAACATGGAGGAGAGCCATTACTGTGCGTATGTATCATGTACATGTGTTAATCCTGTTAACAAAAGATTCTGAATAGGTATTTAAAAAAATTACTTACTGAATATCTGTTCGAAGTCCATAGAAGAAGCGGGCAGAAATATTTGGTGGTGTGTTAATCGCCATTGCTTTTTATCGCGTAATGATCTACGTTTTACTATCTTAGAGTAGTTAATGAAATTAGTCAGTATATGTGACACAAAGAGAACATTGTTATATCGGTTGCCATAGATACTTTATGAGCAAAATTTAAAGTTATCCAAAGAGTTTACAAACTGTTGACAAGGATATCGTATGATTTCGACGAAAGCATACACTACTACCTTCCTTCCCGCGTCCCTGGCCGTCTAAAACTTGATCAAAGGAAAAACCTTAAAAATACTAATAGCTACCGAAGGTATTCCCTAAAAAAATGCAGGCCAAAAATGCCTAAGGGGATCGTCAATTCGGTTGCTAAGCATGCCGGTTATGGCAAACCCTCGGAATTGCGGAAGACAACATATTCCAAGACACTAAAGACTTGACTTTTACATGTATATATGAATGTATTTATTTCTCTATACAGGTTGAAACCACTACCTCCTCCTCCTCTTTCATAAATTAAATCATATGTAGATAGATGTTAATAATATAGTCATTCACCAAATACAAGTGAGGTATATAGATACAAAATTTACCGTTAATGAATAATTTTTTAATATTTTGACTCAACATATGCTATAATACTAGGTCAACTACACCAAGGTCAAAGAAAGACCTTATTGATCGTCCGCACTAGTAACCATTGAACGCTTTTTAAGTCGCGGTAACGCATAATAAAATATTGTAAAGTCGTTGCTCTATCTTATGGTGTCTGGGGTGTTTATTAACGATGAAAAATAATAATCATAAAATGAGAATTACAAAAAAATAATAGGAACCCGTTTAGCTAAAGACTTTGATGTGTGCGATAGTGTGCATGGTCTATATTTACCTGTCCCATCATATCATAAGGCCCAGAGTAAAAAAATGTGAGAAAAGTATTAAGTTTATATTGTTAAACTTTATTCTTTTCACATCGAAAAAAATATTTTTTTAAAAAACATTATCTTATTTGCAGACAAATAATTTATTTAAAAAAGTCACCGAATATTTATCCCTATCTTAAAAATAGCCTTTAAGAAAATAATTTAATTAAAAAAAATAAAAAACCAATAAATTATTCGGTGTGCGAGTGCCATTCTTTTATGTATTCATATTCATAAAATAATTAAAATCATTACCTTTTATTTTATAAATTTTTTAAGTAATAATTAGTTATCTGTTAGTTATTGGATTATGGAATTTAAAAACTGCCTAGTTATTCATTCTATTAAAAATAAATAATTTTCTTTCGGTCGCAGTAACATAATACATAAGAATAACGGAACGAAGAAAATTAAGCGTATCCCACAAAATGCGCATTGTTACAGTTAAATTCACCATTTAACTTGTCTCCACGTGATTGGTGCTCAATGTCATACGTCGTAGAGCATCCTCTTTGTAATATCCGAGGTAAGTCGTAGCTTCCTTCGGCTAATCCAGACAACCGCACTTGCATTCATAAATACAAAAGAGACAGACAGACAGAGACCAGATAAAGAGCTACAACGAGCCATTCGCAGATTTGCTTATAATACTTTTTGGAGTGATATCTTACGAATTTTTGTGAGTTGTTTCTTTTTTTGGGAGCAGTTAGTACACGGTAATTATTGTATTAAACGGTCATCTATTGATAACACAACCGGCCGGTCTGAAAGTTATTGCTGACCTCCTTGTACTTTTACAATACCAGTGGGTACAGCTGCGTTGCCAACCTTTAAGAGAGGATTTTTTTTAAAGATGAAGAGAGGAAGTGAGAAAGGGGAAGGAAAAGGAAAGAACTGAGGAGATGTGGGCTGCAAGGTACCTCTTGTCAAGATGTCACTAATTTACATCGGTATTTAGTAAGGCGGTAGTCCTGCCTCAGAGAAACTATTAGCTTTAACACATATTCAAATAAATAAAGATATTATAGATAAAGGAAAAATAGACATGAAAAATTAAAGGAATATTATTAATTAAGAAACGGTACCGAATAATGAAGCTTGCATTGAGTGAAAGATACTAAATGAACACATTCCTTATTATCAATTTTTTTATAATAACAGGCACTTGCGGCTTACGTGTTGCGAATTAAAGCAACAGATGCACACGAAGTACTAGTTACTATGATTGAAGAAAGAAACGAAGTTTATAATTGTCTTGAGTTACATAATAAAAAGAAACTATAATGTTGCATCTGGTCAAATACACCAGCCATTATAATGTCTATGAACAATGCAAATCTCTCCTTTTTCTGTTGACATACCCAGTTATTTTCCGTATTTCCTTCGTGTAATGATTCTTGAAATGCAGCCAGCTTTTGTGATACCATACTAGGAGGTAATAGGGCTGTACGATTATTTCATAAGCATTGTAAACAAAAACATAATTTTGTTTGTCTTGAAGAAAATATCCTTCAAGTGTTTAAGTTAAACTTATAAAGACAATAAAGGAGATCAATCAAGTTATGATATTATGCTTCTGGGATGTATTAATGTTTACAACTACTACTTCTATAATATAAATTAATAAAACAATGAGATATGTTTTTGTATTCATTTATTTGTATGGCTTATCGATATAAAATACATTTTTGTAAGAGGTTAAGGTACCAATACGTTGATAATACAACAAAAAATGTATCTTGACTCAAAACCGCTACTGTGTTTATATATACGTCGTACATATTTGAAGAAGGCGAAAGGATCACCTCTAGTGTCGTTGTCCCAAAAAAAAAAAAATAGTCGGTCGATGGGACTAAATTGTCTAGACCCTGTGTTGAGTTTTTTTTCTATATCTTTACGCAATTTCCCAAACTGGGGTAGGCAGTAGTCAAGACAATGAAGTCTTTTCGACCCTCTTTACACTGGGAAATGCGTGAAGATGAAAAATAATATTCACATTCATAACATCCTATTCGAAGCAGCATTGCTTATCGGGTCGTAAATATTAAAAATATTAACATTTTGTAATTAAAATTTTCAATTATAAGACCGAAACAAAATTCACATTATTAACCTAATTTTGTGATCCAGTTTTTGGACTTTACTTCACGGTTTGAAAGAAATTAGAGACTAGTAATAAGTAAGTAGTCTGTATTTTGTGGCACAGTTTATTCAAGCCAGTTTTGTATTCGCACATGATTTTGTTTACTCAGTCATAAATTTGGCACCGACTTTCTCTTGTTTTAAAATATCTGCACCCTAGTATAATAAAGTAGTGCAAAATTATTTTCGCGGCAAATTCGCCGTAAATGTTATCTAATACTTACCATTATCTTCAAGATTTTTTGTTGACTTTTCTTATTCTTTTTGTACAACTTGTCCCTTTACATACTGCTACCGCTTTCTTCAAACGTATGTTTCTAACCGCGTATTCATTCATGTTTTACTTAGAAACTTATAAAAATGTATTACGTTATATTTATTATATTTTATATATTTATTTATTAAATTATAAATTCACGATAGCCGAGTGATTTGGAAAAGACGGCGACGGGTTATAAATTATTATTAACTTAATATATTTTGTGTTTGAAGTAATGATACGAGTTTGGGCAGTTGTTAAAATTTGTACTGCTCGCTCTGTGTTAGTAAATATTCAGTTACAATCAATTGACCCAGTAAATGAACAGGCAATATCGTGCTCATTTGAAACTGCATCTAGTCATCTTCCCAAGCAATCCCAACCACTTACGTTCGGATATGATATTATGAACTGGAGTGCCGAGTTCGTTATTTAAATTTTCAATACTAGGGTGAGTAACCTGAGAATTATTAATTACTGTTTCTTTGTTTTTTTTTTTTCATTTAATAATATAATATATATATTTCTCATTAAATAGAGTAGACGAGGAAGGTAGACACCCGGTATTTAAGTGGAAGACAAAAATTTAACAAACGGATAACGATTTGCGAGAAGTGTGGAATATGTGGGGTACCACGATCGCCAATCCGCCTGCCATTAAAGCAAACTCTCAATTACGGGAGAGGTCTGTGTCTAGCAGTGGAATTTTTGAGGCGGAGATTGTATGCATGTGTGGTGAATTTACCAACAGGTTGAGTAGGCTTGAGCGTAAGGCGGCAGCTTTAACTTACTAACGCCGACGAATCGTAATTGTTTTGTTCATTATCAGATAGATTTTTAATTATCAAATAACAAATGAACCGCTTTTTCTACATTTTCTCGGGTCTGGTCGGTTGTGGTGCCTTCGTTATTTCAGATTCCCATTCCTCAATTGCTTTAGCTTCTTACGTTGGGATCGGAGCAATGTATGTGATATTTTCCCTTAAAATGATAATACTTTAATTGTTAGTCTCCAATAAACTACGAATTTTTTGATTTTTAGAGGTAAAATTAAGTTCTGTTTTTTTCTCATTGTAGACGCTTGAAGACATGACTGCTCAAAATAGTTATAGTTTAAGAATATATTTTTTTATTTGGCGAGTACTTTTTGAAATATTAAACAAATTAATAAAATATATTCTTAAACTATAATTTTTGGACGCCTGATTCGAAAAGAGGACATTCGAAAGTACTAGGATCTTAATTTTTATACGAGATTTTTGAATGATTAGAATCTATCTTGAACATAAAAAAATCCTGTTTTCTCTATAAGAAATAGTGAGATACGGCGGCTAGGAAACTTATTTTTTGTACTAATTCTAAACAAAAATATAGAAGAAAAACTTTCTACCTCACAATACAAGGTTTATCGCCACTGGAAAGATGCATTTATTAATGGCAAATAGTCCTAATAAAGATGAGACTCCCTCGCCAGTTTCATTATACATTTAAAATAGACCGCTCCCGTTATACCGACAATACAACAATAACGAGCTTTTTATTGCGCGATTATGGATCAATAAACGACTTTTATAATCCTGATCAGACGAAATGAAGCGCTAGCCATCTCGAACAAATACTTCCTTGCGTCGGTGGAAACATATATTACTACAAGGTCATATAAATTAGTATAATATACGAACTCAGGTATCTCCTTACGAGTTTACAAGTATCACCTATGCTATAAACGAAGCAAATATCGACGTCGAAAATAAAGTTGAACGTTGCAGTGGAAAACTCGTAAATTTTCAAGTCAAGCCTTGAAATATTTTATAAAGTTTGCTCGACCTTCCAGTGGGCGACGCGCCTACGTAATCTCTGTAATATTATGTATTTTCCATTACATTTGGTTCACTAGATAATCGTTGCATGTGAAAACATTTAATTACTTTATGGTGTTTGGTATAAGAGTATATTTAGAAATAATGTACTCGTATATGCCCCAAAATTTAAGTTGCGATGGCAAAAAAACAAGGTCATTTTAGCAGTATATACTTGCAATCAGTGGAAATTAATGAGGTCATTACGTCCATTCCGATTAAAAAGAGTCATTAAAAACTTGTCGATGCGCAACGGAATGATTACTTACAGAATGTTTATAGCAATAAAATTTTAGTCCATGCACGCTCGTTCAAGATGCATAAGTTCGTATGCAACGCTGCTTGCTTATTGCGATAATGGAACGGGTCGGCGGGTGTTGTGCGAGGTACACTGCTGCTAGTATGCCGCGGGCCGCGACGCCGAGCGCCGCGACGTCAAACGCACATCTCTTATCCACAAAAACAAACACCACACTATTATCTCGTCGCGATAAGAACTCTATATCAGTTCGTGATAATTCACCAGAGTGATAACGGATAAAAAACTAAGTGGACGCCCGCTTTACTGCGAACCTACCTGTTATGTAAAAGTGTTCAATCGGAACTCTGGAGGTGTCATAATGACTACTATGGCAGCACCGCGTAAGACTGTATCAATCTATGACTATCCGGAGCACCTGAATCCGTTCCGAGAAGAAGACAATCACAACAAGATAAGGTTCTGGACTATCGGACGTAAGCTAAGCCGATCCAACAGCATTACCTTTAAAGACCTCAAAAATTCGTGGTAAGTTCCAATATTTCTAATGTTTAGTTAATTTTTCATATTCGAGTATTCAAATAATTTTATTTACCGCTTTTATAGTGACTAATCATCTGTTATTCTGGCTCGAACCTTGCACACTTAACGGTTGCACTGTCAACCACGCGTTATAAAGATCGTTCAAAGTGCTAATTCGTGGAAGTTTTCTTTGTTTATTATATAGCGTAAACACAATGACACTAAATAAATGCGAGTAATATGTTTATTAATAGCTATACAGTAGTCCATGCGTCATTCAACTATCTCAAATGTGGTTTTTAATTGCATGCCATTGGCTAGTGATTGATTTCACTTGACTGAAATATTTTCCGCATTAGATTATTGATAATAAACAACAGCCCAGTGCCAAAAATAACTTTATTTTAAAAGAAAACACAAATATGTTCTAGTATTATAACGTTTTGAAATAATCAGAACTGCATACATTGTTTAAACAGGTTTTCGATCGCAACTGCCTACTCTGAAAAAAAAAACAATCGCTTATTCAGTAACGAATGTTCCAAAGTATTTAATTTATTGTCTACATATGCTTAGAGGCAAATTAATGCCATAATGTGGCTTAAATTATTTACGTTTTATATAATACGGTAAATTCCCTTTTAATTTCCCATTTAACAATCAAGTTTCACGATAACAATGACACTCACAATTGGATGGATGATCTTTCTTCTCACGGGTTGGAATTCATTTATGACTACTGTGTAAATCTCTTGGTGGTTTCGAAGAATAATAATAAATTAAAGTCTGGTTTGATAATGTTAACGTAACAAGCTAACTTACATGGATACTTTGTTATGGAAGCAAATCAAAAATTACTTGACTTTGCTACTTTTAGTCTTTGATTTATGTATTAACAGGGCCTGCAATTGCGCAAACACTTCAGGCGTTTTATATTCAGAATTATAAACACAATGAAGAAACAAGAAATTACTACTCATATACATACTCCTCGTGCAACGCATTGTAAGTTTGGGAAAACCGTCAAACTTGACAAGATGACATCAAACTTGACTTGGATGTGGTGATGATATAACATAAAATTATAAAATCTATACTTATTTTTGAAAATTTCGCATTTTTTATATTTAGTCATCATATAGTGGATTTAGAAGTAAAAGCAGATACGTAGTTTATTTTAAACCTCGAAACTGTGCATGCTCCATCGTTATTTTGTAAATTATTACATCAATAAATATTTATAGTAGAGATCGAATTCCCGCACTTAAAACTAGACGCTGTTGCCCGTCATCCGTATTGAGATGATTATTAGAAGATGGTATCTACTTGAGATTGGTAGGCACGTAAACAAATAATTATCATAACTTACATCACGACTACAATGCGTTCATTTTCGCACACAGAGGACATATCTTAACATTTCATTGCTTGGATTAAACAAACATGATGATTCATTAAACACATTTATTACGACACTGATTGTGTCACCATTCATTTTAGTAACAAGAAAATATCATTTTAAAAATCACGGACTTAAAAAGTAAGACGGCGGTTGGTAGGTTTTTTATATTAGCTTTGGTGAAAAGTGGGGTGATATAACGTTTGTCTCTACTATCCCACTATGGGAAATTGCGCGAATGTAAAAACAGTGTGTTTGGGCTATAGGGGAAGGCACACAATTTCGATTACAAGGACGAAGTCTTAGTATTGACTAAAAGGCTAGCAGACTCACCTCTTATCACGCTGTCCAAGTAAAAGCCCTGATAAATAAAAAAGAGTCAAAAAGAAAAAATAGAGTCGATAGATCAAGCGGCCAGAACTCTAATTATTGGCAAAATGCGTAAATAGAAAAAATTCAAACGTGAATCATTCACGAAACAATTTCACACAGATTTCAAAGTTCGCGTTATTGATGTAAATTAAACGGTAACACGATACCGTTGCAAAGCAAATGTAAAATTATTTGACTATACTTATTGTGTCTAGGTTGTTCGAATATTGCAAAATATGTAAATTTCCTAATGCAGTGACATTGTGACATTATGTGGTGTAAGACAAAGGATTTAAAATAAAAATGTAATGAATAGTATACTATTGACTACACTCGCACATTGGCGCCGTATCATATATCCGTAAGAATATAATACTCTCTTTATTCCGGCGATAGTCATAAGCGGCCACTGAGAGAAAGCTTTCAATGTGCAAAAATTTGTCAATGTGTATGACTACCGACCGGTGTGTGGAACCGTTAAAACTATCAGACCAAAATTCAGCAGATCAGCGAAGATTCACAGCGGCTAATGTATAAGTGGGCTCATAATTTGTGATAAATGACTATACAAAAAGGGTTATTACAATATAAATGAATATATTAATGATATTTATAATTTCTGGGTATGAGTTGATCGCTCCCTTGCTATTTCTAATTAAATTAATATATAATTATGTATTTCCTTTGTAATAAAAAGCTAAAAAAAGAGGATACCTACAGGGTATATTCGCCTGTTTCTTCTCCGTTAGAGGAACCTTATTACAAAACGGTGGTAGATTAAAAATGACGATGGAAGAGATGTAATGTATGTTACTTATATCGATAAATAAATGATTTGATTTGATTTGAGAAGAAAATGATGAATTTGAAAGAAGTGAAATGTATGTAAGCATTGTGACATTGGCGATCTGTTCTGTCTGTACCCCGTCAGGTACTGTGAATGTATACTCTTACTGCATATACTTAGTTACAAAATATTTATTTTCTCTCACTAGGACATGCTTTAAATACATATATGCTGTCTTAACTAATATTTAGTGTGCTGGAAGGAATTTTAATTCGAATAGAAAGGGGTCTATAATAGAAGTCTAGAAGATACAGTAGAAGAATATACCATTAAAGCCTGTCTCCCTATTAGATATTCGCTTATTATATGTATTATTACTACAAATATACATTATAATATAGTGTTTAATTTAATAAAGTAATAAAATTATTAATAAAATTTTTATTAAATAATAATATGACAAACCGTCAAAACTTAAGACCCACTTTCACATTTAATATAATTTCTTTAAAATTAAAATAAAATATCTTTACGCCATTCCCTAAACCGGGGTAGACAGAGATCTAGACAATTAAGTCCTATCGATCTACCTACCACCTAAGACATTTTTGGGACATCGTGACAGGTGGTGAGCCCCTCGCCGTATTTGGGTGATGATACTAGGGGATCGAACTTGGGTCTCTCGTGACTCTTTAAACCAGTAAATTATCAATTGTGACATACCAGTTTTATGCGGCATTTTCTCATATATATCTTGTACAGGCTTAAGGGGTTTTACAGCGTTTCCTTAGGGAACCAAACGCTGCATTACGTGAAATTTTAATGGTGGTAGAGCCATGTATCAGCTTTTGTTGTTGCATGAATGGGCCGGCTCGACCGGGGAAGTACCACGACCTCACAGAATACCGGCGTGAAGTAGAAATCTAACAAACTTCTGCGTTTCTATCGTAACGTAACGTCTGGTGAGTGCAGGTAACCGGACGCCCACACGCCCCCCTCCCCCAATTCTGGGGCGGGGGGGCACCCTAAGGGAGGCAACGCATCTGCTATGCCTCTGGTATTGCGGGTGTTCATGTGCGGCGGTAATCACTTACCATCACGTTAGCCACCTGCTCGCTTGACTCCCTTTTCTATAAAAAAAAGACTATTTACGACTAACTCTCAATTAAAAAAATATCATATAAAAATATATAAAGTATATATTTTTATATGATATTTTTTAATTGAGAGTAACATAATATTGTCTTAACATTGGCCGGTACAAGAAGATACCACAAATCTTTATTTCATTAAATATTTATGTAAAATCAGTAAACAATAATCACAAATTATTATTAGCTAAATTAAGATAATCTGTAATAAAATGAATATACCTAGTCAGGTCATAAATTCTGTCACATGTTTAACATAAAATAATTAAAACAAGTTTATTCATTATGTAACTATTTATATACCAAAATGAACTTAACAAAACATAGATTCTTATGACACTAAAGTTTATTCAAAATGACCTCCGTGATTTTGAATACAGGCCTTCAATCTGTGCGGCCAGTCGTCTATCGCAGCACGAACGAGGTCCATGTCAATATCGGCGGCTGCCTTAATCAAGGATGTCTTGAGTGACTCCAAATTGGGATGAGGCTTTGAGCACGCCTTTTCCTCCAAGTGTTGCCATATCTTGTAATCTAACAGATTCAAATCTGGACTGGAGGAGGGCCAGTCTTAATAGGCCAGTGCCTATTATTGAACATGGTATGAGAAACAGGTTCCACAAGGTTCGTAAGGACTGAATTTTGATACACAACTGCATTCGTTTTTACATCTTTCTTACAAAAATGTACCTCTGTTAAGCCCCAAAAAGAAACTCCCAACTATACCATGAGCGAGGATGGAAAATGACATCGTTGGACACGCGGATTACGGTTGCTCGCTTCTTCACTACTGTATGCGTACACCTTAACCTTTTGGTTTGTTGTAGCTCTCTTCTACGGTAAAAAATTTTTCATCCGAAAAAAGAATTTCCCGGTATTTTTTTCCCGTGTACCGCTTCAATAAAGCGCGGCATCTCTTCAGTCTTAGGTCCATTAGACGAGCATTCAAACAAAGTCCTGTTTTTCTTCGATATGCCCGAAGCCCTAAGTCTTCATTTAACACCCTTTTCACCGTGGTTCTGCTTAACCCCATCTGAAGGGCCAACAGTTTCTGCTTACGTTTGGGATTTCTTTAAATTCGCGCCTTCCCAGCTGTTATCACTGCTGAAGTCCTAACAGACCGAGGGCGACCACTTCTTGACCTGTCATCTACACTAGAGTCTTCATTGTATCGTTTGATGGTACGATAAATTAATCTTTTAGTTATATTCAAATTTTTTAGTATGTCAAAAACTTGCATTAGCGCGTAACCGCAACGATGCAACGCAATAACTGCAACACGGCCTTCTTTAAGCGTCCACTCCATATTTAAAAATGAGTAAAATTCTAAAAAGTACGTTGTTTTATTTTCATGAACAATTCGAAATTCGAATTCAATAAACTTTTTTGTGGCCAGCATTGTAAAAGAAAAGTTTTTACTGTGTGACAATACTTATGACCTGACTGTGTATATTGATCATATAGGTAGATAATTATATACGGAATGTATTGTTTTTTTTTAATAGTCGAAGTTAAGTCGAAGAAGGAACGATAGGATGGAGGATGCAAGTTGGAGAACTGACTTAAGGGATAGAAATGAAGCCAATAAATTCAATTTATATTTCACATTATACAGACCTCAGACCTATACTGACCACAAAACTGATTTCACAAATTCCATTCCATCTACCACGCTGCTTCGATACCTAATCTTTGAGCCTACCTCAGTCGTTCTTTCTCGCATTACAGCGTCTAATTATTCTATGTAAACACAATCTTATCAAAATACTGTAGGGTTTCTATTCGATTTTCTTGCAACGAGTATCGTGCGAGCTGGAGTATATTTTTAGACCTGAAGTCACTCTACTGTGTATAAACAAAGAAATGACGTACATATCCACAGACAGGCATAACATTAAACAACAATTAATTTTATCGAACTGTTTACCGATTCACAAATAATACCTTATAATTAGTTTCATTAAATATAATAAAAATTGCCTTTAAGGAGGGACTGGAGAACCAATGGGAGTCATAGACAACTCATGGAGAGGAGAATTTTTCATTGCATAATCCCTTAAATCTGTAATGGCGGAAAGACTACAGAAGCGAATGGCCGTTATTTACTTCATTTTAGAAATAAAATAAAAAAATATCTTCACGCAATTCCCAATACAGGGGTAGACAGAGGTCTACATTTAAGCCCCTTTGACCCACCTTCCACCGAAGATATTTTCGGGACAACGTGACAAGTGGTGAGCCCGTCGCCGTCTTTATATCCGACCCAACGATATTATTCGTACATAAGTTTTTGAAAAACCCATTGGTACGAGCCTGCCACCTGGGTCGAACTCAGGTCTCTCTAAGCGAAATTCCGACCATCCAACCACTCGACTATAGCGACTTATGTTTCATTTTAATTTGGTATATTTCTTGATACAATTTTTCAATTCCTCATTTAGCATACCAAGAAACAAAAGTAATTTTTTTTTCTGAGAGAACATGGCAACCAAGCAATCGGTTTATGACTACCGATGCTCATATACAATCGCAAAATCAGAGGAACTTCAGGTACATGCCTACTTCATTCCGATAAGATACTTCCATTCTGATAAGAATTGGAAAAGGAAAACTGGGTTAAAGAGGGGTATATATGTGTGTAGGCGTCCTGTACCTCATACAAATGTACGAAATGTAGAAACATAATATACTTCTACTTGACACCGGTATTTTATAAGGTCGTGATCCTACCTCGTCGAAGCGGGCCATTCACGCAACAAAAACTGCGGTTTGGTTTTATTGCATGCTTTAATGTAGCTGTAAATGGAAATATACTTCAAGTCATACAACACAACAAAGAAAGAATATTCCATGGCTATTTTGTTATCGTCATCACAACAACATTTAAAAGTCCACTACAGGATATAATAATCAGCACTCTTGGCTAGTGGATCGCAGTACTAGACACCTCGCTCCGTAGGTGCTGCTCCCCGTCACCGGTCTGCTGAAGTTTACTCTAATATTTTTGCTCATCCCGCCATCTAAAGGTAGCCAAATGTATTTTTATTTTATTTTAAGCTTTTTCGTCACGCGACACCCACGGGAAAAAGAGGATGATATATTCTTATGTCCACAGGGAAAAAGAACATGACATAAATTCTGTAATATTACTTTATTATGGGTTAAATGATGAAATACGAGCTCATAGACCACCTGATAGTAAAGGGCTACTGCAGCTAATGTACACTAAAGTTTTAATCGGAAAATCCCTTAAAAAGTTATGAAAACGTCACGTAAAAAATTCATCAATTCACCTCGCGCCAGCTCGCGTCACATGAATTTAAATACATTCGTATTAAACTAACTGACAACAACGTATCGTATCGATCAGTAAAATATCTATGTAAACTTTTGATTTATAACTTTCATTTAAACCATTTGAATGTTTATAAAACAGAAATCTTATGCAGGTAATAAACATAATAGTATTTTATTATCTTGACCCACATTGTTTAGGCAAGGTGACAATAACTAAATACCTTTCAACTAGCAGTTCGAATTGTTTGGCACGTAAAAGATAATAAATTAGTGTGTGTTTTTATATAATTTATGAATTTAGAAACAATGTATACAATATATAATTTCATATTATAGGTGTTTCATATAATTTTATTGTTGAACCACGAGTAGTCGGAGTAATGCATCAATGCTCTTCGTATCATCACACAATCGTCTTTTTCTTTAAGGTATGACATCATGTGCTAATTAATGATTCAACAATATGTAAAGTAGTTATTTCAACATAGCTATCGGCCATACGACGAGAAAATACTTATAAATGACTATATCAATTTACTTTGACCAAATTGTACACAATCGTATTAATTCAATTCAAGGCAGAGAGGACGCATCTAAATAAGTATTCGAATTCTGTCTTCTTAAATGTTACTAAGATATGAAAAACTAACATAAAGTTTCAAAATACATTCTTTATAAAGTTTTTATAGCAAAATGCTTTAATGGCGAAGGCCTTAGACATGGAGCAATTATACATTAACTAATTATTTACTGCGTCATTATCTATGTAACATAATTAAATATTCAATTGAATATAATATGTTACTAAAACTTGTTTATTTGGTAGAAATGTACGTGACACATAGCAACAACTGTAATAAAATATTTATGCTTGTGTTATACTTACTGATATGTCAGAGACAAGTAGGCACAACAATTTAAATAAAGGTATATATAGAAATGTTAGATAAAGGAATATAATATATAACAGTGGTAGAGCCACGCATCAACTTTTGTTGTAGCATGAATGGGCCAGCTCGACCGGGCAAGTCCTTAATGATTGGATTATAATTTGCTTTATGGAAATTATAGTTCAACAAAGATCGTAGACGCACAGGGAAAGAGATGATATTATTATATATGAAAGAAACAAAAACGTTTGGGAAACGGTGCGATGGAGTGATACCTAAATGAACTTATTAATAATATATTGAAATAACCATAATAACCATAACATTCACCTAACATCATTAAAAGATCTTCTTAAAATCACTATTATAAAAGTGCAAGTTAAGAATATAATTTTATTTGAATACTCACGATTGATGTCTCTTGGTGGAACTTCATCTTTAAACACATTAAAAGTCACTTTTACTAATTCCACATATAATAAATATGTATTAAAAATATTGTATGTAATAATTTTAATTATATTTATTAATTTTATTTAATATATAAAAAAAAACCCTATTAGGATAAAATAAAGATACAAAATAAAACTATTTGGTTAAAAATATCAAAATGCGATGACACAGGTAAAATAAGTATGAAACATAGCAATTATATAGTTTCGCAAATGTATGAAGAAAATATTATTATATACTATTATTTATTTATTTATCTTCACGCACAATCCCTGACGGGGTAGCCAGAGAGAACAGATCGCCAAGTGTCACGATCCCTACATACTTCTTTCGCTTCTTTCAGATTCATCATCTTCTTCATACATGCACGTCTAGGTATCCGAGTACTCTTGAGCAATTTGCTCACATGGTCTTCGAAAGTTAGTCTCGGTCTACCTCGACACCCTTTAATATTAACTTTCGCACTATATATTTTCTTCACCATTCGGTCTTCACTCATTCGCTTAACGTGCCCAAACCATCGAAGCACGCCCTTATCCATTTTTGAGACAAGGTCATCTTTCATACCTGCCATATTGCGAATCTCTTCGTTTCGCTTTCGGTCGGCCATGGTAAGGCCGCACATTTTACGAAGAGATCGTATCTCCACTGCATTCAACCTGCTTTTATGCTTCTTCTGGCATACCCAGGTTTCGCTGCCATATAACAAAGTCGGTACCAACACTGCGTTATGTATTGCAAGGCGTGCACTTTTCACAACGCCTTGCCTTTTGATTAACGCAGTCAGGGCACCATTGACTTTGTTCCCGGCAGCGACACGCCTGTCCACATCTAAATCACATCTTTCATCCCGGCTAAACGCACTCCCCAAGTATACAATTTTACCCAAATATCGCACTTCGTTCTTTCTTCGTCCCTTTCAAATACCAGAACCTTAGTTTTATTAGCATTCAAACGGAGACCATTAATTTCACATTCTTCTTTCATACACGTGACTAATGCCTGCAGTTCTGCCTCTGATGGTGCAATAAGCACTGCATCATCAGCATATAGCAGACAATTTACTTTTATGTCACCCAATTTCACACCCAAACAGCTATCTTTCAGCTTCTGTAAACAGCTGTCGAGATACAGTATGAACAGCCAGGAAGACATGACACAACCCTGTTTTACGCCCGTTTTGACGCTAAACATGGGTGAAAGGTCATGCCCTACCCGCACACAGGCTTTACAGTCACAGTAAAGTGACTGCACAGCCCTTAGCAATCGACCATCCACACCATACCACGGCAACAGTTCCCACATTTTCTTCCTTACAACCTTATCAAATGCTTTCTCAAGATCCACAAAAGCACAGAAAATCTTCTGGTTAGCAGCCAAAAGCTTCTCCGTGATCATGCGGAGAGAAAACATTTGATCCGTGCATCCCCTTCCAGGTCTAAATCCGCATTGTGCCTCCCATAGAAATCTTTCCGATTTCTCTTGCATCCTACGTGTCAAAACCTTCGAGTAAACTTTACTTGCTAAACTGGTCAAGCTTATCGCCCGATAGCACCCGCAGTCATAATGTGAAAATTTACCTTTATATAAAGGCACAATGACCGCGGATCGCCAATCATCCGGAACAGCCCCCGTTCGCCAGCACAAATTGCAGAGCAGATGAAAGCTGTCCCTGCCTAGTCCCGCAGCCTTACCACATTTCAAACTTCTAATCGCACATTCAATCTCTTTCATACTGATGACCTCAGTGTCATCGAGGTCCGAGTCTGGCGTACCAGTCACGGCGTCACCCCCGGATCCCTCACTAAGATCATCACACGCATACATCTCTCTATAAAATTCGCTCCATCGCTGCATGACGTCCGATTTTTCTGAGAGGACGTCATTGGTTCCCGAAAGCACTTTATTCATTCTTAAGGCTGTCGCACCACTTCGGGTCCTTCCAACCTCTTTCCAGAAGAGTTTGGACTTCTCCTTGAAGTTGTGCGACAACCTTTCGTCCGCTTCCATTCTACTCCTTTCACGCACTTCCTCAATCAATGCTTTCGTGTGATCTTTCTGGAGCTTATATCTTTCTTTCCTCTTCTCTCTCATATCCTTATCATGACTAGAGGCCAAGTAGTCTAACCATGCTTTCTTCTTCTTATTTCAGCTACAGCTTCTTTCACTTCGTCATTCCACCATGCATCACCCTTCTTACTACTACCTCTTTTCACAGTTCCACACACGTCTTCCGCTGCACTAACCATTCCATCTCTAAGGCCATATTTCTTCCTTACATTCTTTCCTGACATTGATGCTGTCCAGCTTTTCGGCTACCCTTGCTTGATATTTATCCCTAGTGTCCGCTTCCTGAAGCTTCCAGCTTCGGATGCTACCGACCGACTGTGGTTCTGGTACCGCCGTCCGGTGGCGCCAACCCGCGAACAGACCCCTAAATCTAGTAATCACTAGATAGTGATCCGTTCCCAGGTCAGCACCCCAGAACACTCGCGTATCCATCACCTGTTTTCGCAGTCGGTCATCCACCAGGAATAAATCGATCATACTTCTCTCATTCTCTCTTGTTGTAGTATACGTATGGATTTTCTTGTGACTAAACATAGTGTTTGTCACAAGAAGACCCTTTTCCTTGCATACAGCCAGTATAAGCTTGCCAGCATCGTTAACCCTTTTATCACCAAACATTCCAAGCACCGACTCGTACCCTGGCCGAACGGTACCAACCCATCCATTCAAATCACCACATACAACAATTCTTTCGTTTCCTCTAACCAAGTCTAGAACTTCTTTTACATTCTCCCAAAACTCCTCCAGCTCAGCTCTGGACGACGAAGCTACCGGCGCATAAACAGCCAAAAGGAATAACTTCGTCAGTCCCAATTTAAAGCGAACCCAGAGAAGTCTCGAGTTCACAACCTTATATTCAGTCATAACATCGACCAACCGAGACGACAGCAGCACCCCCACTCCCTGGCAGGCGCTCTCGCTCTCCGGGACTCCGGACCATAGAGCTAACGCCCCGCCAGGGAGCTCTTCAGTACCGCTGCCCTTCCGCTTGGTCTCCGACAAACACACGACATCTAATTCTCTTTCTTTCATTATTTCAATCAATTCATTCGTCTTATCTCTCATGCCTCCTCTAACATTCCACGTGCCAACTCTGCACTCCGTCCTACACCTTCCGCCGTGTCGGGCTGTGCGTGACGGGTGGCGGTCGCCATCGCCGCGTTGCTTTCCACACCAACGGGGACGAACTGGTGTGCGTCGCCTTGGGAGGACGCCCTAACCCTCGTTGGCATGGGTGCGCAGCTGTGTAGAATTGCAGCCCTGAAAAGGGCTGGCAGGGGTCGCGACGAGCACGCTTCTACAATGACCCCCTGTGCTTCTATAATGAATGAAGAAAATTATAATAATAATAAATAAATAATAAATAAAAAATAAATAATACAAATGAAGACGATCTAAAACAATTCACATCACATAAACTCATCTCTCGGAATCCATTATAAATATCAAGCTTATACAAAAGAATATTTAAGGTTAACCCATTCACTCGACATTTAATTAATATTAAGAACAGTTACTTTAATAATATAGACAACATAAAAAGATATCTATATCACATCTATGTTAACCCACTTCCATGCAGGCAAATCAATTCAGAAAAGCAGTGTAATGTCTATTAGATACTTACACGTAATTTTTTAGATAAAATAATTTAGATTTTGTTTTCTTTATACTTTGTTTTGTATAGCTTTTCCTTTCAAAGTTTCGCTTCAATTATCTGAATCAAACAAATACGTTACTTTGAAACAATATCTTGCTCCAAATTATTGATACCTTGCTTGATACATTATTATTACTTTCGCATTTACAACATAAGTTATTTAACATTAATTTGGCAGAGGACCAACGATTTTTACCCGACTTTATAAAAGGAGGATATTCTCAATTCGTTTACATGTTTTTGTTTCTTATAATAACTTATCCATTAATAAAATCTAAACTTTATTAAAAATCACGATTGCCGAGTGCTTAGGTGATCTGAAGTCAAAAGACCCGATTTCGATCCCTAGGTGGTAGGTACGTAACAATAGGTTTTTACAAAACCTTATGTACGATTTATATCTTAGGCTTGGACATGACGGCTATAAGCGCATCACCTGTCACATTGTTAAAGGTCGAAAGGACTTAACCAACCGAACCTCTGCCTACCCCAGTTTTGGGGATAGCGTGAATATATTTTTTATTTAAACTATATTGATTTTCCGACGTACTACAAATTTCTGTACACACGTAATGTATATGTAATGTATTTGGGCGCGAAGCCAAAATTCGTTTACATTTTATTTAAATGCGCATTTAATGGAAAATTTTAGTATTCAATATCCTCACAAACATTGCGGATTCTTTTACAGAAGTTTTCAATAGGAAGTAGTAAATATAGTATTCATCGATGTACTCGTAAGTAACGCACATTGCATCCCTCGCTGGAATTTTTTTACATCTGTTTTTTTTCTAATCTTTCAACGGAGGTTACTTTAAGTATATGTATGTAATATTATTTATAATGTGTTTGCCATTAATAAGTACAGTGAACTGTAAGACTAAGTCAAAACAGCTAACAATAGGACAAAGTTGAAAATAGTCAAACTAAAAAAATTTAAAACTAGTTACCGGCCTACGTAGCCTAGTGATCAAGGCACTTGCCTTAAATGCAAGTGACCCAGGTTCACTAATGAAATTGTTAGTAGAAATACTTACTAAAATACTAGAACGGGCGAAGCATTGTAGAACTTGAGCGAAGGCCTGAAGACCCTCACTCTTGTAATACATTGGGTACCTTCAGCCACGGGAAAGTATGTACATAAATTACTCTTTATGGCGAAAAATAATCAATTTTGCACGGGCAACAACTAGTACTTACTAGCAGTTGCTACTGTCAGTTACCTGCAAAATTATGCTAATTAGAGCAATATTAAACTGTATTAAATATAAAAGTAAATTAAACATTGAAGACAAAACGTTTTCTGTTCCAAATAATGCTACGGACTTCACGACAAAATAAGAAACATTTAACCTGGTTTCGCGTTTGTTTCATACTAATTCAGTAAAGATAAAAGAAAAGTGGATGTCCACGCATATACACACTACTCTTTTACACACTATGACACTACTCTTTTGTGCACTAAAATTTGGACGATTGTGCAGTGTAGTACTAACATTCAATTTTATTACAAAAATGTTTGCTCCTAGCAGGATTCGAACCCGCAGCTGTATAAAGATAAGCTCACCAGAGGTGGCTCACGTTGTTCTAAATAAGCTCTGGTGAATACTGGATGGAACTGACTAAATTGTCTAGACCTAGGGCTGTATTGAGAAATGCGTGAACATAAGACAAGCTGACTCTCTTACTACCTATTCCGGTCATAAGTACTGATAAAAATGAAAATACATTTTTTAATGAAGTAATATTATATTATTAAAATTTATACCTACATATTTACTAGGCTCATCAAAAAATATAAAATGTATGTGTAAAATGGCAACCTTTGGCTTTGATTTTTATTTTATTTTACAATTAAACAGATAAAAGGTCTACAAAAATTTATACAGGTCTGAAATATTTTTGACAATGTGAAATTAAATTTTGACAACATTTCTGTGAAAAAGGAGTGAAAACTTCACTCAAAGTGTATCAAGATACAGTTTTGGATCATGTTGTGAAACCTCTCAGAAATACCTTTTTAAAAATATATCGTGGACAGCAGGAATCACAAGGCACGAACTACCCTAGCATGGCTTGTCAAGGCAACGCTGAAATCAACGTTTCGAGCTTTATAAGAGCTGACGACTGGTCCTCGTCTAGCCCAGACCTCGACCCTTTAGACTTCAAATAATGGTTAGTTTTAGAGTACATGGCCAGCTCTAAACGACACGGCGAGTACGAGTCCCTTAAAAAATCTTAGAAGCAAGCAGTGGCGAAATTTCAATTTCACACTTGGTAACAGTGTGTAAATTCATAAATAAATACAAGGGTAGACAGAGGTCTAGTCTAGACAATAAGGTCCCTTCGACCCACCTTCAACCGAAGATATTTTCGGGACAACGTGACAGAATCTGAATCTAATTGAACATAAAAAAATAACTTTACAGCCTATTGCTGAAGTAATTGCTATGTATTGCTAAACATTATTAGCACTTAATGAAAATTGGCTTATCATGAATGTAATGCAACACCTATTGTTGGTTTTTATTACCTTTGCTCTCAGTTAATTAGCAACAATAAATTGTAAAAGTATCTCTACTGTCAACATGAAGGTTGCTGCACATTGACAATTATTGAGTGTAAAAAAATTACATTGCCTTTATATTCTTTGCATAAATTTGTACTGAATTATATTACTTTCATTAAATTAACAGCTTTTACCAGCAACTTTGCTAGTTAAACAAAATATTTCATTATACATTCAACTAATGTTAATAATTAGCTGTATTTTTGACGTTGTACCTAAACTTATCGTACGAAACACGAACGTGGGTCGATAACTTGGTGAACCACTTGATCGGATGTATTACCTACCTATAGTTTTAAATGAAACGATGATGCAAACAATGGACATGTGTAGGTCATTTCAAAGTATAATATAGAGTCGTGAGCTACGTTTACTTGATTAAAGTCAGGTCGTCTGTAAATATTATACATGCTATTTAATTTTATATTCACGCCTTTCTCAATATAGGGGTAATTAGAGGTCTAGTGGAATCACTAGTCCTTTATACTCACTTTTCCCAGGTGCCTATTCAGAACAACCCGACAGGTGGTGAGCTTAACATTAAACAATATACGACAGATGGCCGATTCGAATCCAGGTTAAAAATATTGATAAGTTCTCTAATTAAATTTGTCTGGCAAATTTAAATAGGGAACTTTCTTTCGAAGTATTAAATAATATTCATAGATAATGCGCGCGCGTACTTATGACACACATTACTAGCTTGTGACATAAAAACTTTTCGATTGATTTTTCAAATATATTTATATGAATAATATATCAAGTGATGGAAGGTACCTAAAACCACGTTGCAATTTTATCTGACCATTTTATCATTTCTGATAGATAAATGCGAATATCACGAAATGTGTGTTAACGGAGCATGCAATAACGATATCAAGTACTTAGCATATTAATAATAATTCAAGCATTTGCTTAGCACATTATTTTTTCCATTAACGACCTCCGACCAGGGTGTTTGTGGTGCCTTCGTTGTTTCCGATTCCCATACCACAAGTGCTTTAGCATCTTATATTGGCATCGGAGCAATGTATGTGATGTTGTCCCTATATATATTTTTTTCTTTTTTATGTGAGACTATGCCAGTAATGGTATGTTACACAGCTCACATTAAAGCAGCCAAAGTTGTTAGTTTCTCAGCATACAATACAATACAATATCATAATTTAATTTATTTCATCTACATATGAAAACAGACTCCAATTTTTTAATCTACAAAGACACGAACAGCCTACCTCCTGGGGATCAAACCCGAGTGTTTCGACTTAAATTCCGATCACCCAACCGCTCAGCTATCAAGAATTTTGTAGCAAACATTACGTCTCTCGTTTAACTACTATAGCAAGGTCAATGTCGCTTATGGTTTGTACACGCTATCAGCATGCTGATAAAACTATTCAGTTCACAAACGAATAGGCATAGGTAAGCAATGAACTATAAGTGTATGCGATGAAATGTAATGTTTAACGTGTAACGATAAGATTAATAATACAGGTTCAACGCCGATTTTGATCCCAAAGTAAGCAGCTTAAGCACTTGGGTTATGGAATCGAAAACAACGAAGGTACCTCAAACACCCAGACAGGGGAAAATGTATAAAAAGTATTTTACATTAACCCGACCAGGAATCGAACCCGGGACCTCAGATCTGGTGACACTATGAATACCTGTGTGTTCGGCACTCGTCCACAGAGGTTGTCAAATGATTAATTATGATTAAATAGCTTATCTCTCTAATCACCATGTTTGACAAAAAATGGGGATAATATTTTACTGAACAATCTAATCTGATTTCCAGAACAATCTGTAGCAAAATTGTCGCGTGCAGTAGCTATAGCACTTCAACCTTACATTAGTTTTACATTGTACATAACGAGTTAATTTTCCAAAACAATAAAATATTGATTTGTGTCAATATTTTATTATTTTGGGAAATGTATCATTGTATCGCTGATGGGAATTCAGATCAGGTGACTCGATTTCGAACCTCCGAAAACTTTTTCCGTTTGCTTGGAATCTACGTTATCACTACATGTAAAGATTTCCCATTAAAGAAGCTTTAATGAGATATAAGTAGAAAGGACTAAATTGTCTAGACTTCTGGAGTACACAAGAGATAATAACATAAAATAATTTTCTCAGAAACTAATTAAGTGTTAAATGGGGAAATTAAATTTTGTAAAAAAAATATTTTATACCAGAATACATGTGACTTTTACCGTAGATTTCTAACTTGTTGTCTTTCTTCTATTTTTAACTACTTGAATTCTGCAGCATACACATAGTATTTCATCTTAAGTTTTCGAAGTTAGAGGAACATTACACAATTTCCCTTGTAATGTAACCATTTCTAGAACTATCGTATGATTTTATGGAAGTAATCCTGAATTAAATGAATCACAAGCATACAGTTACTCTATACGATTTATAAGTGGGTCAATGTACATCAGCCTCTATGAGTGTTTGGTTAGAACTCCATTAGGCTGCTTATTATCGCCACTTATTTTACGAAGGTCAAAGCCTCGAAAATGTAAGACTAAGCGCGTAAGGATGTTCGCTACTCATTCATAAAATTATTATATTTAATTCTTTAATTATATTTGTCGGCATTATCAGGTTAGGTAAATAATTTAAACTGTAACAGAATTATTGGTAGACTGTCATTTTGCCACTGAATTAAAATTGGGATACAAACTCTGGCAATTCTTAGTGCAGAAAATGAGTACCACCCTTAAGAAATTAATTTTATAGAAAGTATATTTTTATTTCCATTTTGATTTTGCCATAAAAAGCGCTAACCACTCCACTTGAATGCCACCTCGATGAAAACTAAAAAAAAGTATCCTGTTCATTCTAGAATACATAAATGCACAATATATTATGTATATTTTTGCAAACTTAAAGTATGTAAGGCTTGGCGATCTTTTTGGTATAGATTATATGAGAGATAAAAAGTATGTTAACAGTAGTGAGATGTAATACAATTCAAATTAAAATCTTATCAAAAATTGTATTATATTTTATTAAATACCAACTGGCCGACATTTTACAGGAATAAAGGTTCCTGTGTAAATACTTATTAAATAATATGTAGGTAAAACAAGGATTTGTTTGTTACTGTCACTGTAAATCTTAATCAAGTATGCCAAGCGCAACAACAACATTGGTTCAAGATCGGGTCAAATCTTGTCATATCATACGACCTAGACATTAAAATTATATGTACTTACTAAGAGTTGCAATAATGTTATCAATTAACTGGCGATTTGTACTTTCGACTCTATTACGTTTATGTTTTCATGTGCCAATATTTCCATTAATATCGATTAATCTCTACTAATAATGAATTGCTATTATTTTTATAATATTCTGCCTGTCTAAGTAAATATTGAGTTATAACGATTATTATAATGCTGTAAGCAGCAGTTCAATAGTCGATTGAACTAGTGTTAAGCAAAAAAGGCAATTTGACAAAGAGAACGAGATAATCAAAAGTCCAGGTTTAGAGTTCTATACACAATAAATTAAATTGCAAACGAAAAATCCAACTTGTAACGAAATAGTATTAGAGTTTTTACAAAGTGTCAATTGTTGACATGAAGACTTTGATAATCTTCAATTAATATACAATTCAGTTCAAATGGCTGGTTCTTTTTTCGCCCAACGGTTACGTTTAGCCATTCAACGTGGAAATGCAGCCAGCCCTCTCGTACCATGCCACGGGGAGTATGGCTGCACAATTGTACTTTTTATTAAATAAGTATTGTATATTTAAACATGAGTTTGTTTCTGTAAATAAAGTATTGGAAAACAATTAAATAATAAGCGCTTTTGAATTTATTTTTTATGAAGTTAATGAGTTTCTTTTAATCTCTGATACCTATCCGCACAAAGTTGAAACGTAAAATATCGTCTAAATACAAAATGACGTCTAAACCGTTAGAAAGATTTTTATATATCTTCACGCAAGTGACCATAAACCAAAAGAGAAGACGAAGATATCTTCAGGCAACGTGCCATACCAGAGTAGGCAGAGGTTTACATAAGTTTTTTTAGACCCACTTTAACGCATAATTTTAAATTAAAATTATTATTATGGAAATAATATAAAAATTAGTTAAGGAAGTATGTAATCATTTGCACGATTTTTTAATTCATTGAATTAAGTAAAGAAATAACTGAATTAAAATAATTATAATGAATAATCTGATATCGACTCAAATATTTACATGTCTTTGTATAATTATTTCATAAATGTTTAATTTTGAATTGAATTGAAGGTAATTATTACATCTGAAACAATTACCTTTAAAAGTTTAGTTATACGGTGTAGGTAACGAACCTATACTAAGGCTAAAAATTAGGTCGGTCTTATTAAGAACTTATTTGTGGACTATTTGATGACATAAAGGTCATAACCATGTGACATTTCAGCCTCAGGTTAACAAATAGTAACAAATACATACATATGCACAACAACCACACATTGTTCGGACCCCAAAGTAAACAAATAAAGCACTAGTGTTATGGAATCAGACTCGAGAAAATGTAGAAAAAGTGTTTTCTTCATTAACCCAACCGGGAATCGAACCCGGGGTCTCAGAGCTGGCGAACGTGTGTGTGAAACTATACCAAAAACCATGGAAACGTGTGTGTGTACGCCACTTAGCACGTGTACGTGCTTAGCAGATTGGCTAATGAGTTACTAGCACAAAGACAGTTTTTCATGTATAGAACTAATAAATAAGCGTCGATATCCTAATAAGTTACAGTGTAGATTGCGAAACATAACGTCGCAAGTTCGAGCCCGGCATTCGACTATACCGTGAACCAAGCAAGAGGATTAAGTGCAATACTAGTAATATTATTTTGCATTGTTAGCATTATTTTTTCAAAAGCTGAAAAGAAAAGTATCTAGATTTTATATATATTTAGTCTAACCCTTGCATCCAGCTTGGCCCAGTTTTCTTTTTAAAAAAGTAAGATTACTTAATTAAAAATATATAAATAAAAAATGATGAAATCGGTTCAGTCAATTGAAAATTTAAGCCATCTCGTAAAAATAAGTCACGTCGCTATAACATTATAGCGACGTGGGACATAAGGGTTAATTGTTAAGTGTACTTGTCTACGAGTAAGCGTTTTTAATAATTACAATTGAAATATATTATTTAAAAAAGTGTAATTTTTATATTTTAAAAAGTGTAATAAAAAAGTGTAAAAAAAATTTTTTTCACATTTTTTTTATCAAATCACGAAAGCCGGATGGTTGGGTGCTCGGAATTTCGATTCGAGAGTCCCGAGTTCGATCCCCAGGTGGCAGGCTCGTACCAATGGGTTCTCCAAAAACTTATGTACGAATTACATCGTTGGCTTAGACATAAAGGCGACGACGGGCTCACCACCTGACACGTTGTCCCGAAAATGTCTTCGGTGGAAGGTGGGACGAAGGGACTTAATTGTCTAGAATAGACCTCTGTCTACACCTGTATTGGGAATTGCGTGAATATATATATATATATATATATATATATATATATATATATATATATATATATATATATATATATAAAGTCAGTTCAGGCGTTTGAAGATCATCGGAAGGGTTAAAGATGATCGACTAAACTGCCTTGTCCAAGTAAAGGAACGTGTTATAGAATATAGACGTTAAAGCATACTCACCCGTCACAGCACAATCGTTGCCGCGCAAGTGAAATCAAGTGCACTAAACTTTCATTAATTTTGACGGTACCGCTGGTCTCGCGCCTACAGATTTCCTCTGCTCCGAATTTAAAGCGGACCATATATTTGACACTCGGAAACAATAACTTACTCCTATCTTAATTATATGTTATATGTTATGTTATGTATTATGTCTTATTATATGGCTATCTACTTGCAGCTTCGACGCATGAACTAGACAATTTCTAATAGTTTAAACTGTAGTGGATTGACACGTGGTGGGCATGTTATTTATTAATTATAATTAGTGAAGAATTTACACACGGACACACATACACTTTCACTACTATGTTATCCCTCTATGGCGGGAAATTCCTACATTATTATTTATATCAATTATATTCTTTATTAGCTAAATTAGTCCGTTAGTAGTTTTATGATAAATTTTAAAAATTTACTGACAGGGTATTCGAACCTTTGCGTTACGGTTCTTTACTTACGCCTCTTACTCTTAGAGCCTTCAAAACTTTGTCTGTTTTTTTTAAATTTCTCATTAATTTAATCAAGCACTAACTATCTAACATGGTTTAAAAATTGTATTGTTTGTGATCAGTATCGTATTGACATTTTCATAGCTGTAAAGTTCTAGATATTGAGTTAGAAGTTAATTTCTGGCAGATCATCAGGCGTAACTAAAAAGAGAGATTTAAAATTTTTACTGACGCCTGTGGGACACTATAACTCGCAGATAAGAGCGTTGCCACGGTACGGCACAGGTCACCGGTTCGCATCTCACCCATCTCACCCAAGTTAAATAATTTTTAAAATTCCTCGTTAATAACAAAAACATCATAAATATATCTAGTTTTATACATTCCGCAATTAGTCAGTGTATAAAATATCTTTCGATTTTTTAAAAAGCAACTTTTCCAATAACACAATAGTCACGATAGCAGAGTGGTTGAGTGATCTGAATTCGATTGAAGAGAACCGACTTCGAACCCCAGGTGGTAGGGTGGTACCAAAGGGTTTGTTTTTAAACTTATATACGATTTATGTCGTTAACTTGGACACAAAGACAGCGACAGGCTCGCCACCTATCACGTTGTACTAAAGAAATGTCTTCAGCGAAAAGTGGATCGAAATAACTTATTGTGTAGACCTTTGTCTACCCCAATATTGGGAATGACTTTAAGATATTTTTTAAGAAATATATTAATATCTCCTGTAAGTCCAATTGCAAAACAGAGAGAGAGAAATTGTTTTAAAACTTTTTATAGTACATAACACAGAAATACAACAAATAAGACTTAAAATTAAATAAAAAAATATTTAGAGGGTGAGAGTCTCATTCTGGCTATTAAACTCTATCACCTACAATAAATTGATTTTTTTTTTCAGGTCATTGCGATCTTTTATGAAGAAAGGAAAAAAGAATAAATCAGACGACAAAACAAACAATCAACTAAATGTAGATAGTAGTCCTGTCGTTTATAGGCGAGCATTGCAGTGTAAGTTTATAATGTTTTTTTATTTTTCAACTTTACACAATATACTTTATGAGAGTTACTATGACGTCGGGCTCTTTAGTATTTTACCAGTTAATTACCAGTTTTATTTTTTTTAGTGTTTTTTACCAGAGACCTCGGGGCATCAATGCTCTTCTCTTAACTCATATTTCAATTCTAATCAAATAAAATTTAAAAAATTCTTCATATTCTTTTATTTTATACATATTGATAAAAAAACGAGTTAAAACTTGCTGAAATTTAAATATGTAGTTAATATAATTTTATTAGTAGAAATAGAAATATTCATTTGACAATAAAATAAACAGTTTTCTTGTGTCACTAGTGTCTTCTATAGAATATATATGTCTTCTATACTATGCCTTATGTATTTACCATCCAGACGTATCAGAAACTGTAATTTACGTCAAAGCTCATGACTAAAACCAATACAGTAAACGGTCTATCAGAAAAACCAATTTTGAAGTATAATAAACAATATCTATAGAAAGGCTGTCTACAAAACGAAATGAGATCCCTTCAAAAACGTTAAAATAAAAAAAAACCAAGTCCCGTAACACAGTCCTTCCGCCGTTGTGGTTACATATAGTATAATACCTATATAATAGGTACGTTGCATTGAAATGAGATATAATTAATCTCCTTCCCATAGATTCTTCAGGCGCACGCAGCACAGTGAGCTCGCCGGAGCGTGCAAACCGCTATGTATACGGTGGTTCGGTGACGCCGTTGCCGCGCTCGCGCTTCCAAGAGCGGCTACGCAGCCCTAGTCAACATGAAGTTAATTCTATAAGGCATGTATATTTTATTTATTTGACAATTCTATTTACGAGTGCATAAGCTAGCGTTTTCATTTAAACGTATTGATGTGATTCATCCGCTTTTGATACTAATTATTTTGATTATCGAGTCTTATAGGCTTACAGAATATTTTTGTCGTGAAAACAACCGACCGTTACCATGTTCAATCCTTACTCCCCTCTTACAAAATACAGTAAGTAAGGTAGTTGTAAATCGTAATGTTGGCACCACAAAATTAATCTTTCTACCATCATCTAGTAAATATTAAAATCGATATTCTTTTTTCTTCCTCAATCTAAAATATACATACTGTAGATACCATTTCTGTCGCTGTTATTATACAAAATTTTATGCCTTAAACACTTTTGTATATAAATGTCAATGTGTCATTATATTCTCTGTAGATAAATTAAATCAAAAATTTGTCAATTAGTCTTGGGTCTAGTGAATAGTTTGTCATTGAGCTGGGGACGCTACATAGCCCCCGGTGTCTGATCGTAGTATTGCCACTGACAAATTTTGTTTTAGGGGTCATCCATTAAGAATATGAGGCTCGAAAGGAATTTCATTGTTAAGGATTTTATTGATATTATTTTTATGCCACTTAAAAACAAGCTGTTTGTTTTTTTTTTTTGTCAAGGTCCTAAGTTTTTAGGAGTTATATAAAAATCACTTGATTTTGGGTAGGAGAGGGGAGGTTTCATTAAAAAATGCTAAACTGCTATTTTTTTGGGATATCTACGTGCCATCCTGAAATCCTCTACCTTTCTCGGTTCTTTAATCCCTTCCTTACCTTTCTTAACGACTATCAAAAATGGTACCGACAGCCCTTTGCCACTAGATCCATGTAGAGTTATATAGTTATCATGATATATTAAAAATATATGGTATCAAAACCGGATTTAGTGCATGAAGTACAAGTTCCTTAGACTAGAGACTGGAGTATTATACAATCATATAAATCGTACCGTGTGGTAACGGTGTAGGAATTTTGCCACTCCCTTTCTTCCCGTGGATGTCATGAGGCGACTAAGGGAAACAGCGTTTTGGCAACCGTTAGACGGCGGGATAACCATCTCTAAAAATATCTGAGTTGTGAGTAGTCTGGTACTGCGATCACAAATCCGCTTGCCAAGCGTGGCGATTATGGCAAATCCTCCCTATGGGAGAGGCCTATGTCCAGCAGTGGACTTTAATAGCCCGTTATATATAAATCGAAAGAAAAACGTTATCTAACTATAAAATAAGTTTAATTTTCTATTTATTTTTGTAACTTCAGTACAACACCGCGTATGGCACGTAGTGATATAACTGGATCTCGACTAAGCGTCGAGAGCACAAATCCGTTCGACGAGGGACCGGTGCCCCCAGTTCGTGCATCACGACGCAAGAAAAAGCGCGCGCCGCTGCCACCTGCCTCCACTGCGGTTCCTGCTGACGTTACGGTAAATTGACATCCACAAAAATACCGCACATTTCTTCGAAAAAATCTCACACCTGCCCGCTTACTTATTCACTGAGTCTATGCTGAGCAAAAGGAAAATGACAGTCCGCACTACAGCCATTTTATTTACTCACATGTAGTATTTAAAGCTAAGGAAGCTACAAGAAGTCATGAGTCTTCATGAATGCCTCAGGATGATATATACACAAAGAAATGTAACAAAATAATAAAATTTTAGTTTATAGAGACAAGCGTTAACTTCTGCTGCTGTATGAAGCTGGTTCGGACGGAACTATAGCCTTATAGAAAACCGTCGTGAAATAATAGTATTTTGTGCTTGTCCATTTGATGCAATGAGTGAATCAACCGAAATCTAACCTCTTCTTCTCATTTCTCAGTTTCTTTTCTATGAAAGACATAATTTAGATGTAGTATTTTTCGATACGTATTATGACGCCATTTATTGGTAGCTAATGTAATTTGCAAGGCTTTAGCCGTCTCTTGCGACCAGCGTAAAGGTGTGATATATTTTTACATCCTACCACACGTCAGATTTTATTCATAGGGAGTTAGAATTTACCAATAAACATTATAAATTTTGTCTTTAATCACATCTCCTGTTATTACCATAATAAATTATTTCTATACTTCAGGTAAGTAATGGACAAACGGAGTTACGGATAACAGAAACTGAAGATCATAAGGAGTATAGTAAGAATGAGGATGAAGAAATAGAAGATGCGAGTTTCAGTATCGAACTTAAAATAATAGAAGACGAAGATGACAAAAACAAGGGTTTGGAGGCCAGTCCTGTAAAGTTACAAGACTCGTCACCAGAGGAAAATGAAACAAACATTGCATACACCAATTCAAATGATGAAAATGATAAAAAAGATGAGACACAAAGAGTGGATGATACAAAAGACCAAATTATTGACGCCTATGATGAAGAAACAACCAAAGTAAAAAGCGCTGATTCTGACGACGACATATTGAATAAAGCATCCTTTCCGAAAATAGATATAAATAAATATAGAAGAAACTCCAGTGTTAATGACGACGACATCAGATTACGACGTGGAAACTTGGAAGATTTCCACGCACTTTCCAACAAACGGAGCAAAAGTCTCACAAATACTCTTGATGGGTCGTACATTTGTTACGATATTAATCTGAACGAAGAAAAGAAGACCGATGTAAACAGCAATGAGAAACCCCAGAAACTAGTTTGTAAAATTTATGATGATCCAAGACAGAAAAGTATTGATAATACTAGTACAGAAAATGATTTCATGGAAATCGATAAAGCTACCCGAGAACTTGAAAGAGAAATTAGTAAGCTGAATTCAGCTTTAATCGAAGAGGAGATTAGTTTACAACAAGAGCGACCAACAGTTTCGGACATTAGACGTAAATTTGACAAACCTGATGTTTCTTCACCTAACCCAATACCAAAGCCCCGAAGAAGTCACTACGGTGATCCTAATGTGCCTGTAAATGGTAAAATTTAACTTAACAGTCTATATCTTCACAATTTTTGTAATGAATGAATTAGTTACTACGAAGTTACGAAAGAATATTTTTATACATAATTGGATCTCAGGCATTTTTTTTATTACAAATTAATATAGTTTGGGAATATGCAATATTATATATTTATAAAAATTACATTCTTAATTTGAATAACTGGCTCCATTATGTAGCAACATTTTGTTTCTACGTTAATGGCAGCATAAATAATAAAATAATGTTTACAATCTGATTTCAGTCAGATTTCAAGTGTTTTGAAGCTGATTATGTCCTAGATAGAAGTAATGTAGTGTAAATGTAATCCTTACAATGATTTAATATGAGTTACCATGATTATAAATTATTTTGATTATTACGATTGTACTAATATTAACTCTATTTTATCAATTAAGGTGCCTTATTGCATTTATATCCCTTTCAAAATCAATCGACGATCTTTTAACACTGACACATTTGCACTAAAAATTGAAATTTTAATAAAAATTTATTTCTGTTTTGCCATAATAATATATTGTTTTATTACGGTTTTGAAATGTGATAAATATTAGTATTTATTTCGCCAAGGGACTTTAGTCTTGTGATTAAATAATTTTTTAGTCGTGTGATATTTTGTCCAAATGATTTATTTATAATTGTTACTAGTACCAAGTAATAGATCATAATAATTAATTTCTTGCATATTTTAGAGATTTCTACAGTTTATACACGATTCCTAATATTATAGTTTTATAATCATATTGGAGTTGCTATTTTTTGTTACAGATATGCCTGTTGTTTAATAAATATTTATTCTTATGATCTTTTTATTATTAACGTTTTTAGTGTGTATTTGATGGCAAAAAAAACATTACGTAAAAAAAGATTTTATTATATTTTGGTATATTAAATAACCATAATAAGTAAATAAAGAATATTTTAACATGTCAATCTTTTGTTCAATGGCAGTCAGACATAATGTACTTTTGTATATATATGTCTAAACAAAGGAAAATATAGTAATATTTTACAGATTATGTATATTTCTTACAAGTTATTAAGGCGTTCTTTCTTATACTTAATAAAACGTGGTAAATTTGAAACTGCTGTAGACACTAGCACTTTGTACTCTCGTGGAAGTTTCCTTTGTTGTCTAGCCTTAAAAGAAAAAAAAACAATATTAAGATATTTATTAAGTCACGATAGCCCAGTTGTTGGGTGGTCGGCATTTCGAGTCGAGAGACCCGAGTTCGATCCCCAGGTGGCAGTACCAATGAGTTTTTCAAAAACTTATGTACGAATTTCATCGTTGGCTTGGACATAAAGGCGGCGACGGGCTCACCACCTGTCACGTTGTCCCGAAAATATCTTCGGTGGAAGGTGGGTCAAAGGGACTTAATTGTCTAGACTTGACCTCTGTCTACCCCTGTATTGGGAATTGCGTGAAGATATATTTTTTATATTATTTTTTTATTAAGATATTTATTCACTAAATACTTTCATGTTATATATCATTATTATCATTATTTTATTACCTCTTAAGACAAACCATATCAAAATGAAGCAGGCAATGATGAGCAGCATTGTTTAAGTATAAGTCAAAAGGTTTGAAGTCAAAAGTATAAGTCAAGTGTAATGATTGAAACAAATCCTCCTTTTGGAGCAACACTAATGATAAATGCTTACCTTAATTTTTAATATGGGAGCTAACGCAGACAATTTTTCAACTAGTTTTACTTTAGCAGCTAATCCATCAGTTTCGTCTTCAGAGTACAAATCCACTAAAGTGTCTAATGCTTCGGCCAATACCCAGACTTCTTGTTCTTTATGAGCCTGCTCTAGTATGAAATCTGTAATTGCGCATATTACATTCGAACTAGTATCATTCAACCTATTTACAAGCAATAATGCCAGTATCCCAATCATTCGGATAAGATTAGACCTTATTTCTGGCACTTGACACTCCTTAGTGCCCATGATCATCATCTGAAAAATGTGTTACTATTGTTAATTACAAGTGCATGCATACCATTTTTTATTAGATATTACAACTTATAATTAATAGAAATCAGCCGTTATTAAAAAAAGAAAAATGCTGATTCTTTTGATGAAAAATATTAAATAAAAACTTTAATTTAAATTATAATTTGATTTTTAATAGCAATACTACACAGGCTCTCAGCTAACATTGGCGACATTGGCATTAATAAAATTCTTACCTCAATATCAGATAGTGATAAGTCACGGAAGAGATCACATTCACCATCTTTGCCATTTTCTCTAAACTTAATTTTGTCTAAAGCTGCCCTCATAACTGCTGTTGCAGATTCTAATATGTACAAATTTTCTGCACTCTGCTTGAAGACTAGTTTTCCTACATCCACCCATATTTTATAAATACCATTCACTCCACCCAGGTTTTCGACTGGTAGAATGGACATCATATTGTTTATACATAACAAAGCTCTGGTTTGCAATGTATGAAGTCTAAAAATAAAATATATGTTAAAAAAAATATTTTTGCCACAATTGTACTCTAGGCATATGGATATATGTAAATCCTCTTAAAATGCTTGTAAAAAATCAGAAAATTGATTTTTACAGATTATGCATGCTGCTACATCAAAGAGCAAGCTAGACAGGGATAGTAGAACAACCATGCAGATGTCATACCCATACTAACCATACTAATGTCAGGTAGTGACACCTTGTGCTTCTTCTTTTCATCTATACATTATACTACAAATAAAGTTTATTAAAGATCAACAATACTTACTTTTTGTGGATTAATCTGGTACCTTCATATTCTTTGAATATTAACAAAACATTTTCTGCTGGTAATTGAGTGCGATTCAAAACCTTATCAAATATGTTTAAAGATATAAAAGCTTCTAAAATCTCAGGTGGAAGTTTATCCTCTGCAAGAACTCCTTCATCGCCATTGTTACATTCATCTTCCTCTCCTAATTCATCACTATCTGATGAGTCAGCTCCTTCTGTTTGATCATATGCATCTGTACACAAAAAAAAAACACAAATATTAAAAAAAATCTAATAAATATATCGATATGTCAATTGTTTATTTAATCTAATTAACTTATTTCAATCCCCAGTGAAGTCACGAAAGCCCAGTGGTTGGGTGGTCGGAATTTCGAGTCGAGAGACCCGAGTTCGATCCCCAGGTGGCAGGCTCGTACCAATGGGTTTTTCAAAAACTGGACATTAAAACGGCGACGGGCTCACCACCTGTCACGATGTCCCGAAAATATCTTCCGTGGCAAGTAGGTTGAAGGGACTTAATTGTCTAGACTAGACCACTGTCTACCCCTGTATTGGAAATTGAAATAAATAAAATAAATATCTTGACGCAATTATATATATTTATATTTATTTACTTATTATAAACTTATTTTTAGTATATCCTATTATTGGGAATTGAAATAAATAAAATAAATATCTTCATGCAATTATCTATATTTATATTTATTCATTTCAATCGACAGCTGAATATATTATATACTTATTTTTAGTTTATTCTTTAACTTGTACCTACTTGAAATACATATTACACTGCATATTCAGAAATTTAAAAAGAAATGTAAACTATGAATCAAATTATATTCTTATTTGTCTGTAAGAAATTTCTTAGTATACTATAAAATACTTACCATCACATGAGCAAATATTTGCAATAATCTCAATAGAGCTTTGTTGAGCATCTAACATTTGTGATACTGAAATTATTTGACTATCCAATGCTAATGCTTCTTTTCCTTTTGGAGATTCAAACTTTCCACTTCCATCATTTAATGGCACAACGCTAGAGAGTTGATTACAAGCTGAGCGATGGTCTACAGATAGAGTTTTTGCTAATATTGAAATAATTTGATTTATAACGTCTTGTGGTAGTATTGCCATGTTACCGCCACATGTGTTTATGATAACTCCTGCAGCCAATGTTTGTGTTAGCATATATGAAGGTTCATTATTATTTTCAATCATCATAAGATTGAGCAATTGTTTCTCACATGTTGATTTAATTTTTTCCATTACTTCAGGATTGTCTTCTACAACTACTAACAAGCATTGCAGCACAGCAGACACAATATCACAACCAAATGTATTCAGGTCTAAATACCTTGGTAATAATATGCTTAAGACTCTTGATTGACCCAGATACTTGACAGCCAATTCTACAATTAGGAAAAAAACTGTTCTTTAATTACATTATAAAAAGAAAAGCATAATATTCTGTGTTGACGAAACATAAAACTAAAAAATGCGTCAAAATAAAATAAGTCAGAAAAAAGTCAATGAAAAATTTAAAGTAAGACTTTAATAAAATCACATTTTTGGTTTTGATAAATAATGGAATGTGTCATCGCGTAATTATATATTATCAACTGGAACACCAATAAATGGATATTCCTATACATATGGTGTATCAAATGCAGAATATGGGATCACATTAATAATAATTAAACATGGGTGATCTAGTCTTTACGGCAGAGAAAGTGTAATGAAGGTAATTGCTAACATGAAATTGT
Source organism: Sericinus montela (assembly GCA_029286605.1). Lineage (NCBI taxonomy): Eukaryota > Metazoa > Arthropoda > Insecta > Lepidoptera > Papilionidae > Sericinus > Sericinus montela. Next base: position 6,721,661 of record JAGSMR010000005.1, read on the forward strand.
CAGAAACTTTCAAAAAGAAGCCATAATTTGTAAAAGATTTCCAATACATCTTTTTTATATTTATCTTTCAGTAACTAAACTATCTATAACTTAATTTTTAACATGACAATGTGGTTAAATGGGTATTGTAAGAGGCAACAAAGGAAAGGCCTCAAAATGCCTCTTTAGATTAAAATATCTTGCAAGAAACAAATACTTTACCTGAACTTTCACATAAATTCAATAAGAGATTTATACATTGAATGAAGGTGTCAATGTCTTCAGATTTTGTCTTTAAATTTGAATCTGGAGTCCAACTATCAGCATGCTGTAAAAAATGTTTATTTATACTAATATTTTACTTTTCCATGTACATTACACATACATTTTCATTTGTTTTTAAATTATTAAACAACTACAAATATTACATCAAATAACATATCCAATGTGATAGATACAATAGAAAACACAAACTATGTATGGCTGATAAAAAATGGGAAATGTATTATTCAAGACATTTCAAAATAAAGGTGTTAGTGACCAAAAGAAATAAGATAGCAAATCTTATTTCTTGTACAATGTATAATTTAACCTAATAATGATAATGATAGCCAAAAAACCTAATACCATAACCAATGACACCATAAAAGTCACCCATTTATAGACCAAATTAGAGATGGGACAGAATAAGAATATTTCATAGTGTTCTCATTCCATGTTTACTAGATTTTCAAATTACCTATAAATTACATAACCTAGTGTTTCTTTTCAAAGTGGTTTGGGGACACATCAAATATAGTGACTGAGTCAACCTCATATCTAACTGTGAACCATGAAGACTCCTTCTCTTCTAGGTTATCCTATTACCAAAAATTTTCACACACTTAGGTGCAGTACTGATCTAAGATGAATTACACTATCATAAGAATATACACGAAAGAAAATCATGTGGTTGAGTGATCAGATTTCAAGTCAAGAGACTGCTTTTATCAAGCATTTTTCAAAAACTTATGCACAATTTATATCATTGGCTTGGACATAAAAATGGTGATGGGCTCACCACCTGCCACATTGTCCCAAAAACGACTGGGGGAAGGTGGGTCCAAAGGACTTAATTGTCTAGGCTACTGTCTGCCACTGTATTGGGAATAGAGTGAAGATATTTATTTTTTTAATTTATAAGAATATACAGAACTTGAATAAAACTGAACATTGCTTACTAGATCAAACTAGAATAAAACTTGACACATAAAATGTCAAGATTGTACATAAATTTATACTTTTCAACTCAAAGGCACAGTACTAATTAGTGTAATTATTATTAAGTAATGAAATTATTAACATTTACATCTACTTAGTTCTTCTTTGATTTGTTTTGTACAGCTGTACACTAGTATACTAAAGCAAATGCTGTATGTACCTGTAATTGATACACATATCAGTACTTTTCTTTTAATAATTATATGTTGATATTGCGGATATAGTGGATATGTATGCTGCAAGGGCATCTTACAAATAAATTAATAAATTAGTAACATAGAAAGTTAAACATGGGTTAAATCAAGGTTATGCATGTAATAAATACAATATTTACCTCGTTGAAGTAGGATATTAAAGGTGTCATAACGTCTTGTTCCATTAAACACTCGCAAATTTCCAGTTGCACTGCAGAAAGATTTCTTAGAACTCCAGCAGCAGCATTCCGAACCGAGGCAGCAGTGTCCAGTAGCATTGGCGCCACAACTTTAATAAGTTCTCGCTCTACTGCCTGCTGTATATTCTCAGGGTTTTCGATGAATAAGGCCAATGTTTGTAGACCACAATATTTTTCTTCAACATTTACTCCCTGAAATTTATTGCATTACTCAATGAAATTTTTAAATATGTATGTAAAACCAAATAAAATTATAATTTACATACTTGCAATTGATCCAATATAGTTTGAATAACATTTTCTTTAGAATCTATTGATAGTTCATCTTCAGGTATATTTGCGACAACGTTATTTTGACTTTTATTTGTTTTCCGCCGTCTGACTTTTCCCATTATAAGAAATATATTAAAATTAAGAATAGAAAATATTTAAATGTACTTAAAAGAAACTAACAATTATATTAGTGTACAAATAAAAATAACCTCAATTTCAAAACAACGTGCAACGCAAAGACTATACAATGACAATATTATCAAGATGTCTTATTATACCAAGATAATACAAAAGAGTGGAAGATAGAGTATAAATATAAGCTAGATACCTCAGTATCTGTACTAAAACTGTATAACTCTAGTTTCCCTTCATAACGAATAAATCTTTCACCTTTTACTACATCTTTAGGACAACCTATTTTGTTTGGATGTATTAAATAAAAAAATAAATAAACATCTTCACGTCATTCCTGTGCCCTATCCGGGTTCGTGTTGATACGTACCTGTTATTTTAAGAACTTTCTGTACACTCATGAGAACGCAACAAATGATTGAGTATTGAGTATTCCCAATACAGGGATAGGAACAACAAAGGTCTAGACAATTAAGTACTTTCGACCCACTTTCTACCGAAGACATTTTTGGGACAACGTGACTGGTGGTGAGCGCAGCCCAGTCGTGGATGTGTTAGTAATCATTTAATGAAAAAATTAAAAAATAATAACGTGGTAAAATATTCAAGTAGTGGTGTCATTTAGAACAAATAAATTTTGCATTTATGTTATGTGATTCACCTAATAAAAAGCCATTCAAATTTGAACATAATTTTATATGTGATTAAATTAACGAGAAAAGAAGTTTTAAAATTTCATCGGCACAGGCGAACTCGAACCCGCGACCTATAATATGTTTTAAAAACCAATAAAATTGCATAATAATTATTTTATATATTTAAATAAATCGACATTTACTCTAACTAAAGAATAAATAATTACACTCCACTGATGGTGTTAAAGTTTATAATTATAATAGGATAAAATATATCACTTTTATCTATCAGAAGGAACCTAATTCCTTTCCATTTTTTCTACTAAGTCGCAGAGTACCAGTGACGCTACAACGAGGCTGCTATTTTATATTGAGCTGTTTCACTTAAGGTAAGCAATATTTCCAAACTTTCACAGTAACGCAAAATATAGAATTTCCACGGTGCGACAAAGGACGCGGTTTGGAACACCGCGGTTTATTTTTTAACTTTCTTATTAATCTTATAATAAAAAGTCCAGCATGACTTACATGCTTTAGTATATATGCCATACATAGTGTAGATGCCGTTATCATATCATTGCCTTCAACCTATAAGGTCATTATTATTGGCATTATATGTTATTTTTATATGACATAGAAATTAGATATCGAATAATACGTGTGGTACACGGTGGGTTGGATGAAATGGCGTTGTTACAGTACGGCATACGACGCGGGTCGGAATCCTACCAATGTCTGTTGTTTTTTTTATTTTTTAATAATTTAATAATATATAATTTAGCACAAAATAAGCTACGGTGAAGTGTGGGTTGAAAGAAATAGTTCGACTAGACTTTTGACACTGTATTGGGAAATGCGTTTAGTTTATTTGTTTATTATATTTCTTATTGTCACACCTTATACCTTATACCTTATACAAAGCGCTACAATGGGCGAACTTAATGTTTGGTAACATTCTCTACCGGTCAACCTTTGTAATGGTGAAAAGTAGATGGCAGGTGCGGATTAACAACAAAAATATAAGTTAATACTCCTATGTTAAATAAATATATACATATAAACAATAAATATTTTGTTACATAGAATACATTCATGTATTAAATGATTATAACTAACTCACGTTATAATAATCGGTGTAGGAACCGACTAGTTTCGGACCTATCGGAGGTCTTTCATCAGGGTGAGTAGAATGAGTTCGCGCTCGCGTCCCGCCTCGCACTCTTACGCACGTTTAGTTTATGTAATACATTAATGTATTACATAAACTACACGTTCGTAATTATATATAGATTAGTTTTATTCTATGATTTATTCTATTAGTTTTATTTAAATACATGTTGGAAGAACTTATTTAATTAAGTCTTTCAGACAAACTTTTTTCACTCACCACACTTTTTTGAAGTCAATTTTTGGAACAACGTGACAGTTGGTGAACCCGATCGGATGATCACCCAGATCGAAATTCGAGTCAACAGGACCACTCAGCTATGGTAACATGAGTAAGAGTAAAGTTGATTCTGATATGACTTAAAGTTGATAATATTAACTAGAAAGATTAGAAAAATCTTTCTAATTAAAAGAATCTTATAAGTCACAATAACATAGAAACCTAATATCAAACCTACTGACGACTTCCGAGGGCGAGTGGTATAGACAACGGTGTTCATGTAAATAATTGTAGAGAATTGTAAGGTATTCCATTATAACTAATCAAATTTTTCCTTTAAAAATATGTAGTCGTTAATGATGTGTAATGCAATTTGTATAAAAATATTGTATAATTACTAATCTATATATCAATGACTACACTATTTTATCGATATCTATGAAATAATTAGTGAACATCTCTATTGTCGAATTTTGATATTTCGCATTAATTATAAAATATTGATATAATTTTGATCTGAACTAGTAAAAGCATGTGTAGGGACGTATAAACTGTAGACGGGAGCACAAAAGCAACAAGTGGCGACGCCATGTGGAAGAAATGAGAACTAGGTGGTACGGAGAGTCCAAAGATAATGTGGGAGAGTCCTTGGAGAAAGCCCATTTTGCGCAAATTCGCAAATAATGTTATATTAGTCTGAGCGATTAGAAATATAATAAATAAAAAAATATCTTCACGCAATTCCCAATACAGGGGTAGACAGAGTCTAGTCTAGACAATTAAGTCCCTTCGACCCTCCTTCCAACGAAAACATTTTCGGGACAACGTGACAGGTGATGAGCCCGTCGCCGTCTTTTTGTCCAAGCCGACGATATACTTCGTAGATAAGTTTTTGAAAAACCCATCGGTACGAGCCTGCCTCCTGGGGATCGAACTTGAGTCTCTTCAGCGATTACGCAAAGGATGAACGCTGAATTATTTCATTTGAATGAATTTTTTTTAAAAAAGTGTGTAGTGTTAGTCACTTATTTCTGATATAACTAGAAATTAGTAGCTAATAATTGAACACAGCAATGTTTTGACGTTATCAGACTCGACTGTGAAAGAATAACTGAAGAAGCCTGTACTATGCTACGGGATATTAAGCTTTCGTTTTATCAACCAGGTCACTGTAGAATTGAATGTGCATTTTCAAAGTAATCCTTTAAATAGGATAATGAAGATCTGTTAAGAGTCCAAGTGTTCCCCTAATCGTGGCGGTGGGGTTTAGTAACCGTGGCCTGGATACCCACGGTGAACCAAAAGGAAATATTGGTTGACTGTGGTGGAAGTGATTGTGTGATTTTTTTCGCTCCGCTCTCTCCTCAGCCGAGGTCGTTTCGTAGCAGAGGAGTCTGGTACTTTGGTACCGCTGATACGGCTGAGTTAAGGCCGCGGGGAGAGCTCCCCTGACTTCGCGGCCGAAAAGTGGTTGGCAGATTCAAAAGTTCCGATTCTTGACTTTTACACTTAACGCGGAACCCAAACTATTTTACTAAAATAAAAGTAGCCGAATATATCTTCGGTGGAAGGTGGGTTGAAGGGACTTCATTGTCTAGACTAGACCACTGTCTACCCCTGTATTGGGAATTGCGTGAAGATATTTATATTCATTTATTTAAAAGTAGCCTTAATTACTTCTTATAACATAAGCCATCTGCTTGTGAAAATCCCGTCAAATCGGTCCAGCCGGAGTAGCTGGAATAAACAGACAGACAGGGTTTTCCTTTTTATATAAGTACAAAAAACTTTTAATCTGGAATTATTGAAATTTCAATTTTATTTATACGGTTAGTTACACGCTTGTACGAAGAAACCATATCTATAGCATTTCTAGCGATCGCAATAATTTTTATCTTTTGGTATAAAAACGCAGTAAAATCCATCTTAAATATTACTAAGGAAGTCGACCAAGGTAAATAAGGCTCTCGTGCTATATGAGGAGGCGGCACCTTTAAACCTGGCCGGTTGCCTACCTTATTTACATAATCGTGTGTTTCAAAAACCTCACCGTGATACCGTGGACCCGACGAAAAAATAGTGTTCGTTACAGAAAAGCACAATCTATCGATACTAGTGATGGGATTCTGGGATGAGCTAAAAAAAGCAGATAAACAGCTTTTTACTACGTGCGTGTATATGGTTCTAACATAAAAAAACTCTTTTTATAACAACTTACATAAAATCATGGACAAAGGCACAGGCTGCAGCTAGTATTTTGATAAAACAAAGGGCTATCGTGACTTTTTGAACTCGGATAGTGTATTCTAGTGTATTCTAAAATATTTAAAATCTAGCTGCCCTCCTCGGTTTTGCCTGTAGTTTAATACTTTACCGCGGATCCTAATTATTTATTTCTTAAATAAAAGTAGCACTTTATAACATCAGCTATCTGCCTGTGAAATTTGCGTTAAAATCCGTTCAGCCGTTTCAGAGATTAGCCGTTTTGGAACAAACATACCGCCAGAGAGACAGAAAATTTTATTAATTCTTTTTTTTTGTAAGTACCGTACATACTTTCATATGCATTTAGTGAAAAGCTGTTAATTTAAAATTTCAAACAGACCCTTAAATTTTATTTATATGAATATTATCTATTCATATAATTCATTTAATTAAGAAATAATTTTTTCATCATGATTTTTAATCGATGTCGGACAAAATACTGCTGCACTGTGACGTTACTTTGGTGCACAAATTCTCAGCGCGGCGCCCAGTAGCCGTCTCTCAACCTTTCTTCATAAATCAAAATGTTGTTTTTGTGTGTTATCGCTAGATAATCGGCGGCAGCTACTGCACTGTGACGCCATCCGCATTGCCGAGCCCCTCATTATCTTCCTGTTGAATTTTTATGGGAGTTAACTCAAAAAATCGAGTGTATTAGTATCGACGTCGCAACCACTTCGAAATGGCTATTATAAAGCTTAAATGGACTGATAAAAGACGGATAATTCCTATGCATTATGATTACGTAATGGAAAAGTGACTCCTTCAGATTGGAATGCATATGATATTGTGAATGTTAATCCTTCGGTCCAAAAACCTAAATAACATTTTTAACTTTGTCATGGTACTCGCATTTTTATCACTGTGTAACTTTAACTCTTTAACAGCAAAAAATTATTATCATGGTAATATATGCTATGTAAGTTTAAAAATCTATATTATAGATTTTACTCTTATATTCGAAACCTTCATAACAGGTGTTTTATTGACAATACTTTTTTTCACAGATATTATAAAGAAATCCAATTCATATACTAAAGCGCATCACTTGCTCATTATCCGTATTAATTGGCTTAATACTCCTCAGCTTTCTAGCGGTAAAGCCACGTAACAAGCACAAGAGTACTCTAGCGACCTAATGTCAGCACATATACATCTACTCCGTCTAATTGCACCCCCGTGGCGTGATGGATGGACCGACTCGGCTACTCTCTCCCCCGCTCCTGCCTCCCCTTGCGGCAAGCCCCACAAGCACAAGGGTTGTTCCCAGAAATTCCATTATAATCCGGCTCATTTCATTTCTAACTATACACCGAACTTGCGATTCCTAAAGCTTTTAAGAATCTTGTAGTAAAATGTAGTCTCAGAAATTAAGAAAAGCAAAAATTAAGAAGCTAAACTTAAAACTGTGAAGGGATGGATTAAAAATCTTTTTTACCATCACTTTTACAATTATTAAAGCCTGTATAGCCATATATATTAAAGTATTCAAACAAAAACTAAAGTAGTACCGATAATTAGTAGTAACAGCTAATTAAAAAAAAATATGCCTTAAACTCCGTTTAATAATCTAACGTCTAAAGATAAATTTATGTCTAAGCTGATGGATAAGAGCATATTAATCATGGAAAAGACTTACCTATATATATACAAAACAGCGTACTGTAAAATTTATTGCCGTGCCATGTTTGTTTGTTTGCCAGGCTTCGTTTACCAAATAACAGAAGAATGTTCTACTTATCTTATAAATAATATTATAACCATAAATATGTGCATATATTAATATCGGTGATAACATTATGCGTTGCGATGAAAAATGTTTAGGCTAATTTAATGAAAAAAGATATTTTTATATTTTTTTATCTAACTATTTTCTTTTTAGAAACTATTTAACCTTCGCAACTCCTACGATTGGTTTCTTCTTCACATTTCACATAAACGAAAATAATTGGCATCTCGCATAAAAAAGTCCACTTCTCTTCCAACACACGATTTTACATAAAATATATGTATTATAATTATAATTCCATATATGTATGTATGCGCTTTGTAGTTAAAACATGCGTCGAGATTCCAGCTATACAAAAAGTATAGCTGGAAAAATAATAATTAAATACAAATCTTCACGCAATTTAGGGCCAGACAGAAGTCTAGACAATTAAAGTCCATACGACCCACCTTTCACCGAAGCCTATCGCCATCTGAGTGTCCAAGCCTGGCAGTGGTACAATTTACTTACTTACTTACATATTAAGTAGATAAAATTTTATATATGTCTCGTACATGTCTCAGGTACAAGCATTCATATTAATCACACAAATGTTTGCCCCTTGCGAGACTCGAATCCGCATCCCTTAGTTTCTAAGGCCACCACCAACAGAAGTTATTACCAACTAGGCTATCTGGTCGTCATTTTATGGTACATATAACGTAGAATGTATTATGTGCAGCTCTTACATTACTAAAAAAATATGTTCACGCAATTCCCAATACAGGGGTAGACAGAGGTCGAGTCTAGACAATTAAGTCCCTTAGACCCACCTTCCACCGAAGATATTTTCGGGACAACGTGACAGGTGGTGAGCCCGTCGCCGTCTTTATGTCCAAGCCAACGATATTCGTACATAAGCTTTTGAAAAACCCATTGGTACGAGCCTACCAACTGAGTATCGAACTCGGGTCTATTCATTCGAAATTCCGACCACCCAACCACTCGGCTATCGTGACTTTTTTTACATTACACTTTTTTTACATTATACTTTTTCTTACATTACTAACTATTGTATACGGATTTGCACGGGTTTTATTCATTATTCAGTAATGGAGTGTCTGGAGTTGAACAAAGCCACAGATGTGGGAGAAATTTCATTAAAATTAGTTTTTGAGATTAGCGTGGATAAATGTAACACGGGATTTTTGTACGTGAAATATAAATACAAGAGATAAAATGTTTAAAAGAAAATTATATTCTACCTATAACCATAGTTCACAAAATTAAGAGATAAATAGAATTTATATCAAGCGAAATAATTTGTTTTATTCAAATCAATTTAGTTTATTTCATATTGGCATTGAAATTATGATTTCCAATTACTCAGAAGCGATAATGGAATGAGAGTGGAAACGGCAAAAAATGAATTCGATTTAAATACGAACAGAGTTTGATTGTACAGCGGAAGTGAGCCTGATCTCAATTCAATGCGAAATCAGAGCTGTTTTCGAGAGTCGGGGCTCGATTTCCGATTTAATCTATCACAAATGAATGGACTTCCTACAAAAACATCTTTTATTTACCAGTTTTGACAGGAATTATTTAAGAACTGGTACTTTAACATAGGCCTGACAAAAATCCCATCCTGTTCTTTCGGTTTGTTAGCGCCGTCCGGGAACATATTGGCGTCCGGCAATGCACGTAGTAATCGATTCTGTCTAAATATTGAGCTTTTTTTAATTTCCGTTGTATTCAGTAAAACGGAAAAGGCGGAGTTTTTTGATAAACACATAATCAATACTCGCCGCACACCCCTTTATTGCGTTACTGAGCCCATATAGATTAATACGATTCTTGATCTTCGAAATGCAACGCGTTTACATTGAGGGGTGCCTAGAAGGTAGGCAATTAAGTTTTACTATGCTGTCTTAGCCGCATCTATAACTGATATTTGGTGTCCGTTATTGGGTATACTTTTTTGGTTCTTAGTTATTTTGTTACAATACACAAACATATTTTCTGTGGTTAATGCCTTATGCGATGTCGATACGTAATTCTTTTATCACTTTTCAGTTTTATCAATAGAAATATGATGTTTCATAATTTATATGTTTGATGTCTATTAAGAAGAAGACACTTCTATTAAGAAGAGAGCCGAGTTGTTGGGTGGTCGGAGTTTGAGTTAAGGGACCCGGGTTCAATCCCCAAAGTTTGTAAAAATGTTTTTTTTTAAACTTATCAAAAACCTTGTATATTATATATAAACCTTGTTTATTATATATTTGTTATATTTATAATAATTTTAAATTTTTTTGTAAAGAGAAGAACGAGTTAAAGTAAGACGTGAAAAATACGTAAAGATATAAAAATACACTAAAATAAACAAATAAAGATGAAATCCTAAAGAAATATTACTGAGAGAGAATTGTTTGTAACGGAGGAAAATAAATTCGAAGTTGCTTTTAGATCTAATGGAAAAGTTAAGTAAATTCAATCACCCTAAGGGCGAGCTTTCCGGCCGACAAGGAGGCGCCTAAACAAGGACGGTGATGGTAAACATTCCCCTAACAAAACCTTTCACATTAAGTGCACCATTGTTTATACATTTTTAGTGTTAGAGATTCTAGTTCTTCAATAATATCAAAAATAGAAATATAAGTACAAACAATAAAAATTTAAAAGCAACGTTACTTGAAACGTTGTCGATGACGATCTTAGCTGATTGTACAGGAGGCAGCTTCTACCTTCGAAGATGAGGGTATCCATGTTTGAGATTCGTCTATGACAAATATTTGAACAATGATTAGATGTGTTTACACCCACAGTAAGTAGGAACTAAACTGTTAACAGGAAAAAGATATATAGAATGGTAACATATACATACAAGTTACAGCTGTATACAAAATTACCAACACCATGAATTTTATAAGGATTTAGAAGATTTACCGAACATGTAAATTATACAAAAATTTTGTGCTTTTCTAAGAAAATTTTAAATGTATTCATAAATTTATAAAGTGTTTAGTAAGCAATAGGTGTCCGTTTTGGGTATACTTTATTGGTTCTTAGTTTATTTGTTATAACAAACACATATTTTCTGTTGTTAATGCCTTATGCGAGGACGGTACGTAATTCTTTATAACTTTTCAGTTTTATCTACAAAAATATGATGTTTCATAATTTATGTGTTTGATTTCTATTACGAAAAATACACGAAAGCCGAGTTGTTGGGTGATCGGAGTTCGAGTCAAGAGACCCGAGTTCAATCCCCAGGCCTTGTTACAATGTTGACTTAATTGTCTTGACCTTTATCTACCCTAGTATTGAGAATGGCGTGAAGATATTCTATTAATATCTTTTACGTTTTTTTTTATAGAAAAGGGAGGCAAACGAGCTCACGTGATGGTAAGTGATTACCGCCGCCCATGAACACCCGCAATACCAGAGGCATAGCAGATGCGTTGCCGGCCTTAGAGTGCCCCCCCCCCCAAAATTGAGGGAGGGGGGTGTGTGAGCTTCCGGTTACCTGCACTCACCAGACTAAACGCAGAAGTTTGTTAGACTTCTACTTCACGCCGGTATTCTGTGTGGTTGTGGTACTTCCCCGGTCGAGCCGGCCCATTCATGCAACAACAAAAGCGTGTTACGTTGATACAGATTTACGTTTACCAACACAAGGAAAATGGAATTCCACAGAGTCCTTGATTACATTGTTTCGTAGAACCCTTCAAACCGGATCACAAAAACGCTAACAGAAACATTTTTATGTAAATAAATGAATGAAGGTGGATAACACTTTGACAACCGGTGTGTAAGCCCCTCGACTACGGAGGTCGTCAATCATACTCGTATAATATAGAAATAGTGGGGTGCTGATCTAGTCAATTCTTAAGTTTAGAAGGTGTTTATCGCCTTTACGAGTATATAAACAATTCCATTTTGAATATACAATCATTAGTGAGTTCTATGAATGTAATATTCGAAAGACTTCGTGGACGGTCGCTTATCAATTTCGTGTATACACTATTATATACATACATACATATACTATTATCGTTGCTGTTTCTTAGAATAATAATTCATTCATTCATTCATTCATTCATGTTGCTGAATAATAATTCAATACAATTCAGGGATCAATGGCCTTGAATTACATAAAATAAACGTTTTATTAAAAAGTCAGGTTAATTGGAGTCTTTTAGCTTATTCTTTCTAAGTTTACTCTCGTCTGATAATATTTCTTCCTTTATTTACACTATAGCAATGATTCCAGGTCTATTTAAACAAGTTGATAGATAAAGAACGATAAGGAAGCGGCACTCACTCTTGTCAAGAATAGGAAAACAAAACAAATAAAGATCCGGCTCTTAAGTCGACCGTGTAACACCGGGGGTTACTCTGATAAAGCAAACAAGACTCGACATAACCGACCGACTAAATTTAGATATGTATTTTAATACATTGCATACGATTTCATGATACCATTATTTTGTACACCTTGTGATTGATTTTTTATTATAGTATTACCAATGTTTTGCGAATCTCAAGTGAGTGGAATGAGTTGATCGCTGACAACCTATTTCTATAATATTTTATATATAGAATTGAGTAAATCACATCATATTTAAGATGTACTTGTTGTGTGTTTAGTATTGTTACTGTTTAACTAAGTTTCTTATGTATTATAAGTTTGTTCATAAAAGTTTTACAATATTGGCATAGATAAAGTTTTACACATTTTGACTAGTAATTTGTTCTTGAGCTGTTGGACTCTAGTGTAATGCTCGCTTCTAGCGGCGATCCTTGCTCTAAGATAATTGATTGCGCTTGATTGCTGCTTGTCATCTCCGGTCTGCAATCCTTAATATTTATTCTCCATTCTCATTTTTATTTTAAAATATTATGCATTGATTGTCTGCATTGATTGGCTACCTTCAAAGTTTTGTATATAACGAGAAGTACTCGATATTGAAAATCTGATCAGAGAGCCTATAATTATGCAGGACATAAGAGGGATTTTACTAAAGTTCTTTTAAGTTTATGTGTTATATGGAGTACATATCATGTAACGAATTTAATAATTCATATAAATAAAAGGCAGCAGGTTACTTGCCATAAAAATACGCACACGATTGCGCGTTGTCGGAATTTAGAAATTTCCTAGAAAGTGCCTCTTCGGCAAGGGGCCGCCTCTCCCCCGCAGTGTTGCGGTACACTAAACACAATTTAAACCTGTCATTTGAATATGGAAGGCGCTTGGCTACAACTTCTCCGGTATCTAGCTCGTTAAAGTAAAATCGAACCGTATACGTAGAACCAACGTATATTGTACATCTATACCTACTGTTTCTTAATGCATTTAATATTACATAAAAAAATATGTTTTAAGGTTTTTACGTTACGTTTTTTTAAGCTCTACGTTTCTGCAAATAATTGAGAACCAATTTTAAAATAACGCAAGAAAAACCTCGTTTTTACAATACGTAGTACAAAAATAAGTGTTAATATGTTTTAATAAGTATTATAAGTAGAAGATTTTATTTTTTTTACTTAAGTGGTGATTTATTTTGAAATAATATTTCCTTCTCGCTGCAGAGATGATACTATTGTATTACAATTTAAAAGACATCGGGGCGAGTATATATCACCGTTACGATCTTTTCGAGGGTCCATCATAGTCATCTGTAGTGACATCTGCAATGTTATTCAGTTATATATCAGTAGTTATTACAGTACCAGCTTTATTCATTTATCATCACAATAAACCAATATGGTTATTGGTTTATTGTGATGCTAAATGAATAAAGCTGGGAATTTATAAAATCTACATATTGTAAGTATATTTAAAATGACGTGTTCCTGAGGTGACTTTTGTCCTTGTGACCTTTTTATGTCATGGACTTTTCATGCATTCCATGCTAGGACTCCATATATCATAGATATGACATATAAATAGAGGATTTGCGTAATAGCCCTTCGGGTCGGGTTTCAGTATGTAAATATAATCTGTGGTAGCGGGAAACTCATTGCACGTTCTCGATTAAGTGAATAGTTGCTCATGCTCACATTGGCAGAAGTCGTTCTAAAATACAGTACATAAAGAATATATTTATTTATTTTCATTAAATTTAAATATATTATGAAAATTTATATTTATTTATGACTTTTTTATATTTATGCACCTTTTAACATTTGTATGCATTAGTTGTCCTTAAAAGATTATTTCTTCATTAAAGAAAAGTCAAATTTTTTAAGCTACGTTACAGCGACAAAATTTTAATTTAAGTCTACAATTATCCTGTTTTATTATTAGTTGTTGTCAAAGAAAAGTAAATAAATGCTTAGTAAATCCGTAAGTACTAAAACTTTAATAAAAAAATACCCACGAACGAATAACACGATATTAACTGTCATCATTTATATCAACAGCGTTCATAAAATGTTTAAAATAGCAATTCCAAGTAGCTATAAAATTAAAAGTTGGGTAGCCAAATCAAAAGGTACGTATAACATCCAAACATGAAATTTATTTTCCTTTATAATAATAATAATAAATATAAATAAATATCTTCACGCAATTCCCAATACAGGGGTAGACAGAGGCCGAGTCTAGACAATTAAGTCCCTTCGACCCACCTTTCACCGAAGATATTTTCGGGACAACGTGACAGGTGGTGAGCCCGTCGCCGCCTTTATGTCCAAGCCAACGATATTCGTACATAAGTTTTTGAAAAACCCATTGGTACGAGCCTACCAACTGGGGATCGAACTCGGGTCTATTGACTCGAAATTCCGACCACCCAACCACTCGGCTATCGTGACTAATATTTAATAATCTAATTTTTTAAAATTAATAATTTAGAATGCTAATAATTAATAATCTTCACGCAATTTCCTATACAGTGGTAAACAGAGGTCTAGTCTAGATAATTAAGTCCCTTTGAGCCATCTTCCACCGAAGTTATTTTCGGGACAACGTGACAGAGGAGTTGCTCCTCAGAAAGTGATAGAAACAGTAAAAGAATTAGACGTAGAACAGGAGTGACGGAAAGATACAGAAAGTAATGAATTATGTTAAGAACAAACGTATGACATATTTATTTATTTATTTGCTTTAAATAACTGTGATCATAAAGTATTGAAAACTGAATAAAAAGAACACTAAAACGTTAATTGTCAATTTTGTGAGCTAAGACGTCAATTTGGTTATTGAGTATTGATATTCGAAATGATCGAGGGTTCAAATCCTGCAATAGTGGCAAACATTTGTGATGAATATGATGTTTGTATTCGAATTAGGAACGTTTTTAAGTATTAATAAATGTTTATCTATGTAAAAATACTACTTGGACTTGGACATTAAGACTGCGATGACCTTACAATCTGTCATGTAAACGCAAATAGGCTTCTGTGAAAATTGAGTCAAAAGACCATTGTTCGTTGAAAGTTCTAGACTCTGCCTACCCCAATATAAGAAATTGCGTGTGAAGATATTAAAAAAAAACATCAACGGTTGCCGACAAACGACATTATAGCTATTTAAAAATGTACGCTGTTAACGAATGCGGCTCACATTCACACACACAGATTACTTTCGTAACTTAGGTGTAGCAGTCGGCAGGTGTCCGAGAGCGGTATCCTCGGGGCTTTGCGGCGCGGTGCCGACGTGCGCGGCGAGATCAAAGCGTGGTGGTGAGGGTCGACGCACGCGGCCGTCGATTTCGATCGTCCCTCGCCCTACGCGCCGTTGCCACATATTTAAATAGTGTTGCGCTAAATGTAGATATGCATTCATTAAATTTCTGCGTTATTAATCACTTATTGTCTAACAGCCATTCAAGTAAGAGTATGTTGATTGTTAATTGATCCATCTTATATAAAAAACATTATAATTTTTGAAAACGGATAAAACAGTAGAAAATGAGCTATCTGGAAGCCTTTACTATAAATGTAGTAAATTATTTAAATGGAACCTTTTTGTGTATTGCCTATATAATACATCAATATCGAATCAATTTCATTCTTTAGCTTACACCTCTTTTATTATAACTGAATGTTTTGGTATGTTACCTAATAATTATATTTTAATAAACATTATGTTAAATTGTAATAATCGCATACAGTATTTAAACCTGCAAACGTAGTAAAATAATAACAGATCTGTAATAATTGTTATCACTACTGAATGCAACAATACATGGTTACGCTTCGATACTCTGAAGCGCCTGGCGGCAGCCGTTAGCCGTCCGAATATCCCACAGAAACGCACCAGCAAAATACTATCAAAGGAACGCAACATCTTTGAACCGGTTATTGTTTACAAACGATCGGCACATAATGGCCATAAATTGCCGAAGGGACTTATCTCTGCTTGGTTATTCTACGAAGTGACCTTCTTCCGTATAAAGCACCACAGTCAAATTAAAAATATAAAAGACTTTTCTTGGCTAATTGTTGTTCATATCTTCTTTTTAACCGACTTCAAAAAGAAGATAGTTCGGTCTTGTCTTATTTGTTACTTCATAACTCCGTTAAATGTGAACCGATTTTGAAAATTAATTTTATGTTGTTGTTGTTTATGTGTAGTGGTGGTGGTGCATCCTGTAGAATTAGTGCATGCATCTGTGGTAGGCAGGGCGGTGTACTCCTTCTCATCGGACCAGGTAATATACACCTTTTACTTTTTTGCATGCGGAATGGTGTGATTTAATTATTTAATAACAACTTTATTATAATGAATTTCCCCAAAGTAATGCCTTAGTATATTAACTAGCAAACATTTGTGATTTTTAGACAAAAAAAATTAAGCAGATAGATATTTCGTATGAGCACAATGAGAGTCGAATTGAACGCTTAATGGTTTCCATCGACTGGTACGTAAATATCGTACTTACATATAATGATCATCATGAGCATCATCAAGACTACTGACTTGACCTACTGCTAGGTATGGCTAATTTTGGCCAAATATTAATATCATACTCGGTACTTTTTTCTTCACTAAAAACAAAAAAAAATATTTTAACCGATTTATAAAAAATTAAATATTATATATATATATATATATATATATATATATATATATATATATATATATATATATATATATATATATATATATATATATATATATATATATATATATATATATATATATATATATATATATATATATATATATATATATATATATATATATATATATATATATATATATATATATATATATATATATATATATATATATATATATATATATATATATATATATATATATATATATATATATATATACATATATATATATATATATATATATATATATATATATATATATATATATATATATATATATATATATACGCAATTCCCAATACAGGGGTAGACAGAGTCTAGTCTAGACAATTAAGTCCCTTCGACCCACCTTCCATCGAAGACATCTTCGGGACAACGTGACAGGTGATGAGCCCGTCGCCGCCTTTATGTCCAAGCCAACGATGTAATTCATACATAAGTTTTTGAAGAACCCATTGGTACGAGCCTGCCACCTGGGGATCGAACTCGGGTCTCTCGAATCGAAATTCCGAGCACCAACCATCCGGCTATCGTGATTTGATAAAAAAATGTGAAAAAATAAATACAAATAAGTTTGAACTTTTTTAAATAATATATTTCAATTGTAATTATTAAAAACGCTTACTCGTAGACAAGTACACTTAACAATCAACCCTTCGCACAAGTGTAATCTTGCGCGTACTACCCTAATATAATTAATTTACCAAATTATTGGATATTCCTCACGAGTTATGACTTTTTGCTTTCTTTTCTAGTGCGAAAAAGGCGTGCTTCGATGGTTTGGGCACGTTGAGCGAATGAGCAAAGACCGAATGGTATAGAAAATATACAGCGCGAAAGTTAATATTAAAAGGGGTCGAGGTAGGCCGAGACTAAGTTTTGAAGCCCATGTGAGCAAAATGCTCGAAGACAGGAGAGTCAAGAGTACTCGGATACCTCGACGTGCATGTATGAAGAAAATGATGAATCTGAATGAAGCGAAAGAGGTATGTCCTTACATACTCTACATCGTGACACTTGGCGATCTGTTCTCTCTGGCTACCCCGTCAGGGATTGTGCGTGAAGATAAATAATAAAAAATTATAATAATTCCTAGTGCGGCTAGCTTTAGATAGGCATACGAAATTTTTTTTTGGAAAAACACCGTCATATTTCACCGGTTTTGTGTACAATTTTAATTATATCTACAATTTTCGTGTATACCATATCATATACCATATGAAACTTCTTTGTTTTTAGCTCTTTCATTTGTGAAATTCGTATCAATTATTTGTATTTTAATAATACAGTACATAAGGAATATATTTATTTATTTTCATTAAATTTAAATATATTATGAAAATTTATATTTATTTATGTTATTAAATTTATATTATTTATACGTTTTTAAATTTCACAAATCCGCACTTAACATATTTTGTCTACTTAAAGATAATATGCATACCTTCATATGTATATGAACACGAACATAAAGATTACTTGATGTAACTGCTTTGAGGTTATGTCGGCTGGTTATAAAAGATTCGCCTTCAAAGTGAAAAAAAAAACAAATGGTCGTTAAAGAGGGCGAGTGTGCCGTGTGTGTAGGTACCTGCTTTATAAACAGGGTTGTCAAATCAGTTTGAACATTATCACCCACGTATTAATAAAAAATAAGAAAGCTATCACGAGTTCTTTCGGTCGCTTTATCACATCAATTCGCTTATTTTTTAATGCTTAATTTGTCATCAAACATTGGAAGTGACTTAATTTTCATCATTTTAAATGAAACACAAAGGCGTATATTCCTTTATATCTCTTATGTTTATATAACTTTCTTTCTCTGTTTCTCTGTATCTCCATCTTTTCTTATTGTAGTTCGAGGTATGTTTAGGCGAAAAAAACAGGCTGATATAATTCAAGTTTTTGCTCCCTTAAATTGGTTGAGTTAGAGGAAAGCTGAGTGTTCTGCTGCTGAACATGTTCAATGTTCACGTAAAGCTTCTAACACGCATTTTAAATTAAAAGATCCTCCAACTAAACTACATGAGTTCATTCTGCAGAGTAGCTATGGTTTTTAATTCTTTTCCAAACAAAAGGTGCGTTCCGTGTTGTTGAATCACATCAGAAGACCCATGTTTTATTCCTCATTCTAAGAAGAGTCGTAACAATTTTTTTGTTTCGAAATTTATCACGGTTGTTTTTCAAGGTTGATTCGCTTTAAAATATTTATACCTTGATTAATGAATTATTAATTACTCACGTTATATACGCATTCTGTTAAAGTATTTAAATTTATTTATCGTATTTAATATTGTTTTAAAACTTTTCTTCGCTTCCTTACGTGTATATAATGTAATAAAATGTTAACTAGGTAATTTGTTTTTCAGACAACCCTGTTCGCTACATCAGCTCAGATACTGGCACTGGCACGGCACATCGCAGAAGATTGAATTAATTAGCTGCGCACCGCTTGGCGGGCGCGCCACTCACTGTCTTTATAACATAATTTGCACTTCATGCGGCGAGATCAAAGCCGCGGTCGGTCAATGTCGGCGCCTTTGATCAAGACGGGCCTTTGATAGCAGCCGCGGGGCTCGCCTCGAAAAATAGTCAAATTGGAGGCTAGTTTTTTCGTTACACAGCTATCAGCCGTCACATACAAACTTCAACGTACATTTGTAACGGCTTCACACTTCAATTAGATTGATTGACGGTATTGATAAGTTAATGCAGTTATCACTGCTCTTAAACTTACACAAACACCGAAGTTTTTATAAAACTTCAACACACTTTTTGACTACGTTACTCAAATTTCAAAACGAATAAACCTATCAATAAATAAATAAATAAAAATATCTTCGCGCATTTTTTTAGTTTTGTCAAATTTTTCAATCAGGGTCAGTCAGGTCTAGTCTAGACAATTAAGTCCCTTCGACCCACCTGCCACCGAAGACATATTGAGATATTTTTACTTGACATTTTTAAATACTTTTTTTACACATTGACTACAAACAAAAAAGACAATTAACAATATTAAGTCACGATAGCGAAGTGGTTGGATGGTCGGAATTTCGAGTCAAGAGACGCGAGTTCGATCCCAGTTAGAAGGCTCGTACCAATGGGTTTTTCAAAAGCTTATGTACCAATTAAATCGTTGGCTTGGACATAAAGACGGCGACGGGCTCACCACCTGTCTCGTTGTCCCGAAAATATCTTCGGTGGAAGGTGGGTCGAAGGGACTTAATTGTCTAGACTAGACCTCTGTCTACCCCTGTATTGGGAATTGCGTGAAGATATTTATTTATTTTAACAATATTAAAATTTTAAATTTAATTAAAACAGCTTAAACTTAAGTCTGAAAATAAATACAGAAAAAAAAGTAGTTTATTAAAGTATATAAAAGGTACCAATAGGTATCTAATCAATTTAATATAGTGACTGCATAGTACATAATTAATATTTTAATATATAAAATATATCATTAACAATATAATTGTTGTTAAAATGGGGATCAATTATGTATTGGCAATTAGGCTTCTGAAAAATAATTTTACAACTACTACTAATACAAATACTACCAGGAGCGGTACTTAACCGAGGGTAACACTAAATAAAAGGTGCCTAAAGTGTTAAAGAAAAAAATTAATATATAAGAAAAATATATTGGAAAAATTAATTTAAAAAAGTTGATTTCTTTCAATGTTTCTTTGGTAGATCTTTTTTTTCTTGCTATAATATTCTATGTATGGGTGACGCAATGTTTCTCAATTACTATTTTTTTGCGAGGCGTGTAGGACACGGTGGCTCGGAGGTAAGAGCGTTGTACTATACGGCAGAATTTGCAGGTTTGAGTACCGCCGCGTGGTAGTTGATTTTTAAAATTCTCATAATATATGTCAATTTCTCCAACACATACACACATATTCCTTAAACACTAGTTGTGTGTAAGCACTTGATTTATTGACGTATATTGCCTATTGTTTTTATAGTTACCTCATCCAATTAAACTAATATAGTAAAAGCTATTTCCGTATTAAAATAAAGCGACTGTAGAGGCTAAGGGATTGGACAACCGTGACTGTAGCATTTAAAACGGTCGTCCATCGACCCCATGATTACAGAGATTTATAATATACTGAGACGCGTAATTCTTTCGGGCGGAAGTCAGTTAGGTAAAAAACGCTGGCTTTGATTGGACCGGCCTTTTCAATACTAAATGAAATTACAAGTAGCTGGCCCACTAAGCTTATTTTTCTACGCGAATGTACCAAAGAATTGTTAGTATTACACAATTGGTCATTAAATAGGTGCATTAAAATAAAATAT
Source organism: Sericinus montela (assembly GCA_029286605.1). Taxonomy (NCBI): domain Eukaryota; kingdom Metazoa; phylum Arthropoda; class Insecta; order Lepidoptera; family Papilionidae; genus Sericinus; species Sericinus montela. The sequence continues at coordinate 6,743,080 of JAGSMR010000005.1, forward strand.
ATCTATATGGTAGTAGGTGCTAAACTATGTTATAGTCGTTTTAAGTTTGTGATTTGAAACTAAAAATAATTATACATGTAAGTATTATTATTCTTTTTTATATCGTCATGTATTTCCCAACGTGACAATGCGACAGGTGGTGAGCTTGTCGTCGTTTCAGTGTCCAAGCTAAGGAATATTACTATTTAAATAAATATCCATGACATTACAAAAATTCGTATTAATTTCATCACACAAATATTTGCCACAAGGGGCAAATATTTGTGTGATGACCATGATTTTCATTATATATCATTAAGATTACTATTAATTATTTTTGTTAAGTTTTACTATGCTAATTTTAAATATATATATAAAGTTTTACTATATATATATATTTAAAATTAGCATGTTTAATTACTCTGGCTACTCAAATATGATGTGTGAAAACATAAATACATGTTTTATTAACGCCTTCGATGGGATATTAACTATATTAAATGACCAAATATTACCGGTGCTTTCAAATACAAAGTGATTTGCTTAAACGAAGCTCGCAGTAAAGTAGTGTGTTGGCAGCTCTTGCAAGCGGTAGCCGACAAAGGGATAAAATATAGGCGTAATTAATTTGGCTGGCGCGCTGCACGCTAGTTCGACTTGACCGGCGATGCTATCAAGCACCCTGGGCGCTACGATGCATGAGGCCAAGGCTTTATTGCGTTGTAGTAAGTACACGGAAAGTTGAATTGTTTTTTAATTTAAGGAAAAAAGAAGTAAAATGTACCGTTACCAACAAATATTATAAATAGTATTTCCTTTATATTTGTGTCTTAATGTTTCTTACTCAAGCATGCAAAAACTGCTAACCGAATTAAATTAAATTTGGCACACGAATAATTTCTAACCTAGATTAGCATTTATTTTACTTTCCGTATTTGTAATTTTAGAGGTTTGAACCTATTCAATTATAGGTATCATAGATAACGTTGTACAATATTGTTGTTTTAAATTTTTACATACAAAATCGTTAGGTTATTGCATTTAAAGTAATTTTATAACAAAATAAAAAATATTCATTATCTCTTGCTTAAAACACGAGACAATGCGGCGAGTCTGTCGGCCGCCGACCGCGGTGAGATCAAAGAGGACAAGATAAGTATCACCGCCGGCGCAGGCCGAAAGCCCACGCCCCCTATTTTTGGATACGTTTTAACAGTTTTGACTCTTATCTATACTCGTGGAGTAACTTTTTGCTTTTACGACCAATACGATAAAAATAAATTCTACACCAAATATTTACATAAAATCGTGTGTTAGGTAGGTATATTTCCACGTCTATTTGTGTAATATCTATTGTGAATATAATATGTAGATATGAAAAACATGAGTGATAGATAAGACTATCTGCTTGTATGTTAATATTTACGATATAAAGGCAATTCAAAACATTAATAGAACATGGTTAAACTTAAATATGACATGACATGTCAGTCGTAGCGTGTTGTACACGCCCGTTTTCAAGGTGCTACCAAATTCCCAACCGGCTCAATATTCAGTAGCACTTTTTCTATATTGTCATGGGTCTGGGTGTGTTTGGTACCTATGTTGTATCTGATTCCAAAACATAGGTGCTTCAGCTACTTGCTTTTGGATCAGAGCAATGCATGATGTTTCTTCTTTAAAGAACAGTGCCGGGTTATAATGACTGAATCTTTTTTTGTGATCTATAAAGACTAAAAGGCACTACAACATAATGTCTTTGAACCGAAAGCTCAATTCACGCAAATGAAGTAGTATTTGTTAGTATGAATATAAAAAAGGCTGTTATATTATAATTAAGAACTGCATATACTTCTTTGTTTCTAACTTCATAATACAAGTACTTTATCTACTTACATTGAAATCAGAGAAATATATGCGATTTTGTTCCAAGGTATATATATGTATTTAGAATTTATTTAAGTGGTATTTAAAAAATACCTTTAATTTTCTACTATAATTACTATAAGATTTGAATAACGTACTAAATCTGTGAGATTTTATGATACGTCGTTGGAATGTGAGTCCATGTCGATAAAAAATATGTACATCTGTTGTTGCGAAACAGCAGCGGCACGTGACGTAAAAAGTGTCGGCACGCGGAGCCTTTGATGTTCGCTTTATATCGGCAATAGATTTCCGTTGCTGGTGGCGCAATTGCCGCTAAAGGCCGACAAAGTGCCCCGCAGTAGCACAAAACCATTGATATCATCAAAATCCCTTTGATAGTTGCCGACACGTAACATCCCTGTGAGAAGCGATAAATGCGACGACCATACCCCCGATCCATGTTCGAGTATGGTAAAAGTCATTCAACCGATACTTGTAATTTATGTAGAATTTTCAAAACGGAAATTTAGTACTGAACAAGTTTTGAGTGAAAGATTTTATGTACTCGCAGATTACTAAGACGAAAGCTCCGATCTTTTTGAAATAAATAAATATCTAATTTTTTTACCTTCACGTATTTTTCTCGAACAGGGGTAGAAAGAGGTCTCGACAATCAAGTCCTTTGACCCACCTTTCACCAAAGCTTATTTGGGACATCGTGACAGGTGGTGAGCCCATCGCCGTTCTAGTGTCCAAGCAATCGTTAATAATCATATTGCGAAATTTTTATACATATTAATATTCATGTGAATCATGGAGAACAAAATACAAACATATAAACTCAAGACAAGTTTTCCATACATTTTGATTGCTTTATTTGTCTGCATCTTCGGTTGTGATTGAGGTATGCAATTCGTTTTCGACCAAGAACATTTGTTGGAACGTGAGCTCTCGTTGGGGCTTAAGGAAATAAACCGGGCTTTCATAAATCGGGTTTTCTAGTTATTTTTAAATCTTTTTCCAATTTTACTGTAACAAGCAACTGGTTCTAGGATTAACAAATTAAAGTCTTTCAGTACCCATTTATCTATAACTAAAGAATAAGATTAGTTACACAGCATAGTTTTAAGTAATCTCGAAATTTATTTTGAGATTTCTTAAAACTATGCTATTGAGGAATGCTTAAAACTACGGAGGACCTCTCAGAACGGAAATCTTGACTACTTGACTAAAACTTACAATATTGTTTTAATACTTTCAGTAATTTAAAACCTGAGCTCGCACCTAAGCGAACAGGAATAACGTATCTTATCGTTAGTAAAAGACTTTGTCGATCTTCAGTTCTAAAAACTAATTTTACTATAGTACTATATAATATTATTGTACCGAGATAATTTGGTTCTATCACAGGTTACATTTTACAATTTCCTTCGTGAAGTTCAAGAATTTTACATACCCAACACACAAAAGCAAGCGCTCTTGTGCGCCTAGTAGAGCGCTTGTATTTGAATGTTGAAAATCGATGTCAAGGTTAATTTTTAAACCATTAATACCCTGTTATATTCTTTAATGGACATAATTACTCTATGTAGCATTAAAGCGAAATCACTAAGAAACATCCAATGTGAAAGAGAACTGGTTCCATGGGTAAAAAAGCGTTTGCGTTGCGCCGCGATGGCGAAGTGAGAGGGGCTGAGTAGGTCCGGTAATCGTACGTTATTACCGCTTTGAAGTACCGCCTCGCAATACTCTGCGTTTGTACAGACTAAAATAATTACAACGATCTATGCCGGACGGAAAGTTATCTACAAAGCTACTTACGTAACTCACTTTTTGTGCTTACATTGGATTAATATATATCTTAACATTTGATAGAACGTTTTTCAGGATTTCAAGGCTTGTCTCATTAATTGATTTTTATTACAACAACGCCTTAAAATGCAATTGGTTACGGACGTGGCGGGACATGGCTGACAAGATAGCCTTCTCAATAAATTGCGGTGACCTTCGCAAACCTTCGCTTACGAAGGAGGCCTATTTCCCGCTATAGATTTTATAGGCGATACACAAATGACACGGCGCTATGCGAGCACATTTATCAACACATGCAAAATTTATGTAAGCATGCATTTATGTACTAGCATATATTACTACTTAGATTATTTTGAAATTTTCATTATTTTCATCGGTTCGTCTTTGGGAAACTTATGGTTAAGTAAATATATAAGTCAAGTAAATTTTAACAAAAAAATGACATAATCAGGAGGTATGAAAAGCAATAAATATTCGATTTGACTTTAATCACCAAAAAACATATGCAAAACATATTATAATGTTATTAACATAATAATAAGATATGTGTATGTGCTTTGGCTATAAGATAGCAATGTATTATAAACTTACGATATTTGAGCTATTGCAACAGGTCTAAGGCATTGTCCTTACAAACTGTTACCTCAGAATAATAACAACAACTAACAATTCTACTTCGGACTGCCTTATTATTACTAATACTCTGGTAAAGATTTGTTTGATTTCTGAAAAAAATGTTCGTCGGTTGTTATTTACGTTGGTTTTTAATGTCTTATGTACTCAAAAATAAAAAGATAATCGCACCAAATGACCTGGAATGTTGATAGAAGCGTTTTATTTCTGCTGTTGAGAATTTTGGCACATCGCCAACAGCGGTCGATCCACTTCGCTCGCGTAGGCATTGCCCACTCTAACATTTATATATGTCTAAATAAATAGTGTTCATTAAAACAATAATATTTTTATCGCAAAGATAAATTTTCAACAGGAATCATAACATGGCTATGGTAAATTGATGTTTTGTTTTCTTCTAAATTTTAAAAAAGCACAGCTAAAATTGGTTCAACAACATAAAGATTGTCAGAATGTAGGTTTTATACCAGGTGCATCATTTCGTCATATAGGTGGAGGGCCAGGGTTCATCATAGACTGCCTGCCTGCCTGTACACTCTATACACTTCACTCGAGAACCTTTCTTCCCCAACAATTGGAAGTTGCCAGATCATCTTGTTATCAATTTGTTATTCGACTCGTAATTTTGGTACACAATTCTCGTTTTGTTTTCTTTTGTTTAGTGCACTTTTTTTAAATATCAGCAGGTTTTTGGGTGGTCTATTTGAAAAAAAAAAAATTAGGTTATACAACTTCAAAATAGCAGTTCCAATTTCAAAAACTCTTTTTATTTGAAAATGGAGTGACGAAGTTTATAGTCTTTATATATAATGGAGTCCTGGCGGCCAACCCCGTTGTTACTATGAAATGCCACCCAAGTTGAACCCACTGCCGGAGACTGGCATTCTTTTTGTTATTTAATCACGATAGCTAACGGAAATCTTTATGCTACGTTTCATTAAGTATCGTGGATTTGTGTGCCATAGATTTATTACATTTATTGTTGGCTTGTGTTATATAATATCAACGTTTACTCATTCTTTGATTGCTATTTTTCTACTTTTCATATATCCTTTCTTTATTATAAGAGTGGGATGAAAAAACAGCTCACAGCCGACGAGATTGTAATCAACGACTGTAGCCGATGAACACCTGCTACCAACTTGAAATGAGGGATGATACAGAAAAGTTGACGTTCACGGGAACTTATTTAGAATGGCTTATTGCTCGTAACTACATTGGCACTCCATTTATTTTGGAAACTGAAAAAAATATTAAAAAAATACAGTTTTGTTAAACTGATTTTTTTTGGCAAAAATACGTAAAAAAAATTTATAACACTTTTGTTATTACTGTTTGTTGTTAGTCATTTGTGGAATACGACCTCATCTCGGTCACAGATAAATCATCGACAATAAACCTAACACGAAGAGAGCATAGCCTATATATTAATACACGAAGAGGCAGTAAAATTCTAATTCGAAGTAGAGTGTAGGGTCGTCACAAGGATGACTACACAATCATGTGACGTTTTGGACTCTTTGAAGACTTGTAATTTAAAATTAAAATAAATAATTAATAAATATCTTCACGCAATTCCCAATACAGGGGTAGAGAAAGGTCTAGTCTAGACAATTAAGTCCCCTTGACCCACCTTCCACCGAAGATATATTCGGGAAAATTAAATAAAAATTTAATTAAATAAAAATACCGCCGTATGGTTACGGCGTGAGAATGTGACCACCCCCACTAGAATATAATCAAAACCTACTACTGGGATTCTGGCTACTCTATCCAGAATCCTAGTAAGGAGCGTGTTATAAAATACTATCTCTTGGATCAAGCACTTTTCGGACCGACCACCATCATTTGCAAAACAATAGGCCTTGCGTACAAATCGGTTACCATGTTGACGTACTGGATACAATTACGGGTATTCACTCATTCATTTTCGTTACACAAAAGGTCGTTTCACTACATCTTCAATCAATATTAATATTTATTTTGATAGTTTTTGGTACAATTTACTAACTTACTTTCTTACTTGTCTTCATGCACAGTTCCAGACGAGGTAACCAGAAAGAACTGATCGTCAAGTGTCACGGTCCTTGATACCACTATCGTTTTATTCAAATTCATCGTTTTCTTCATACATGCACGACTAGGTGTAGGTTTATTATATTACCCAACTATATATTTCTACTCCTCTTTAATTAGCAGAAATCTCGTACTTAAACCAGATTTCAGTCAGTCACAAAAAGAAGTATTAGAAATGTTAAGAAATATTAGAAGGTTAAAAGTTCACATGTCCAGTGAATTTTTTCCGATCGGATTTATGATTTGTTTTGCTCGGCATTCAAAGTTTTGAATACTTGTCAAATTTTTTTGGACGACAATGTCAACAACGACAATTTCAGGTTTGTCCCAATGTAATAAAATTTTAACCTTATTTTCAATATCTCTAATATAAACTGTCCGATTAATTAACTAATACTTGGCAACACTATCCGCAGGTCGTCCCGCTCTTACCGTCTATTCCCCTTGTATCAGCCAGGGCCAAAGTCGATATTATCGTACAAGTCACGTTGCTCGAGATACCGAAACAATTATATTAATTGTTCTTTACCAAGAACCGTTCCTTAACATTTTGACTTACTTTACTAACTACCCTTTTCTTTATTCTTTTGTGAAATAACAATACTTTAACTATGTACATGAATAGTAGGCGATACTCAATTGAACTATATGATCATTGTGTACATTACATGTCACATCTCGTCTGTATTTTCCAATCAATTGAGATAATTGTTTTTTTTTAATAATAGAATTTCTTTTTACTACATACAAAACACTTTTTTTATCCCTTTAGTCACGTAAGAGTCAGGAGGGATTACTTTTTTGTTGCAATTTATATATTAACTACTAGCTGACCCCGCAAACTTTGTTTCTAATATAAAAGTAGAGGTTAATAGTAGAGGGATGAAAATTTAGGATTGTATGTATTTTTGTGTACTGTATCATAAAAAATAAAAAAATAACTAAAAATAAAAAAATATTAAAGGTAACCCTTAACATTTAGGGGGATGAAAAATAGATGTTGTCCGATTCTCATACCTACCCGATATGCACACTAAATTTCATGAGAATCGGTCGAGCCGTTTGGGACGAGTTTAATTACAAACACACGAGAATTTTATATATTAGATTCTATTACATTTCATGTGCATGTTACTATTCTATCGAGGGACATCAACATATTATATCAATTTAGTGAATGAATATATCATTTTCTATTCTAAGATTTCGTAAAGCATAGCAAATAATCCGTGGTAGCTCCACCCTACTTAAGAAACGGCGAAACCCGTATGTTAATTGAAGATTTTTGTTCTTGGCTATAGTGCTTTTGTTTGCCGTAATGATTTGAACGAGGCTCAGATTGGTTAAGTTTGTTTAGTAAATGTGTTTTCTCATTTGAGCGCAAATAGGGTAGTTGCTACCTGAAACTTACCGTTTAAATTTTAGAAATATCATTTGTTATCTTACATAATCGTAAATAGCATAAATATCCATTTAGACTTAAATCTTTTATAATAATTTAAAGTACATAAGAAAATGTAGACAACATCAAACTTACAAATGGCTTCTACTAGTACTAGGGATCTACTCTCTACTTACAATAATCTTTTTTGTAATAGCCGGGCGAGGGTCAACGACCTCACGGAGGCTGGCCACATAGCGGACCTATGCTCGTGCACCTTCTTTCATTACTGCCCTATACATATTTACAACTTTCGTTAACCCAGTGTGAATCTAGTTACGTACACAAACAGGAAAACATTGTGTATTTTAAATTCTTCTTAGGTGGCAATTCGTCATAGAATTAAGTAGAAGAATCTTTCGAAAGCATTTAATTTATAATATTACTCTAATTACAAATTAAACTATAATAACGTCATGATTTAGGTTAAAAAATACATACAGAAAAAGAATAAGAGATAGGTGTAAGAACTGGTCCGATTTTGAAATTTGTTTTATTTATGTTTCTATATTTATTATATATATGTCACTCTTATGTACGTCTATTATTTTAGTGCGTTTTTCAGCGGAGCTTTCACAGATTTTATAAAAATGTTGCTTTAGTTCATGCCGACGAAATCACGGGATAAAACTATCTTAGTATTCCGGAAGAATTTGAAGCTCATGATTATACTCAGCATAGTAACATTAACAGATATTAATCATCGGTCATTAAATTATAAAAATTAGTTTAAAAGCGTATAAACATGCTAGCAAAGTGAGATCTTTAAGTGGCATATTCGTTTGTTTTTTTTTATTAAATTTGTTGCATAACTGTTTCTTGAAATTATTAAAAACTGCATACACAGCATGTGCATATTTAATTTTTTTGTTTCTGTTACAAGTTAGTGGCGCCTTTAATGGTTATGTTGTGTTCATCTTTTTAATTCAATTCTCGAAACGATTCTAAACGTGTAGCGAAGAATAATTTCGTACGATATTTACTTCTCTCTCATTAAAATTACAACCTACATTGTTGTTGACGACCTCAGTCTGTGGAAACACTAAACATACAAATTTGTATAAGTAATACGCTTTAGAACTAAGCCCGGCGAGGGAGACTTATTAAATTCTTAGATATGAAATTATCATTTTACAAAACAAAAATCAAAGCGATGGCTATCTATGCACTTCTACTATCTCAAAGGTAGATTCATATTCTTATTATGAGAGTGAGATAAAATCTTTGTTAACTATTTCTACGACCTCAGTGGAATTGAATTTATTCTTTAGATAAAGTTGTTTACATTCGGTTACATTACATTCAGTTGGAGCAAGGTCCGGGGATTCGGTCGCCAATAATTACTTACATATTGTAATTTTAATTTGCACTAACATGCGTATGTCACACAGTTTTGGTTTTGTTTATGTATGTGTGATATTTATTATAAATGTGATATGACATATTGTTATCAATATCACAAATAATTACAGTTTCAATATTATATCAAAATTTATCAATTAAGACAAAATCATTATAGTTGGACTACTACAATAAAGAAAAAATAACGGTACATTTAACAATGGCTGAGTATAAAGGTTTAACGTGGAAGATAAAATATAACTTATTACTGTTATGAGTCACGACTAAAAGATACTTTTACGACATATGTTTTTATTCTTTATTTATGCTCATGTGAAACTAAGTTTTCACTTTTGATTAGATAAACTGTTTTATAACAGTATTAAAACCATAAATCAGAATACCGCAGGGAAATTCATAAAGGTGAAATATATTATGTATGTACCTTTAGTCTCATCTAGCGCAACTCGTAAGTAGTATAAGTAGTATTTATAGTTCTATCGCATTTGTTATATTAGATATTAAAAAGAAACTTCATTATTTGCTGTCTTATACTTATTTATTATACATTGTAATATATTTTTCACCAAGTAATGACTCAAGTTTTGCAAAACTAGACGAAACAGAAATACATAGATATAATTTGATTCAATTTTTACCACGTAAAATTCAGACGTAGTCTCCACCAATCGGATTAGTATGCCGTTAAATACAAGAACTAAGGAATGCTCAAAGAATTCGTCAGAATTCGTACTGAAAGAAAGCATACTGCTAAGGATTAGGCTACTGGATAGGATTAAGACATCGGATTGTGGTATTCCCAGTAACGAAGAGCTAAAACATAGTGAATATGCTCTTTTCAAATGGTTGCTAACGCGAAATTTTAGTTAATATGGATTAGAATGTTAGACATTCTTTAAAAAGATTAAAACGAGCTAGAATGAAGACTGATTATGCACTACGTCGTTAAAAATGTTGCTTAAGTTTATTTGCATTATAAGTTATACATCAAGCGTATGCTGTGACGCGAACGAGGAGTTGAAGAAGTTCACAGCTATTGTCACTTACACATATACTAGCTATTGACAGGCATATTAAGTTTCATCCTAGGTGTAGATAAATATTAAATAAAATAAATACCATGACGCTATTCCCAAAACAGGGGTAGACAGAGGTCTACTCTAGACAATAAAGTCCCTTTGACACACCTTGCACCGAAGATAGTTTTCGGGACAACATGACAGGTGGTGAGCCCGGCGCCGACTTTATGTCCAAGCCAACGATATAATTCGTACATAAGTTTTTGAAAAACCCATTGGTGGAGCCTGCCACCTGGGGATCGAACTCGGTTCTCTTGAATCGAAATTCCGACCACCCAACCACTCGGCTATCATGACTTTTTTTAAAATTTCGTGACTTATTTTATAAAGATATTAATTAATAGATAATTGTTAAATATTTTTTTATATATCCACTTCTTAAATATTAAGTATGATTAATTAAGAGGATGTAATTAATGTTATTTAGTGACCCATATTTTCATACCTAATGGTATGCAAGTCCACTGCAGGACTTAGACCTCTCCCGTAATATTTCGGAAATATCGCACAATATATATAAATTAATAATAAAACGCCAAATTTTACGAAACAAAAAGCAGTAATTGAATACATATATAACATATATATGACTACTTTTTGTTTCGCAAAATTTGGCGTTTTCGTCTGTGTTGTGGAGTAATGCTGTTATGCTGTAATTCGTTAATGTTGTCGGGGTCATAATAACTTGTGCATGTCGTACGAAACCCCATGTCGGTGGTCCGTCTTAGTCGCATGTCGGCAGGCCACGTGACATCTTTCGCATACGTTCGCTATTTAAGTAACTAACGTACGACAATCGGATAAGAAATAAGAGTTATATATCCTATAGTCCACGGTGAACGCACTGAAATATATTTTTCTTTTATCAATAAAATTATCTTCAATCTTCATTTTCAATTACTCATTTTAAATGGGTCTATTTTTAATGTCACTAGAACAATTATTGGTGAGCAAACAGATTAAGTATGTGTGAAACATGGATACATGTGATTAATTGTATGAGGAGATTTGAGATTTACTATATGTTTATAAGTTTATGTTCATGTTTATGTCTTATAGTACTTGTGAAAATTAAACGAATATATTACGTATTTTTTATATAAAAGTAAAGGTGCAAAATTATCATGTAATATACATAAAATAAGGTGATTGACACAATTTTCAGTTTCACTTCAGTTTTTCGTGTAAGGTGCGGTAAAACCTCATCTAACACAAATGCTATTAAAAATTGGATTTTCTTCGCACAACCGAACTATTTATATCTGTTATTATTATTATCAGTCTATGTGACGAGGCCAACTAGCTTCCAAACAGAACTAGACCAAGAAGTGTCGTCTGTCTATCCCCGCCGCGCACCGTGTCGGCACGGCACGGCATTGCCGGCTGCCGCGGCCGCGCGACGCCCGGCGCCCGCTCGCTCTAACCCGCGCGCCCCTTCCCTTCTTTCATCCATCACTCACTCAGTCACTTGATAATACGCGGAAGGGACGGTTGTTTGTGCGCCTGGACCTCCCAGTTAATATACACGAGAGCAATTGGGTCGCTGACGTTAAAGACATAGTAACAAAAGTAAATTGTGGCGTGTTGTGATTGTTAATTATTGTGCTAGTGATTTGTAATCAGTAATGGTGGTATTGCAAACAAGCGGCTCTTTTGAAGTATTCGTGATGTGTGCGTGAGCGCAGCGCATGACGTGCTACGAAACGTTGAGAGCTTCGGCACCCGCCGCGGACGCCCCCATGGCGCACCACTTTGTCAAGTGGTGGCGCAACAAGTTTAGAAATGGATATAAGAAATTTAGTAGTAAGTAGCAAAACATTACCCATTATGGAAAGTAAATAATCGAATTTTGGTCTTGTACTTTTAAATTGTGTTTTTGTACTTTTAAACACCTGGCCGCTTCCATATTTGCATATTTTGCTTAAATTGAATGAAGAATATCCAACCTTTTTTATTTATATTTGTAGGAATTTAGTTTTATGAGCTGCTTGAGTACTATTTTGGTTTGACGTTTTAGAGGCACATGTTTACTAGTGACGAGATATATTTACATTCAAAACAAACAGATTTTTTCTGTACTATTTACGTAAAAAGACTTTTATGTACAGTTTACATTTTTAACTAACGATATTCAGAATTAACATATTAATTAGATTAAAAAGTTTTAATAATTATATAAACTTCTTTTCTAAAATAATATACATAGAAATCCATACTATTTTTTTGGTACTACCTGCAAATATTTCAACCAACCTAATTTCAAAAAAAAATCCATAAAAACACATTTTTCCACGCCTATCACTACCATTGAGGACAGATCATGGAGCGAAACTATTGCAGCCATATATAGGAAGAGCCAATCCAAAGTTCCTTCTCATACCTACTGTTTAGCGGGACCACTGTTGGACTGCTTTTAATCACCAACGGTTTATAGTTCAGATTTTTATTCATATATTTATGACACAAAAATAGAATATATCCAATGTCCTAATTTGAAGGGAAAACTAACCTTGCCTTCGCAGTCAAAAATCACGCTAGTATTTCCATTTTAAATGTGTGAAAAGAAGTCAGGTTATGGGAAGCACATCTTCTTCTATCATCCCCATAGAATCTGACTGATTAATATACCACCACACTCTGCGTCCACTAAAGAGAGCTGGAGAATAATACCGACTATTATTGCTACCACGTCTCTCTCTATATTAGTGCATGCCTTCAGTAAGGAGAGCAGCCCTAAAAAATAAGATCGCAACGTCAAAAACTTCAGGACAGGCCGTCTCTGCTAAGCTAGGCTGGCTGAGTAGTGTAATATGATCCTACCCATTTGGGATTTGCAAATGAAATAAATATTAAGTATATTTTATTTTATTTCCTTTTTACAATATTGAAAAGAAGTTTTACTTCATTTTCTCGGGACACAACATCCAGAGGGTTTGTGTGTTGTTTCCGATTCCATAACACGCGTGCTTTAGCTATTTACTACGGGATCAGAATAATTAATTTATGTACGTATATCTATGTATGTATTATAAAACATTAATATGAACAAGAAAACCAAAATGTACAATAGGCGCCCTTATTGCTGATAATCGATCACTACCAAAGGAATCAACAAATAAACGTCACGGGTTTGGGGTATACAAAAAAGAAAAACTTAAAAATAAATAAAAATGTAATAGAATGAAAATGAAGGTTTGTATGCTGAAATCGTAATTTTTGAAGTTCTATATGTGGGTAAACCGTATTTTTTCATTTAATAATATAATTATCAATATTTTAATATTATATATATTGTACAGCGAAACTCGTGTAATCACAGAAATTGAAACTGGTTATTAAAGCCCGACTAACACAGGTCCCTAACCTAAGTTAACGCTACTTCAAAGCGGTCACAATTGGATTTCCTTTGATCTGCTGCTATTTAGTTACGAAACCCACATGTGCCGAACACTTCAATTAGAAGACGATACCTACATTTTTCGTTTAGAACGTTCGCGTACACACGTGAAACCGGTAGAGCGGAGTTTGTTAATACAGTTTTAGCTGCAACCGAGCCGCGCTGCTCATTTGATTAAGTTCAAAGAGAAACGTTTAAAGCACGTCGCCGAAGCGGAGACAATAATACCTTTTATTTCACATCAAAGACGTCCCCGCCGTTGCTTTAAGCTCGCTCTCGTCTAAAGTGCGTATATAGCTCGCTACAATTTATAGTAAGCGGCGGACACAAAGAAATTTCGGAGATGCTGGTTTTGGTTGCATAATTTAGGGAACAAGTTATTGTTTTTTTTTTTCGGGTCTGAGACGAAATTGTTATTGTTTTGTTTGGTGTCGTCATCATATTGAACTTTTTGTCTGTTGTTTTAAGTTAGTCTATTAATTTATTATGATTTTCTCTTCATGTAATAATACGTAATATTCCTTATAAGTAGGCACAGCGTGGCTTACATTCGGTTATAATTTCGGTTTAACATAAACAAAGGATGAAAATCTGATAGTCTATTCATAATTTAACTATTGATAAACACTTCACCATGCATCAATCAGTTTGAATGCTTATGAACGTCTCACCCACACTTAATGAAGATACTAACCTTGACGTTACGTTTTCATAAGTGTTATTGTAACGTTATACTTTCAGTGCAGTTGTTAAATTATTTCGGAAGCCTTGCAGGGCAGTTTAGAGATAGGATATTTTTGTTACAAGAGCCTTTAGAGTGACAAATACTTGGCTAATACTTTTTTTCAACACTATTAATTTAAAAAGTTCAAACTGTCATACTAGCAGACGTTCTCTCCTATATACGAAATATTGATAACTGGCCAACCGATCAACAAGTAGTAGTTCCAATATTCCAATGTTTAGATTTATACTGTAGCTAAACCTTATATAGCTTATTAGAAAAGTAAATACAAATTATTAACCAATAAAATTAATAATTCAATTTAGTAACTTAGACTTACCGTTACATATTTCCGGTTCCCGTAGGAAATAGAAATTTTTTTCTTACATAAAAAATACTACCATGCGTTATACATTTTGATATTGAATTCTATAATATCTTATTTTGCAATAAATGGTTATCCCATTTCTTATATTTAGTTCATTAATGGGTATAGTGCCTTTGAAAAAAAATGTGTGAATAAAAAATATTATAATTTCTTTCGATCCTCCGTCGCCGTTGTGAAGTATTGTAGTATCTAAAGTAAGCATTGCCTTAGTAAAATTCTCGCCACGTTATATAACAATAAACTTTATATTATCTTCGTTGTTTGCGATGCCCACTGTTAGCCTAACCCCCGAAATATTATAGTTTTATCGAATCTATTGCGAGTCAAATTCAGTCGCTTGATATCTTATATATAGTTAACGCAAATTTGAGTGAGTGATAAATAAGACTAAAACAAACATTTACCGGTTTCGTAAGCTTACAAATTCCATAGGATGTTTTTTTATCCTGTTACTATACAGCAAAGTGTTAATGACTACTGACTGATAAAAAATTATCTTATTAAACTGTACATAATGTATCAGACACAAAATATAATCTAGACAAAATGTTTCCGCTTAATGTATACATATAAATAAAATTGTAGTGTTAATCTCTATTTCCAAATTAACAGAATATTGTTTAAATGCATATTAAAACATACGCGGTACTTTAATAGAAAAAAAACCCTGTCTTTTTACTTCGGTTAATCTCTGAAACGGTTGGACCAATTTTAACAGGACTAGGACTTTCATTCATAGATACCTGATGTTATGAGATGTAACTTAGGTTACTTTTATTATAGAAAAATAATTAGTGTTCCGCATTAAGTGTTAAACCTCTGCAAAGCCGTCGCGGGCAGCTAATTTATTAAATTCCGTTCTCATTTCCATTACTGTAAGAACCTCTAGTACTTATAACTGTTATATCAATCAAAAACTCAAGAACAAACATTCATATTCATCACGGAAATGTTTGCCCGTATTAAATTTTGCCGTATTCGTATTCGAATTCGCAGGCCTCAGTAATGATGACCATACATTGAAGTTAAACATTGATATACTTCAGCCTTTATTTGCATTTTGTATATTATAAATTAAACTTTCTTTTTACTGATTAATTAAATAAACATGGTTATACATTTGACTTTTTATATTTAAGATTTATATTTGTATTATTATTTGATTTTTTATATTTAAGTGATAATTAGATTATGAATTAAAAAAGGTAAACTTCAATACAAAACATTTTTAGACATTTTCTTTGTAAAATTAAAAGAAAAATTTGCGCTTTCTGACTTCTGTTAGTAACTTATATTAGTAGTTAGATATTTTTCTTAAAAAAAACTAAAAGTGGCAGATGTGGGATAGCAAGGCTAAAATATTTAAGCTTTGGGACGATCCGCTCTCAGGCCTTCCTGGAAACATCTGAACGCCCAGTGCCGACTTACTGCGCCCGCGCTCGGTCGCTAGCATTACAAAATCTCTTTGAGATTTACCGCCGGAATTTCTTATTATTCCGTGAAGTTGTGATCGATTTTGTTAAAAATAATGTTTTAATAAAAGTTAATTTAGAAATTATGACATATTTTGTCATTATTTCTAAATTATTGGTTTATTTACAAATTTTAACAAATTTATTAAAATAGGTTTATTAAACGCCTGTTATCTTTTACTTGTATTGTAACATTTTTACCGTTTCATTTATTTACCTATTGTGTTATATCTATATATTAAAATAATTTATGTAATCTAATAAGAGTTACCGACAGCATAGGTGGTAGTTCAAAACGAAGGGTACCGGGTACGTGTCCTGCTAGGAACGAACATTTGCGTTATAAATATAAATGTACAAGTATTTATATTTGTATATATGATTGTACCGTTGGCTTGGACACTTGCAATGCGATAGGCTTACCAGTCACGTTGCGCCAAATAGGGTTCGATGAAGAGTGTCTCGAAAGGACTAGAACTCTGTCTACCCCAGTATTGGAAAAATGCCCGAAGACAAAAATAAAAGATAAATCATCATCACTGAAACGCAACTCTGAAAACACAAATAAAATGTAATATATCAAGAAAGAAGAAAGTTATTTACAATCTTACCTAAATTCCTCTGAGTAATTAAGGAGGTGACAACAATAAAAGCCTGTTTGATTATTTACAGTAATGATAAAAACATGTTTAATGCGTCTATAACCTCGCTCGTCGGGATACGGCCTGTGTTGTCGTTCGAACTATCGTAGGTGTCATTATCGCGAAAACGGATCTCATGCGGCTACATTTCGACCATTGTTGGGGGAAATCGATGTAATATACATTGTTCTTTCGACACGTATGGTAAAAAAAATGTAAATTCTAACACAAGTCCGTCAATCCATTCTGTCTAAACCATTTTCTTAATTCTTTATATTAATAGGTATTAATGCACATTTTTTGCATCATGCATTGTATATCCGACTAACCTTCATCCTTCAAATATCGAATCATTCCAGATTTTTTTTTCTTTCTGAAACCATGAAATCATATTTTTCTTTGTTTCACCAATCGAGTTTTTAAAAGAACCTTTTTAAATTGTCGATAAATAGTATAGAACACTCGGGCCTTACGGTTCACCGACTAATATTTGATAAGTTGAAAATTGTCAAAATCTAACGAAACATTGGAAATGGCATCTTTATTACCTGGTAATATTTTATATGTCTATGTAAATGTATTTAATAAAAGGTGAATAATGACGACTCGAAAAGATAGTTTGGAACTTAACATTCTATAAGTCCAATTAGATCCAAAAATAAGTTTTTATCCAATTTGATCGAAGTTTGATGATAATTTAGTATAAAGTCTATTATACTCGTCAATACCTCGTTCGAAATTTACTATGTAGATTGATGATTTGTTAAAAATATAAAAGTACCTATTCATACAAATTTCCCCCATAACTATTTGTGTACCTAAAATAAATACAGTATACCACATTCTCATTCAGTTGAGTACTTATCTAAGGTCCTACGGTGGGTTCTAATTAGAGGGGATTTCACGTTATAGAGCTGCCTATTACGGAAAACCTCAAAGTCTTGTAACAGTAATTTCCTGGAGAACGTCACCGTCACCGTCGCCACTGACAAGGTTGCTCTTTGTTAAAACTAGTTGTTGAGACTATCTAAGGCGTGCATAATAAGAATTTCACCTTTAGTCCATATTGTATCAAACAGTTAAACAAATAAAAATAGTCAAATAGTTAGTTTTTAAAGTGTTGATCTTATCTTTTTATTTTTTTTTATGTTACGTAGTAAAAATTTCTTCGAAAATCTTACTGATGATGTCTGGAATACTAACAATGTAATCAAAAGTTTGTATTTAAAGGGTTTCGAATGCGAAGCCCTAAGCTTCTAAAACTCCGTTATTATTATTAGCATTATCAATTTAGCCTAGACAGTTATTTATTAGTTAAGTAGAAACTCAGGACATAAATATGTTTACAGTGGGAACTGAGAGCGAGCGCACCGATACTGAGGAGTTGGTGGGTCGTGCAGCGTCACAATGTTCAGCGCCACCAGACATTCTACCGAGCGAAGCACGAGCGCTACTTCAACCCACTACTCCGCCGCCGGCGTCAGCTGGAACTCATAATCAATCTAGAATACCACCTTCACCAAGAGCAACAGATTTGCACGATGACAAACCTAGACTACGATTTGAGGTTAATACGATTTTTAATAAACATACGTCATTGGCGGATGGAATTCCGATCGACTGCTCGGAATTCGACGCACCAGTCTTTTCGTTGTAGAAAATTGAAAAATCAACTGTTGTGGGATGAAACTGCGACCGCGCGATCCAGTCAAATGCGGTAGCACCGCGCGCCCGCGCCCGCCATGATACCTTCGCTTGCTATTTCGAATACCGCCCATATTAGTTGATTTTTCATTTTTTCTTTTAGAGAAAATATTGATACAATTGAGTTAAAGTAAGCATAACTTGGGAAAAATGTCTTGTGAGTAGTACGAAAGAGAAATTTAAATTTCAAATGACCCGGGTGAGGCACAGTAACTCGGAGTTAAGTGGGTCGTCACGGTACGGAGGAGGATGCGGGTTTGAATCGACCCTCTCTAGACCCCTCCTTCTCCTGTTACTTATTTTCCTTTTAACATTAGTAACATATTTTTAAGGGAGTATTTTAATTAATAGTCTGAATTTGAAGTAGGAAGCATTTATATTATTTATCATATATGACAGGTTGGTTGGTTGTATAATCAATTTAATAGGATGTGTATGCGTTACCTTTACGAAAATATTTGAAAAAAGTTTCGTTCTACACTTACAACATTAAAAGCACGATTGCAAGATTTCATTCATGGATTAATAATTGCTAAAAAAAATTGTAATAGAATGGTGAAATAGTATAAAAAATTGAAAATTAAATAACCTTTAAATTGGCCTTCAAATAAATCAAAGTAATACTTTATAGGTAAAGTATACTAATAAAGAATAATAAACAGTTCTTTTTCATATTTCACTCGTAATACATTCAATATTATCTATACCATATCGATTACACAGTTCTGAGTATGTTTATATTATACTTATTACAAAGGTGCCGGTCTTCAGCTATGAATATGCATATCGTGCTCTACGCGTAATGTTTAAATTATTAGTACGAATGAATAAACGAGAAACGTTTGACATCATATCGAAAACAAGTTATAAACAAACAGTGTAAAGGTAATCCGTTTATTCATATAATATTGGAATTGATTACATGAAGTTATTAAACAAAACATATTGCGTTCAATATGTGCTAAAACAAAATTTTCAATATATTTAACATAAGGATTTTATTTTCGAATTCGTTTCATTCATAAAATTTCCGACATTTTTTTTAAATATAAGCTTTTATTTACAGGAGCTGACATGCGATGTTGAGCTGAAGCATCCTGAGCCGTCTAAACAACAGCCACTTCAATTTTCCTTCACATTATATGACCTAGACGGCCATGGACGTATGACTAAGGATGTGAGTATTAAATCAACACTCACATAAAATAAATAATGTTTGTCGTGTGTTGTGTTTCAAAGCGGAATTATCTGATTTAATTATACTTAATATGTTCTTTATTTAGTTATTTATATAACATAAAAAATGCATAAAACTCTTGTCTCAAGATTTTTGAATAAAATTCACTCTTCGAAAATCTCATTCTGTTATGGAGTTGCATTAAGGATTTTGTGGATTAGCTGATGTAACTTTCATATCTTCACTTATCTAGAGACACAAAATTTCTACAATTTTGAAAATCCAAGGGAAATGCTAGTGTCTATAGCCGGCGTGTGTATATAGCCGGCAACGCATCTGCTTTGCCTCTGGTATTGCGGGTGTTCATGGGCGGCGGTAATCACTTACCATCACGTGAGCCACCTGCTCGTTTGCCTCCCTTTTCTATAAAAATAAAATGACATTTCTGACATGAAAACACAGAAAAAATATATCGAAAACACAGGATCTCTATAAAATATATGGAAACAAATTTTGTGCGAGAATATTTAAATTTCATATAGAAAACTTAATCTTGTAATCGATAAACCCAGAGCAATAACGGCGAGATTTTTTCGCCATCTTGATTCTGTCAAAATTGATCTTTTAATAAATGTGACCATAAGCTTAGTCACGGCGAACCACGGTATAAAGCTTCGGCGCCAACCAGGCTTCACCTGCGTAGAGCAGACATTTGAAGAACAAAAAGTAGTTAACGTTGCTAGTTAGTTACGTAAACTTATTTATAATGATAACTATCCCGAACCTACCAGCTGATGTCACAGATTATAATTGAGTGTTTGAATTTAATTGTTTGTCCACAGGATATAGCTGGTATTGTGTCGACGATATATGAGTCAATTGGAAAGTCAGTCACTGTTCCCCACTACGGCTCAAAAACTATTCAAGTACGATTAACAGTGGTGCCGGATGATGGAAGAATGCGCGATGATCGGGAGAGGAGGGAGGGAAGAAGAAGACGTCGGCGCGAACAGAATCAAAATATATCGGCCGAACGCGTGGACAACAGCGATGATGAACACGAAAGATTCTCATTCGACGATGATGCATCATCAAAGTCATCGTGTTCCGGAGACCGCAGACCACAACAAAGAGCGGCCTTATCGCGTCCGCGAACAACTCACCGACAAACCCGTAGAGAACACCGTGAGCACAAACATACAAAGAAACGCTCAGGCAGTCTCCAAAGGCGGGAACTTCTCGAAATCATCCAAGCTAACATGGAAAAAAATCACCTGAACTTTCAGACTTCAAGGTTGGTATATTTTTTTGCTATTATATATATGTATATTTGAGTCGTACTGAAAATTTGCTCGCGTAAAATATATTTTGAGTTATTACAAAACTGTTTAAATTGCCGCCAATGAACAAAAACAAAAATGAATGCAATATATCTCACAACAGTACAGTTTTAAAACTTAGTGCCGTCCTATATAAGATTAGATTGAGTTTCGGGCTGTAAAATACATCGAAAAAATTGCATTGTTGAAGCGCCTGTCAAAAGGGCACCAGCAAAGCAGACTGCGTTTCGTAGTGATTTTAAAATCGATCAGTGATTTTTAAATATATTGAAATTTTGACATTTACTTCTTGTTCAACGTGACACGAAAGTAACTAGTTAAACCAAAAATTAAATGTAATCAGTTTATATATACTTTTATTTCGTCACTGAATGTCCACTAAAGACAAGCATCTCATTATTTTATGGTTAACTATTAACATTTGAAACGCACCAAGCAAGTAAAAATTAAATTTATTATTATACAAAGAAAACTGTGAAACACCAAAAAAAAATTTACCACCGGATATTCAACGAAATTACACTTTATTTTTAATACAACAATTTTTGTAATATCCTTTCTAGAAAGCCCAGAGACCCTGTTGGCAATGATGAAGAAATCACAAGCAAACACCACAAACATCGCAACAGGTCCTACACTGTAAGTGAGAAGCCTGCACAATCGTTTTCAAAGGTAAAATCTGAGAACTCTCGTAATGGATATTTGGACCTAGCCAGCGGCGGTGATTCAAACCTCTGCCGGTACGACCGGTACCTTCATGCTGTTATCTGCTCTTCGGCTCGACACGCTAATACGGGCTATCATCAAAAACAAGCACAGCCAACTCG